>OY856413.1:68255800-68855800 GCA_963693085.1 Alisma plantago-aquatica | reverse complement strand
TCCAATAACTAGTAATGAGGTAGTTATGTTTGATGACTTTCTGTTGAAACACATACCCCACATTTCTAGGCTCTTAGTGTTTCCTACTTCTAATCTAAGTCTATCCCAAAAAATGAGCCAATGATACTAGGGTTTATTGTCAAATATGTATTCCATTTGTATTCCTCACTAACCCGATCGACTGTTTATAGCTCTGATATCGTGTTGTAAAAACCCAATTCTTACAATCAAATATTTATAAAATTGTATCAGAAAATATGAACCAATCTTTTTACAATTATGCTTTATATCAGAATCACGAACGCTTTACATAAGACTACAAAATTAAAAATATTTATTGGTTCCTATCTACTCTTCAACATAGGACTACCCAATAACGTCCATTCAAGATATTCCATCCATCACCTACCCATGAGTTCCTAAAGGGAACAAAACCACACATGGACCCCAAGAAGGGAAACATGGGTCAGCAAAGCTGGTACAAAATTGATATATAGAAAGTAAAATAGTATGAATGTTATGACCCCACCTCCCGATAACCCCCAATTAAGGGAGACCGAGAGGTCGAAGAAGCACCCATAACTTCCGGATCAAAGGTTCGACAATTAACCAAGAATAATTATCAAATTTTAACATACTATACTGAAAAGCTGTAAGAAAATAAATTTTTGCATACCTTTTTGAAAACTTGGATCTCTAAACTTCTATCCACTTAGGGATTCTACTCTAACTAATCCTCCTTGTATTTTACTTCATGTATTTCAAAGTATGATGATTTACTATTTGTCCTTTTGGCTTGTACCTAAAACGCCGACAAACAAAGCGTCGGTCAGCCGAAGCTGGTATGTGGGGGAAACAATAATTATGTAAATATGTTAACAATGCAATCATTCAATTAATCATTTAACAACCCAGATTACATTTTAGATATAACTCTGCAATCCAAGAGTACCCTATCCTCTATGTTGTCCCCATTAAACCACTCATGATCCACCTATAAGTAAACCAATTTCTAGGGTTGAGTCACATGGCACTACTCGTAATTAGCCCACTCCTTAACTCATGGCAGGCTAATGAGTCTCATGGCACTACACGTAGGTAGCCCAGTTTCTAACTCTCGGTAACCTAGACCTTGCTCTAGGATTGCCCCTTTTTTTATCCTTTTCAAAGCAATAGAGTTGGACCCAGATCTAGCCAGTTATATACGCACATTTATAGTGATAATCATAGTCACTTTATAGTTGCATGAAATAAATAGACATCCAACATTTATTTTCAAGCAACCGATTAAAACTTCGGGAATCGCCGTGAAACTAGAGCGATTATTCATAAGTGTAACCACATACCTGATTTGATGAGTCATGTAGATTATTCAACATATACTTCATGTATACACAATCAAGCCAATCAAAAGATCCAAGCAAGTAATTAAATCATCACATAATTCCTGAAAAGAATATGTACTCTATTTATTACACACTTTATCAAGAATCTACTTTATCAACTTGGATTCTCTTTCTAGGGTTTCTAATCCGCATTAAGGTTTCATTAATATTCATTAGGGTCTCTTAGATCAGTTTCTCAAACTTTATCCCTTTTAGGTTAACAAACCCTAAAATACTCTTTTCCATTTATATGAACCTTAATGGATTAACTATTCATTTTAATAGTCCTTTATTACTCAAATTGACTTAGGATCATCATATACCTATTTATTCATGGATTTGAACAATTAAACCAATTAAAAGATATATTCTCCTAAATTAGGGTTTTTAAGCTCATTAATGCATAATCATGCACGAAACCCTAAATTAAGCCAATTATATAAAAAGATCATCTTTTTAGATCCTATTTTCACTTTTATTAACAACAGGTTAATCTCAGCTTGAATTATCCAAATAACGTCATTAAGTCCATCTATCATCAAATCTAAGGGTTTTTCCTTAATTAAATCATTAAAGATGATAACTTTATGCCCTTTTCAAATTCAAGCACATTTAAGCACATAAACTCTAAATTAGACTAATCACGTGCAAAGTTCTTCCTTTTTGAACATAATGTACCTTTTTACATTTAACAGGTTAACATCAACTCTAATGATCCATTAAACCCTATCAAACACTTTATTTATTTCAAAATAGAGTTTCTTAATCTTTAATTCATTAAAGATGATAATTTACACTAATTTTCGAATATCAAAAGGAATTAGCTTCTAACTATATTTTTATTGGATTCCTTGCATTCTCCTGATCAAATTTCATATATTACTTGTCCTAATCGGAGTTACCAATCTTTATTTATGAAATTTGCAAGGAAAAGTACCTTTCGGCCAATCAGATGGCGCCACGTCATCCTTTACCATGCAACGCTTGCTGGTTTGGGAAACATAACCAATTGTCGATTTTGCCCTCCACTTAAGAAGTCCGTCCTTTGTCACGTTGAGGGTAGAACCGTCCAGTCTGTTCTGGTCGTCTTCAAGCTTCGGACAACCCTTCCTAGCCGCCGACAACAGCCCTGCGTGGGGCTCTCCTTGCTTCCATGGACCTGAAAACTCACCACAAACTTCTGCCCTAAGTCCGTCGCCCCCTTGCGCACCTGGGGCACCGCCCGGTCGCAGCCAGTGCGGTCGTTCTCTTGCTCGTTAGGCCAAGTACTTGCAGCTGTCTCTGCAGCCTAGGTGCTGCTACCGCACAAGCTCTAGGGCACATATTTGATGGCTAAGCTTCTGCTTGATTCCGTAGAACACCAGGCCTTCGTCACACCCCTCTGTTTCCCCCTCTTTGCATCATGCTCATGGTGATACTCAGATTTAGGGTTGAAGATGAAAGCAAGGGAGGAAAGCGATGTATGGGATCCTCTGGGCTTGGCCCAGGGTCGTACCCCTTATATAGGGAGGGTAGATAGGGCCTAGGTGGCTTATCCACGAGATTCAAGAGGAAACAAGTCCCATACGTAAAGGAAACATATTCCTCCAATAAGAAGTAATATATTCTCTCTCTTCCTCTTTATCCTTTTGATATACCTTTTTCTATAAATATTAGGATTTCGAAAATTACTTTCTCTTTATTCTTTGTACTTGCCTTTTAATTTATTGGCATGGAATTTCTATTTTCTTTTAGTAGAAAATATTTCCTTTGTACTAATACCACATGATTCATAAATAATGTATTACATTATCCTCTTATTTTGCCTTTTTAGTATTTTCTCTTTCTTTCCTTTTTATTGGGACTCCTTGGATCCCAAGACACTCCATTATTTCGAAATTCTTTTTATTGGATACTTATTATCCTTCTAGATGCATCATTATGCATTATTTCACATTATTCCTCATTTAAATATCTCTTTTTGAGGATTTCTTTTTATTTCTCTTTTATTTTCCTCATTGGCATTCCTTTTAATATTAGAAACCTCATGGATACGGAATTTCCCAAAGAATTCTCATTTATGCCTCTTTCACTCATTTTCCACATTTTTCCATTGTTTTCAATTTCTTTCTTAATAAAGAAATACTTAACTAATCTTTTCTTTTCTTATTGCTTTCTTTTTGCAACTTTGGACTCCTTGGTACCCAGGGAACCCAAGAGGCACGAAATCCATCCTTGGATTACATCTCTTTGCCTTCTAGAGGTTTCTACCTCTTTCTTTTCTCAAAATTTAATTATTCATTTATTAATTTAATAATTAAATTTCCTTTCTTTATTTCCTTGTTATTGGGCCCAATAGCCAATGAAGCCCATAACACAATCATCAAGGCTATTGTAAATGAAATCCATTTATTCAAAACCAATTATATCATTATTTGTTCAATTATCTTTAATATGAGAAATTACATTTCTCACCAAATAAACCCAAAATTTGGGGTTGTAACATCCTTCCCCTCTTATAGGAATTTTGTCCTCAAAATTTTATCAAGCAAACAAACTATTCAGGATAAGACTTTTCCATGTCCATTATTGGCCCCTATGTGGCTTTACCGTACTCATGGCACTTCCAAAGAACCTTTATCAACACATATTCTTTTCTCTGAGTTCTTTCATCCTGGCGTCTATAAACTGCACAGGTGACTCAGGCCATTTCAGCCTCCCTTGGGGCTCACTAGGTTCATTACTCCGCACATGGTCGGGGTACCTCACATAGTGCTCTAAATTGGACACATGGAACTCATCACACATTACTTTATCCTGAGGGGTAAGGTCAAACTTAACCTTCTCCACCAGTCCATCTATATGGACCCATGTATCGGGACTCAGCTCTCTTAGTTATAACTTAGAGGGGTCAGACTTTCATGTCACATATTCTCCCATAGTGAACTGCATGTCAGTCTACTTTGCATCTGCTCATGACTCTCATCATCTCTAGGCTCCTTTCAGCCATTACATGATCAAAACGACTTCATCTACAACATTGTGGTCCTTTTCTAACCATCATGTGGTCCTTTCACCAACATCACCTTACTGAAGTGGTGACCGACACAACCTCCCTTACAGAGCTTCTTATAAAACCCGATACTGGCTATGGTGGTCATTGTCACATCTTTCATAGGACAAGAATTGTCTCTAGATATCACCCTGTACGAGCACACATGCTCTCATCAGACCCTTTAGTCTGGATTATACTAACCATTAGTTAGGGGTGATAAACTGTACTATCATTGAGTTCTTCATGTACCTACTTTCACCTTATGGAAGCGAACCTTTACGTCATACTCATGAACTTTTGAACTCACATCATGGTGTAGTTGAACCATCTCTCTCATATGTAGCTCAACCCGATCTATCCCTTGACAAAACTCTTTCTTTCTCATGTCATCTAGGAAAGGCGATCTACCATAATCCATATTGCATCTCGACCTTCCTTGGTCCTGGGGATACTTACAACATCCATAGAGATGAACTCCCCTTCCCTTTTGGGGACTCTTTATCCTTTATATCAATGCACTGGGTTTCCGGTGCTCATCCTTCACCTCCTATCATGATTGGCAACATACCATGTGCAGACTCATCTTAGGCACCTAAAGTACTACTGTCACTTATTATCTTGGTATTACCACGGTGCATGGTGATCTTCAATCATGATTTCCTATATGTCATGTTTCCTCAAGTTCGATTCCTCAGAAACCCTAAACCACTCTAGTCGGGTTTTCATCACCTTCTTTTCCAAAAAAGTGCATCTGAGGTTCTACCACCATCCTTTCATCGTGTCAAGGACTAGACTGGCTAACCAAACAACCCTTAACCTTTCAACGTATCTCGTTACATCTGAGTGTTATCCAAACACCTCTCCTTTCCAAACTTAGGGTTAGCCAAACAACCTCTTCTAGCTTCTAGTCAACAAGTCAGATGTACCTCAACCAGAGCATCCATTACCACTTCACATCCTTAGGTATTAGGTAACATTGAAGACATACACTTCCATGTATTTCACTTATCATCTCGAACTCTAAGTCTATCTTCACTAAAAACACTTTGAGCTCATCTTTTTTTTTGTGATCAAACTCAACCTTGTATGACTCATATCCCAGATAAAAACATCTTCATAAGGTGACTACCTCATTCCTCTTAGTGTTTGTAAACCATCCATGTATCATTCACTTTACCAGGGTATGTTATCTTCTCTGTCCTAATACCTTGTAGCAACGTTCCAACTCACATCATCTTTTATCCTTAGTGTATGGCATGCATACTGTCCTATCTCTCACTCCCATAACAAGAGGAAATAATCATTTGGCGGCCATCCAAATACAAAGTTCTTCCTGTTCCACGAGTAGAGATAATACATCCCACCTCGCCAGTACACCTTCAAACCTAAGTTGAAACGTGCAACTTATGTCTCTTCATCACAATCATTTTGACATCAAAGTTACTTCCATGGAAAACTAGTCTTGAACCTACTAAGGTTTACACACATCCCTTGGTCATCTCCTCTAGGTCTATAGGGTGCCGACACTTTTGGGGTCATCCCTCTTACCCTCATGCATCACGAGAGTGCCCTACTCATCTTCCCTTTGGGTCCCATGAGTTCATGAAGGTGATCAATCTTGTAACCCATGGCCCTCAGACAATGATAGATGTTACCTCTCGACCCTATGGTCATGTGCAACTGGGGAAATAGACAAATCCTACTTTCATCGGTCTTATCCCTATCTGACCCTAGGATAGACTTAGGATTCTCCATTATAGTACATGTTCACTTGGAACCTTACCCAAGTCTTCATCATCTCTCTTTCTGTATACATGGGATGGCTTTCATCCTTTCATAGGGATCATGGCAACCTACCTACCTTGGTCAAGCCCCGTACTGGTTACCTCCATGGTAACACATTCATATGCAATTAGAGATGGATATCTATGGGTCTACAGGTTCATTCTCATACCATGTACTTTTCACTTAGCTTCTCAAGATCCTATGAGACCTCTTTAGGTTACCTTAAACTGACAAAACTGATATACACCCTACCAAAGGGGTCCCTCTCCCAGGATGGGAGGAAAACTATCTCTTGACAATAAGGTCACAAAATCTCTTAGGTCTAGGGTTTACATCCACATGAGCCTACTTAACCCTAGCAAGCTATGAAGGCACCTGCAGATCACCTACTGAACCATGCTAGGTCATACTTGTCCTCTTTCCTCAATGTTGGATCAAGATCATACCTTCCTTTATCATCAACCTAGCTGTGAGGGGTTCATCACTCATACTTTAAACTTAAGGGACTTCCCTTTTCCTCTATACATGAGGAGTAACATGTTCAAAACTATAGCAACTTAATTCTCATCATGAGCATTAGGTATACTACTTCCCCTCTTAGGCCTAGGAATCCCTAGGTTCACTTTTAGGTGTCCAACTGCATGCTCTATCTATTAACTACGAACCAATAATGAAAAAGGCATGACATGCACTCCTTGTCATCCTTCAACTCGAGCAACACTGAGTGTTAGGTCCTCCTTAAGGACAACCAACAAGGTACAAGGCCTCATAACCTGTTACTAAACCTTTCTAGGTCTAAGGAACTCTTCTTCCTACCTAAGAAGGTAAACACCTATACCGTAGGCACATAGGTACCAGAAGCTTCATCCTCACGTTCTAGGGTTTGGTCCCTCTAAAGGCAACCAAGATATCATCAACTTCCAGGGATCGATCATGAGGCAACCACTACCATCCATTGTTCCTCATATCTCGGGGTTTAGGATTCCAACCTTCTTGCTTGGTTCCTACTCTCTCTTTCTAGAGCTAATCCTACAATCAACCTCACCATTAGAGGTCCTCTCTTCGTGAAGGGTCAACCTCAAAAGCATGCCCCTACCTGGATGGAGCCTAGGTTCAACTTATGTTCACTCAAGGTTATCCATAGTTCTTTAAGCTGATTTCATAAGCCATCCTTCCCTCTCTCTTGGTTAGGGTTGCAACCTATTGCTCAAACTACTAACGTACTCTGGGTGCATGCTATGCCCTACTCGCATAAGGTCATAGAGTTTCTACAAGTCCTTCACTAACATCATCATCGAAGGAGCTATCCATTACTCTAACATGTACTACCCTTCCCAGGGTTGGGTTGTCAAAGGTTCTAGGTCACCCATGGATCATATGGCATCCCCAAAGGTATGTCCTTTCAAACACCTGGTCTAACTCATCTCTCTCTAACCTTCACTTAGGGTAAGGGTTAGCATCATCCTCAGAGGATGTGCCAGGTCTCTACTTGCAATGGAGATCTCTTTCCCCAAGACTAACTTATCCTCCTGACAAGAAGGTCTAGCCTTGGGTCCCTTCTGAGGATATGACAACTTATGTCATACGCCCTAAGAATGTATCTATTCTTTAATTTGCGCTTAATCTATTAAGCTTATGTCCATGACATTTTATTTACATGCTTTTCATTAGTTTGGTGGAGGATTCCTTAAACCTTATTAACCTTACCCATACCTCAAGAGGGTGAGGAGAAGAAAGAAAACCCTAATCCTTTAGGTCCTTATCAGAATTTTTTGATGAGAAGGGATGAATACGATGAGAATGTCCTAAAGGTATCTTATTTCGATTCATACCCAAAGACTTTGGCTAGGTAGTCACACGGATCTGGGAGTCCTTGTATTACGACTAGCGGTGCAGAGGAAAGTATTGCCATCCCCCGGTCGTGATCCTTTTCTAGACACCTTCGCCTTTCGGATAATCCTCTAATAACTCCCTTGGGTTCTATGGAGTTTGTAAAATTTAATAATTATTAATGGTTAAGTGGGGAACCTACGCTCTGATACCAAATGTTACGACCCCACCTCCCGATAACCCCCAATTAAGGGAGACCGAGAGGTCGAATCCGCACCCATAACTTCCGGATCAAAGGTTCATCAATTAACCAAGAATAATTATCAAATTTTAACATACTATACTGAAAAGTTGTAAGAAAATAAATTTTTGCATACCTTTTTGAAAACTTGGATCTCTAAACTTCTATCCACTTAGGGATTCTACTCTAACTAATCCTCCTTGTATTTTACTTCATGTATTTCACATTATGACGATTTACTGTTTGTCATTTTGGCTTGTACCTAAAACGCTGACAAACAAAACGTCGGTCAGCCGAAGCTGGTATGTGGGGGAAACAATAATTATGTAAATACGTTAACAATGCAATCATTCAATTAATCATTTAACAACCCATATTACATTTTAGATATAACTCCGTGATCCAAGAGTAACCTATCCTCTATGTTGTCCCCATTAAACCCCTCATGATCCACCTATAAGTGAACCAATTTCTAGGGTTGAGTCACATGGCACTACTCGTAAGTAGCCCACTCCTTAACTCATGGCAGGCTAATGAGTCTCATGGCACTACACGTAGGTAGCCCAGTTTCTAACTCTCAGTAACCTAGACCTTGCTCTAGGATTACCCCTTTTTTTAGCCTTTTCAAAGCAATATAGTTGGACCCGGATCTAGCCAGTTATATACGCACATTTATAGTGATAATCATAGTCACTTTATAGTTGCATGAAATAAATAGACATCCAACAGTTATTTTCAAGCAACCGATTAAAACTTTGGGAATCGCCGTGAAACTAGAGCGATTATTCATAAGCGTAACCACATACCTAATTTGATGATTCATGTAGATTATTCAACATATACTTCATGTATACACAATCAAGCCAATCAACAGATCCAAGCAAGTAGTTCAGTCATCACATAATTCCTGAAAAGAATATGTACTCTATTTATTACACACTTTATCAAGAATCTACTTTATCGACTTGGATTCTCTTTCTAGGGTTTCTAATCCGCATTAAGGTTTCATTAATATTCATTAGGGTCTCTTAGATCAATTTCTCAAACTTTATCCCTTTTAGGTTAACAAACCCTAAAATACTCTTTTCCATTTATATGAACCTTAATGGATCAACTATTCATTTTAATAGTCCTTTATTACTCAAATTGACTTAGGATCATCATATACCTATTTATTCATGGATTTGAACAATTAAACCAATTAAAAGATATATTCTCTTAAATTAGGGTTTTTAAGCTCATTAATGCATAATCATGCACAAAACCCTAAATTAAGCCAATTATATAAAAGGATCATCTTTTTAGATCCTATTTTCACTTTTATTAACAACAGGTTAATCTCAGCTTGAATTATCCAAATAACGTCATTAAGTCCATCTATCATCAAATCTAAGGGTTTTTCCTTAATTAAATCATTAAAGATGATAACTTTATGCCCTTTTCAAATTCAAGCACATTTATGCACATAAACTCTAAATTAGACTAATCACGTGCAAAGTTCTTCCTTTTTGAACATAATGTACCTTTTTACATTTAATAGGTTAACATCAACTCTAATGATCCATTAAACCCTATCAAACACTTTATTTATTTCAAAATAGAGTTTCTTAATCTTTAATTCATTAAAGATGATAATTTACACTACTTTTCGAATAGAAAAAGGAATTAGCTTCTAACTATATTTTTATTGGATTCTTTGCATTCTCCTGATCAAAATTCAAATATTACTTGTCCTAAGCGGAGTTACCAATCTTTATTTATGAAATTTGCAAGGAAAAGTACCTTTCGGCCAATCAGATGGCGCCACGTCATCCTTTACCATGCAACGCTTGCTGGTTTGGGAAACATAACCAATTGTCGATTTTGCCCTCCACTTAAGAAGTCCGTCCTTTGTCACGCTGAGGGTAGAATCGTCCAGTCTATTCTAGTCGTCTTCAAGCTTCAAACAACCCATCCTGGCCACCGACAACAACCCTGCGTGGGTCTCTCCTTGCTTCCATGGACCTCGAAACTCACCACCAACTTCTGCCCTAAGTCCGCCGCCCCATTGCGCACCTGGGGCATCGCCTGGTCGCAGCCAGCAAGACCGTTCTCTTTCTCGTTAGGCCAAGTACTTGCAACCGTCGCTGCAGCCTAGGTGCTGCTACCGCACAAGCTCTAGGGAATGGATTTGATGGCTAAGCTTCTCCTTGACTCCGTAGAACACCAGGCCTTCGTCGCACCCCTCTGTTTCCCCCTCTTTGCATCATGCTCATGGTGATACTCGGGTTTAGGGTTGAATATGAAAGCAAGGGAGGAAAGCGATGTATGGGATCCTCTGGGCTTGGCCCAGGGTCGCACCCCTTATATAGGGGAGGGTAGATAGGGCCTAGGTGGCTTATCCACGAGATTCAAGAGGAAATAAGTCCCATACGTAAAGGAAACATATTCCTCCAATAAGAAGTAATATATTCTCTCTCTTCCTCTTTATCCTTTTGATATACCTTTTTCTATAAATATTAGGATTTCGAAAATTACTTTCTCTTTATTCTTTGTACTTGCCTCTTAATTTATTGGCATGGAATTTCTATTTTCTTTTAGTAGAAAATATTTCCTTTGTACTAATACCACATGATTCATTAAAAATGTATTACATTATCCTCTTATTTTGCCTTTTTAGTATTTTCTCTTTCTTTCCTCTTTATTGGGACTCCTTGGATCCCAAGACACTCCATTATTTTGAAATTCTTTTTATTGGATACTTATTATCCTTCTAGATTCATCATTATGCATTATTTCACATTATTCCTCATTTAAATATCTCTTTTTGAGGATTTCTTTTTATTTATCTTTTATTTTCCTCATTGGCATTCCTTTTAATATTAGCAACCTCATGGATACGAAATTTCCCAAAGAAATCTCATTTATGCCTCTTTCCACTCATTTTCCACATTTTTCCATTGTTTTCAATTTCTTTCTTAATAAAGAAATACTTAACTAATATTTTCTTTTCTTATTGCTTTCTTTTTGCAACTTTGGACTCCTTGGTACCCAAGGAACCCAAGAGGCACGAAATCCATCCTTGGATTATATATCTTTGCCTTCTAGAGGTTTCTACCTCTTTCTTTTCTCAAAATTTAATTATTCATTTACTAATTTAATAATTAAATTTCCTTTCTTTATTTCCTTGTTATTGGGCCCAATAGCCAATGAAGCCCATAAAAAAATCATCAAGGCTATTGTAAATGAAATCCATTTATTCAAAACCAATTATATCATTATTTGTTCAATTATCTTTAATATGAGAAATTACATTTCTCACCAAATAAACCCAAAATTTGGGGTTGTAACAATGAACCTACCTACAAGGATTTACATGACCAATTGCTAAAGAATAAGTAATATAGGCAAGTATCAAAAGGTAGCAATGAGTTTTTAAATTCAATTAAATTCAATATCCAATTTTTGAAACTAGTTATTCAATTTTTCAACAGATAGCACATGTCAATATCTATCTTGTTAGGAAACCCATATCTTCTCTTCATGAGAATGACAACACACCAACTATGTTTCTCAGTACATTGAGGACCTCATGTCCTTCTCTCTATGTAGAGTCGTGAAAGCATTATTCTAGTAAACAATGGGAACTAGCCTGCCCTTTTAAATGTTTAAACAATGTGCTACTATTTCTAGAATTTATTGTTGGTGGCTTTCAATGATGGGGGCTAAGGTTTAAATTTTTTTAATCCAACCATCCTATCTAATTATGCATGCAATCAATGAGGGAAATAACTTTCAGAATAGAAATAGAAATTTCATACCTTGAATCAAAACATAGAATATTCAACCATTCCATGTACGGGCTCCAATATTTGATCCAGAGGGAGAAAGATACATAGAAATATAGAATGACATTGCTTACCATTGGCTTGGAGTCAAGTGTGTCTCAATTCATGTTATTAAGGATTTTCTTTCCAGTTTGGATCAATATTCCATGTTTTTTCCCCATAGTTATCATTAGGTGGAATATCCTTATTTTTTCTTAAGTTGTATCCTATATTAAGTCATCACCTTATGCAATTTATTTTGTCCTTATTAAGCCATCAAATTAATGAAAATATTATATGAGATACACTATAGTGTGAAGCCTATTTGATACATGAATATATGCCGTTATATAATATGATCTAAGGTATGTTTCAATATTCAATTTATTTTTATACATAGAATATTATTACTTTTTTTTAAAAAAATGACCATTCATTCATCCCGTGGCTGGGGGTTTCAAACCTAGGACCTCTTAGTCTTACATCAGTAGTTTTACCATTTGGGTGCCACCTCTTTGGCAGAATATTATTACTTTAATCTTATAAGGCAAATCATTTATATAGATCAATGATGTTAAACGTATGTTAATATATCTTTAATTGAGCTCATTTAAGTAAATACAGTACATAGTCACTATTGTAATCAATCAATTAAGTGTATACATGGCTATAGATTCATACTAGAATGAAGGTAGGATAAGTGAATATACAATAGTATCTATGTATTGGTATATAATAACATATATGGTGGATATTACAGAAAAGTATCAAATAATGTGTTTATTCCTATTAGGTTTTGTATATTGAGTTTGCACTAAGTATCAATTAACATCCTATTTATCATGTTATTTATAATGGACTTTTACAATAAGATGTAACCATAGGACCCATAGTAACTTTTTGTACATGTTATATGTAGTATTAATTACACCATGTACGGATGTAAGTACTAAAATGTAATATAGTATTCATTGTGAAATGATTGACTTCGTTTTATAATAATATTTTTAATGGATAGTATAATCACATAGAATCTCAGTGCAAGATACTAGCATCAATGCATGTATATGAAGTTATATATGCATATGTGCCTTATGGTTAAATATCTAATGGAATTTATGTATCTAACTCATCATTCATGTTCCTTAGATTATGATATTATGATAACATATTTTTATCTAAGAACTATAGGAAGAGAAGGACTAAGTCACAACTCTTACATCATAAAACTGATTGACATGTTCTTACTAGTTCCCATGATCATGGCTAAGTGTTGAGAGTTTTAGAAAGAGAAATATCTCAACTCACTAATCACCTACAAGTGTACTGGAGTCAATGTAGTCGAGTGTTGAATACAAGGAGCTAGGCTAACTAGGCATAAATTTGTTAAATTTCATTAATCTAAATCGGGTTATAGAAGTTTTATTGATTGCACACAAAAAGTGGAAACAAAAGCAAAGGTCTAAAATAAAGACGTTGATTAAATGATTAGAAACTTGAGCATATATTTCTCTACCATTACCATCATATCATATGAACATACAAAATAAAGATCATTGTTTAACAAGCAAGGAGGTTGTCATGGTCATGCATTTCCCAAAGCCATGAGATGGTTCTCAACATCACATAATGCTCCCGCGTCTATGCTTAGTTTCAAACACAACCAAAACCCTCAATAATCTCTAGCCACTCCCATGGTCAAGAGAATATTGCCACAGATCCTACTCCATACTCCTAAAGCACAAGGCAAGCATAAGACATGTATAAGAGGTGGGCAACCAACCATACAAGCAAGAAAACACCATAGGCATCTGTGGAAGAAAGTAAATTAACCAACAATAAGAATAAATTTCGAGTTCACATGAACAATGGCATGAGAGCTACTCTCCCATGCTCAAGAAAAGAGTTCTACTCGTGCATAATGAAGATATGCAGATACATGACAGTAATTTTAGAGTTTTGCATGCTGAAGAGAAGGAAAAGCTAGAGGAACGACAAATGCAGGCTAAGGGGAGAGAACTCCAGCTAGAGGACAAAATTCCACCCTTGGAACTGCTCCAACTCAGGTTGAAAGGAGAAGCTCTGCTGCACCTTTGGAAAAAAATGGAGAAGGGATGAGGTAGAATAGAGGTTCTCTTATAAGAAACCACCTTCTTCCATCCCAAAATCACCTTCCTCAGCTCTGTAACTTCTCTTGGGTGTAAGACACTTCAAAATGACCAAGCATAACCACCTATTGGGTTGCAATTCTCTTTTAAAATGAGAGGCAGTCATTTTTGCAGAAACTAATAACGACACAAAATGTCTTTTAGAGGACACGCCGTGTCTTGTCATTTGATCTTACTGAGTATTGCCACTGCAGTGAGGCATACAATGTGTTGAAAAGAGACATGCCATGTGATGTCTTCCTGGAGTTCAATCAAGTGAAAGGCACATGGCGTGTTTGAATAAACACACGCCTTGTGCGTTGGCAGAAAGATGCAGTCAACCTTCATGTACTAGGAACACGTCGTGTTGTCCGGGGAACATGCCATGTCGTCACTTCCTTGTTCTAGGCTAGGAGCTGCTGGAAATGCACACGCCATGTGTGTAATAACACACAACATGTTCTTTGTCCCATGAGGCTTCCTGTAAAGGCACACGTTGTGTCTTTTAAGGAACACGTCGTGCCTGATGATGTTTCTTTAGGAAATGGCTCTGAATCAACTGCAAAACATGGAGAAGTCCTATTGAGGTTGGATTTGAGTTGTGATATCTTCAACTTGACCTTTTTAATACATGTCTGCAATCAACATCATGTGATAAGCAAAATAACTGAAAAATGTGACAAAATGAATATAAATAGAGGCTAAATGGAGAAAAAATGAGTTGAATTTGTGTGTGTGAATGTGCCAAAAGTCGATATGAAATACACACAATAGTAAGCCTTGTTGTCCTTATGCTTCCTATCACTAGAGTGAGTATAGTGATCCCTTTGTGAGGTAGTAAGAGGTGCAGAAGAAATATCTACACTTTTACTTCGTGGATGTTAACAGATTTGTCATTTCTTCTATGAAGTTGGTCCTCATGAGTTAGGTAGGGTTCATAAATTATATTGTGGTGGCAGTGTGATTACTTGACCGTAGGGAGTCAGATCCCAAACTTCATTGTCATCACTGAGGGATGATATGTTGAGGCAAATTGAAAGGGTAGATATGACATATATGTCTCAAGTTATTTTCCTGACTTGTAGATTGTTTGACGTGTTGCACAGGAGGAAGGAGCATGACCATGTTAAGGTATTGATCAAGGCATCATCTTCAAAATTTTGGGAGAGACTTGAATGGTCGATGTGTGTGTAGGGATTATAGGTCTGCTTGTCATTGCTATTGCGGATCTGGTGGATCTGTGTGATCAATGTGAAGTCGATCTATGGTGATCATTGGGAGTGAGGGCTATGAATTGCAAGTTTGTGGATCGGTCAACGTGATGGTGTTGGAGGTTGGTAAAGTTGAAGAGGGGAAATGGAGGTTGTTGGAGAGGGGGTCGTCACCTGTGGTGGTGGCATATTTCTTTGTAGGTTCTTGGTGATTGCAAGGATGCGCCTGTGGAAATGAAGGGAAGAAGAGGGAGGCAGAGGCAGTGCTGGTGGCACATTTTTTGTTTGATGGTGAGGGAATCTGTTGCGAAGGTGGTGTTGATATATGATGGGATGTGCTAGGGTTTTGAGGGTGGTGTGTCCAATAATGGGTAGGAGTCAGGTTATATGGCCTACAACCATTTCAAGGGGAGTTCGATGACTGTCATTTCAAGAAGATGTGGCATCATCTTGGAGATGATCAATGTTCTTAATAGTGCATTCAACTTAAGGTAGATCCCAAATTAGTTTCAGATTTTGGGGAAGGAATGTCTCTTTACTATCTCTCATATCCAATGGGCTAGGTTGACTAGGGTGGTGTGTATGTGCTTGATGATAAGGGTTAATATTGATTGCTATTAATCAAATTTACTACTAGATTTTATATCTCTTAAGTTATAATTCCTTTTACCTTTACAAATTTAACCACGAGTCTAACTTGTATTAAAGTAAATAGTAAAAATAGTAACTCGTATACTTGTCGTCACGTGATAGCTAATGTTATAAGCCTCATAAGTAATTAAATTTTTGATACTTAATGATGTAATTACTATCCTCTTTTGATTTCAAATCCCTTGTTTATCAAATTGAGTTTTCTAGATCCATACTTATGAACGATTACCTTGAGTTGCACTAATAATCATGAGATGACTCACTAGGTAAAATAGAAGGACTTATTAGATAAAATTTCTATAAGACAAGAGGATTTAACTCAATTAGGAAAAAGAAACACAATTGAAGACTAATTATATCAAGAAAAATGATTGAAACTTTTAGAATATACACCAGTGAATGAGATCAAGATTGAGAGACTTTCAATTTATAGCTCAATATAGTTTTGGTACCTAAAGTTTAGTATGTTATATATTCCATTCAAGAATCATGATGACAGTTCAATTTTATTCTCCTTTTACAATGTTGGTGTAATCCTCTCATCTCCATACCCTATACAAATATGAAATGCAAGGAGGTGTGCATTAGCTTCAAGAAATTGATAAAAATTGTTGAAGGCATTCCTTTAATACGTTGCAATGTCTTCTTCAAAGATGATGCATAGATCCCTCAAATAGAAGTAGCTCCTTAGAGGGAACAATGATCCTTAGTCATAAGAAAGGAGAGTGGCAAAGAGGAGATAAGAAGAGAAAGGGAGAGAAGTGTAACGCCCGGGCCCACTGCCCTACGCTCTAGTAGAGTTTCAGGAATGACGAATGTCTCCATAGACCACCACTAGCCTTAACTGTGTGTTTTTTCCTCACTCACACGCATTACAGGATCAACTTCCCGATAGGTCACCCATCCCAGTACTACTCCAAGCTGAGCACACTTAACTATGGAGTTCTTAGTGATGGGCTCCCAGAAAAGGAGGAGAACCTTGGTGATATGGGTAGTCCAATCATTCATTTTAAGATCATGTTATTTTAGGCCTTAAATCTTGGGATGTTACAATCTCCCCCACTTAGACTCTTGACGTCCTCGTCAAGGCTCAACTATATGGCCTCATAATCTGACCCCATTTCAGTGCAGATCCACAATGGCCCATGGACACCCAGCTCTCGATCACAGAATACCAGCGTAGGGGTGGCTACATCAACCATGGACAACCCTTTCCTACCTTATTGGACCGCACGGCTCAAGACTGGCATGCCACATGCCCATGCGGGCCCCACCTACTGGAGGGGTTATGGCTCTGATACCATTTGTAATGCCCGAGCCCACTTCCCTAGGCTCTAGTAGAGTTTTAGGAATGACGACTGTCCCCACAGACCACCACTAGCCTTAACTACGTGCTTTGTCCTCACTCACATGCATGCCAGAATCAAGTTCCCGATAGGTCACCCATCTCAGTACTACTCCAAGCTGAGCACGCTTAACTATGAAGTTTTTAGTGATGGGCTCCCAGAAAAGGAGGTACACCTTGGTGATATGGGTAGTCCAATCATTCCTTTTAAGATCATATTATCCGAGGCCTCAAATCCTGGGATGTTATAGGTATAGTTGTCTAGGGACATAAATGAGAAATAAATTTCTAGACTCCATAAAGATGGTTACCTAAACTCATTTGGTTTAATATCAATAAAGACATGTGATTCTTTTTTATTAGGCAAGATGAAAAATCATCCTTCAGTAAAAACAACAAGAGGGAAAATGACTTATTTGGACTCATACATACTAATATGTATGGACCTTTTAATACAAGTTCTAGAGGTGGATACCATTTCTTTATTACATTTTTATGACTTCATTAGATATGAATATGTGTATATTATGAAACACAAATGAAATCTTCTAAAAAAGTTCAAGAAATTCATATCAACTTGGCAATAATATTAAATCACTTGGATCATTATGAAGACTATCTAAGACAAGACTTTGAGGTCCTTCTCAGATATACTAGTATTGTGTCACATTTGACTCCGCCTAGAACACCAAAACATAATGGTGTTTATAAAACAAGAAACCACACCTTGTTGGACAAGGTATGATCAATGTTGAATTTAGCTAATCTTTTGACTTCCCTAGTGGGATATGATCTTGAAACCTGCACATTTACACTCAACGACAATGCTTATAAATTACTTCAAAATAAACCATATGGGACATGGAAGGGATGTGTACACGTTTGTATATTAGGAAGATATAATGATGTGAAGCTTAAAGATTTAATAATGTGAAGTTTAAATATTTAATGACGTAAAGAAATAGTTTTGTGAAAAGCTTGGAGTCCAATTAAATAAAAAAAAATTTGGACACTCTAGAGAAATTAAGGGTTATTACTTTACTATTTTGTCAGGAAATTAAGTGTTATCTACAAGAAATATTGTATTCCTTAAAGAGGAATTCTTTTCTAAATGAATTAGTGGGATTATAATATATTTCAAATAAGTTTGAGACCAACAAGACAACACCAAAAATATATAGTTGGATGAAGAACAAACATTATCACAAGATGTTATGGAATTTCACATTCCTCATAAATCACAAGAACCTCAAAAATCTAGTTAGGACATGTCTGGAGCTAGGGAGATTTTGATTTGTTGGGATTCAGTCAGATGATATATATTTCAAGAATGATGATAGGCCAACATCCTACAATGTAGATACCAAGGACCAAATTCTAGTAGATGTATTGAATCCATGAGATTTGAATTGGACTTCATGTATACCAAAAATGTATGGAATTTGGTGGATGCACCTTTATGAGTAAAAACCCATAGGATGCAAATGAATCTTTAACAAGAAGAGTGACATGGATGGTGATTTACAAACCCATAGAAGATGATTGGTTGTGAAAAGTTTCAAATGAGTTAAAATATTTGACTATGACAAAACTTTTTCACCAACAATCATGGTTAAATCCATTAGGTTCATGCTTTTGTTGCATCTTTTCATGACTATGCGATTTGAATGGACATAAAAAATACTCTCATTAATCATATTCTTCTTGGGGATGTGTACATGACACAACCCTAAGGTTCTATTTCTCTAATTGAATCCAATCTTATTTCTAAGATACAAAGGTCAATCTATGGTTTGAAGAAATCATCTAGGAAGTAAGATATAGAGAATAAGTCTCTATGGATCCCAATTTCCCAACTCTTTGAAAGATTAGACACACACAAGTAAGATTAAATTGCATCTTCAATTGGATCTATCATGTATGTAATGATATTTACACACTCATCTGTCTCATATTCCTTGAGAATGATGAGCATATTCAATTGGATCATGGTGAAGGTCACTATCCTACAATGAAGAATATGTTGAACTACTTGAGAAGAACAAAGGATCAATTTGTTAAATATCAAAATTAATAAGAGTGGTTTATAAAGAGTTATAGTGATGCAAGCTTCCTAATTGACAAGGTCGACCACCGATCACAATCATGATTCATGTTTTTCCTATATGATAAGGTTGTAAGTTTGAATAATTCCAACCAAGGGATAATGGATAATTCTAACATAAAATCAAAGTATATTTTTGCATCTAATGCACCAAATAAATAAGCTTGCATCAATAAGTTCATTAACAAACTTCGAGTGGTACATCCATTTAGGATGCAATAGAGCTTTACTATGACAACATGAAATGATTGAATAGGATAAGGAATCCTGATCACGTCAGTTTCCTACCAAATACTAATAAAATATCATCCCATATGAGAGATCATACAATTAGGAGATGTAATGATTTGTATAGTACCAACTAAGTCAATGTTGTTGATCACTTGACAAAATCACTTTCATAGAAGAATGGTGATGGTCATGTTAAGTAACTTGAAGTCTGATTCATGAGTGATTCACTCAAGTAAAAGTGGGAAATTGTTGGTTGTATTCCTTTAGAGCCATCATGCAATGATCGTAATAGGGACATATTCCTTTAGAGACATCATGGAATTCCACTAATATTTTTGTTTCCATGTTGAGACAATGAATAAAGGTAATAATGTCCTAGGAATATTGTGACTAAATAACAATTGGTTTGGGTTAAGGACCTAACATGAGATCATATGTATACTCAAGAGTATTCATCCTTTTTATGTCCCTATTAAGTTATTATTGTGGATATTATATGAAAAATACTAACAATAAAATTGGTATGTACATTAAATGACTACTATGTCTCTTTAGTCACAATATTGAATTTCATCTTAGACATGTGGGTACTTGTTAGAGAAAAATTTTAATAGGAAAATTCATGAGAATGGCACATGGGAGCCATGTCATGGCAATCAAAATCATATCTCAATGTGATAGTGGTCACCGTGATCCTCAAACCTCAAGTCACTACAACTATTACATGTTGTTTGATGTTCTTTATCACTATCAAAAGTGACACATAATAAGGGTTGTCATTCAGGTAGTGATGAGTGCACCATGAAACTAGTCGATTATTGTCAATGATATAGATGGAATTCATTAGAGTGATATTATGACCACCGGATAAGTGGGACTATGAAATGCATGTTCATGCTCATGTGAGTCAATATGTTTATTGAGCTCACACAATCTCAATAATATGTTGTAGTTAAGTAACATAGATTAATGTTAATTGGATAACAACTTATGATCTCAGTTTCAATGTGGATCTATGTGGCAACATGATTATGCAACCATGATAACATTAATTACTTACATGTTAAAAAATTTCTCAATTTATTGCAACTAATTTGGTAGAAATGTTGTGTTTCAAGATACCACTCTTTTTTTGTGAGGTCTTTGACATTACTACCAAGGTAATTTGGAACCTATAGGGTGACATGCGTAGGGATGATTAAGGTAATCAAAGTTCAAATCATACATAATATTAGAATATTTTTTAAATATGTAAAGGCAAATTTACAACCCAATCGGTCAATCGGGTCAGTTGTTTGGTCGAGTACATGGTTTAGATCAATTAGTAGACCAATTTGTGATTTGGTCAATTGGTTACCATTTGACAAATTGACCAATTGGTTGACTGGAAAACCCAATATGATGATTGAATAGATGTCTAGAAACAACATTGAAAAGTGAGACTTCTTCAATTTGGAATTGAACTAGTCAATTGTATTGGACCAACACTAGCCAACCAGTTTAGTCGATGTACCCATTTATTGATTTTTGACCGAATTAGTTGATCAGGTAACCAGTTGGTCGATTGGATAGTTTGTTCAAGTCTTTCTAGTTTTCTATGGGTTTGAGTTGTGATTAGGAACAAGATTGGATATTTTGAGATCAAAGCCCATGACACTCTTTTATATAGGGTGCACTTCCAAAGGGAGGATATACAATTAAAACACATTGTCAGAGAAGTTGTCGAAGAGTTATTCCACTTGTAGAGAGGAAAACTCATGTAAATGGAGAAAACTCACAATAGGAGGAGATGGAAAGTGATGAAAACTAGCACGTCAACAACTCTAAGTTTTTTTCTTATTCTTGGAAAATTGGTGGTGCACTAAGATCTCAAACATCTACTGGATGACGTATAAGTCGAGACCCTTGGGTAGATGATACAAGACAAGCAACTTATCCAAGGATAAGACAAGGTGTACCCTCCAGGACTTGGAGGAGAAAACGAAAACCACTTTGAATATCAACTCAAAAAGGTGAATTTTAAACCAACATAAGACATGTATAGTTCGTATAAAACTAGTGTGTTCGAAGGTGTATTCAATGTCCCTTATATATCCTTAAAATACTCATAATTTATAGATATAATAGATCTGTTGGCTAAGGTTTTGTTGGGAATGTTTTTGTATTTGCATTGCGACTCGTTCCCTCAAAACTTTACAAAGACAGATGACAATAAGACTGCATTAGGGATGGGAATGTTTTTGTTTATGGTCCTACAACTATGCACCAATCAACATGTAATTTTCTCATGAAGTATAAACACACATGTGTGCTTGTGCACGCTAGCCTTGTGCCACACCACATCAAGCTATGCCACGATATGTCCTAGAATAGATGGCTTAATGTCTTATGATAGGGTGTGATGTATGTTAGTTTTAATTATATGTTTCTTTTGTAATATAAGTTAATCTATTATCTGACCCCACATCACCAACTAATCATAGAATTTCTGTGCTAAGGTAAGATCGATGAATATAAGTTTAACTTCTGGGGTAGGTACATTCTGGATAAATATGATTAGGCCATGCAATGAATCACCAATCAATACGAAGTGGGTTATAAAATTTTCAAATGACATGTCAATGAGAAAATTGATAACAGATTTAACTTCACCAAAAAGTATGAACTATTAAAACTAAATTTAGTTAATAAGTATTCTATCATACTTAAAAAGAGGATTAACTTATTAAAAAGAGGATTAACTTATCAGCATGTATCTATAAGATGATTATATATGTATGATAAAGCTATGTTTCCCATATAGGTAACCAAGTTTATTTGTGTAAGTTGATACTATATTACTAAATGCCTACTGCAGTTGTAAATTCAAGCCAAAATGGTAAACAACAATGAAAAAGTATATTTTTCACCAAAAATAGTATAACATCTTGTTATGAAAAAAGTCATTGTAGCAACGTAACTATTAATAGAAAATTGTAATATTCACACGCAAATTATAGTGATTTCCCCCAAACTATAATCCATATTGTTGAGATGGCAAAGTTATAATATCAATAAGGTTTTTTTTAACATTTCTCTCTATCCCAATATATATATATATATGTATATGTATATGTATGTATAAATATATATGTGTATATGTATTTTTGTTTGTATATGTATAATCCTATAATATAGATATAAATATTATACATAGATATATGTATATATATCAACATATATGGTCAACAAGGAGTGGTTCAAGTGGCCAAGCATTGTATCTCCTAATGAAGGGACCCGAGTTCGAATCCTAGTTTCTGCATTGATTTACCACCCTCCCACGCGTTTGGCCTCCTCCACGGGCATGGGGGGAGAAAGCTTTCTCTCTTAATCCCATATATCTACATATATGTGTGTGTACATGTAAGTACATATATACATACATATATATACACACAAACACACACACAGATATATATATATATATATATATTTGTGTGTGTGTGTGTGTCTTTGAGTTGAAGAGTTAGTGATGCTATTATACACTTATTGTTCTCCAATTCTAGTAGACACAATTTATCACCATTAGATTCAGATTAGGTTACTCCCTTAAGACCACAAGTGACACCCCACTCGACATCATGACGAAGCAGTAACTCCACCCTATCCTCTTTATACATGATATCTATCTCTCTATGTATATGCTTCTTGTAACATCCACAATTTCGTAGATAATGTAAGCCTTTAATGTGGGGTTTTCTAGTAAGTGTATGCCAAGGGACCTAATGAACCTAACATGGCTAGGTATGTAATTAAGTTTACAAAATTTGTGATACAAGTCATCTCGTCAACCAATCACACATAATGACTTAAATTTGTATGATTGTAGTCGGTTGTATATGAATATAAATGAATTATTCCTATGAACAATAATGTGACGAATATATAATATGATGAGTCCAGTTAATGGTTTGATCTTTATACCTAGCTTAGGTCTTCATGTTATGTAACTAAAGACATATTGATCACATATGTCATACATGAGCTTCAATTGAGAAATTATATTGGTTGAAGACTTATTTTCATGATTTGGAATACAATAAATCTCATGGACCCTTTGAAATACTATTGGATGGGCCATGTGCCCTAGAGCCCAATTCCAGCCCTATTGGACCAATTAAGTTCTACAAATAGGTCCTTGGAGTACAAATTGAGAATTAAGTATTTTGTGGTCATAATGAATGCTCAAAATATTTTTAGTATAATAATAATTAGAATATAAGATGGTGGGAGAAATTTCAGATGATTTTGATGTATATAGTGGCCTATGTAATTAAATTAGTAATTATAATGTTTTTATTTAAAATACATGTTTGTAGTGTTTATATAGTTAGTTTTTACTTAAAATCTTGCTCATATGAAGTTGATAATAATATAGTATTTACCCTAAAATTTGAAGTCAAACCGAGTTATAGAGTGGACTATATAAATATTTCTTTGATATGGACTTTTATCTAAAAGAAAAAAAGAAGAACCAGGTTTCCTTCTCCTCGCATGAATAGAGCTACACGCAGGAGGTACAGTGACCGAACAGAGTCCCCCCCTAAAGGGGGATACTAGTCCAAGATCTGGACGACAAAAGGCTATAAAAGCCCTAGTTTTGAGAAGAACAGGAGGACGCGTCGTCATTTCTAGGGTTCGGGCTTGAAACTGAGAGACAAGAGAGAACCAAGGGAGAGGTATAAGTGGTGGCCGGAGGGGGGCTATGAGTTCTTGTGGAGCCAAGAAGCTTCAACTTTGACCACCCTGCATGCAGAGATGGTGTCACCGAGACTAGGAAGAGTCATCTGGAGTCATTGGCAACTAGATCTTACACGGTGGTGGTCTGGATAGGGCGCCCATGGCTGGCACCACCATGATCTATTCCTGAACTCGGAACATGGGATCATGAGGAAGAAGAAGATGGGAGGATGTGTCGGCCCTAGATGCACATGAGACCATGACCGCCAGATCATATCTTGACGGCCGAGATCGACCAAGTTTAGGTAAACTTCTAAAATTCAGATCATGAGATTAGAAACTCAGATTTTATCAAATAAGATATAAATGGAAAGATCTTCGAATGTACTATATTCTAAAAATATCATCAGAATGTGATTTCGATGTTTATTATTTATTATGTGTTGGGTAGCCAAAACTATATGATTTTGATATTTTGTCAATTAAAAATAACAAACGAACTTAGAAATTCATGTAAATTTCACTGAATGTGTATTATGATATTCTTAACATGATTTCAAAGCTTGATCTCTATTATATGAAGTTTTGTTGAGGTTTTTGATATAAACCTTAATAAGGGTATTTTGGGTATTTCACCCATGATCTAATTTTTAAATGACCTGATATTTTAATACATGATTATTACTACATTATATGAATACTTTTATGGTGATTTGATGAAGTTTCTTGTGCTATTATATTAGTTATTAGTTTTAGATGAGTAGCCATTATGAAAGAATAATAAATGATTATCCTGACACTATAAGTGATATATGTATGGCCAATTAGGCCTGATATTAGTAATGTGATGGTATTCTACTATGATTTTCTGATTGAGTCAGTAAGTTTACAATATGTGACTATTTTTGAGAATTATTCTCATTATATGAAGTATATGTTCATATTAGTACATAAGGCGATTTATGTCTTATTTGAGTATAAAGATAATACTAATTATATAGTATGAGTTTTATTTTATTTCAACGCTAAGATTTTATGGTGATTTTAGATTAAAGTTATGTTTAGTCTAAATAAGATCCCTAAGTTGGTATATGTAGTTAGGAAGATGGGGTTTTGAGTTATAAAAATAGAAAGAGGGAATATATGCTTGGACTGATAAAACTATGATGATATCTAGGTTATTAAAGTTATGGAACTTAGAATTGAGACTTCCTTATCGATGCCATTTGTACAAGAGGTAAGTGGTCCATGCACATGAGTACTCATGTTTTAAGTTCAATATGTTTACATGTCTCCTGATAACACTTTTATAATTTATATGGTTCAATGTTCTAAGATTTTAATGCAAACAAGAATATTCTCATATCTCTATCATTATGTAAGTTCAGATATCCAAAATCTTAAATAGAGACATGTTGCTCAAAATAGTTGTGACCCATGGACCATATCCATGAGAAAGTTAAAGAATCATGTTCCTAGAAGATTTCTTAGAAATGTTCGAAATTAATGAATAAGATTGTAAGATAAAATATGCCAGTAATGTAGCCATACTTAGTTGGTGATGTGGGATAGTTATGTATTGAGAATTTAAGTACACATATGTTGTCAAGATTTCTAATATTTATAGGCATAACTATGTATTATGATTTCAAGTAGAAACATGCCATTAAGATTTCATATATATGTATAAATATAACAACTAGATTCCTTCCAATGAATAATATATAGAATTTAATTACAATATAAGAATATGAAGTTCAAAATATTAAGACATGGCCTACTTTTAGAAATGAAGGTAATTTTGGGATCACAATGTGTTGTAAAAATGAGTTCATGATGGCATTATAAGATAATGACACATTAAGTTATGGTTAGGTTGCAATACACTATTATATAAGATTTCTATTTTGATATTTAAGGTTTAATATGTAAGTTCATATGCAAAGTTTCAAGGTAACATCATATTTTATAAGAAGGATTGAACCATCTTGTGAGAATTGATATTTTTAGATATGTTGTACTTATCATACTTTCATAAGCTTGACTTATGATACTTTGTACACTTAGTATTTCTATATTTATGTCAGATCCTTTCTTATAAGACATTAGACTCATTTATGATATAATTGGTATAATGAAGTAGCCTTACCAAATAAGAGTTTTAGAATAAGGTTTACCTAGATAATGAGATACATGTTCAAATCCAGCAATGAATTCAGTTTAGAATTTAAGAATAAGAGATTTAGATTCAGTCTAAGACTACTCATCGTGTGAGTAGCCAGATTTTGAATAAAGGTACATCATATGGGTTATAGACCCAATCTCAATTATGTTGTAATTTGAAATACATATTCAAATTCCATAATAGATTCAGTTCAGATTTGAAAGAGCAAAGATTCAGATTCAGATTTTAGATTTTAGATTCAAAACTAAGTACATGTTTAGTACTCAATTTCAGATAAGTTTAGATTTAGAGTTTAGTAAAGATAGAATTAAGATAATTAATTCAAAACCTTCACATAATACATTATATAATAAGTCCTCACCAGAGAGTCCTGGTACGATTCAGAGGACGCACTGTGCCAGACACTGCGGGTGTCACAGAAGGCATTTATGCCAACAGAGGGTGCGTTGCACCATATAAGACACTTTGGTGTCAACAGAGGGCACGTTGTGCCAATAGAGGGTACGTTGCACGATACAGGACACTTCGGTGTCAACAGAGGGCACATAGTGCCAAAAGAGGGTGCATTGCACCATAGAGGACACTTCGGTGTTAATAGAGGAGGACTTATTGTAAAATGGTGGCCACAAACAGATAAAAATCATAAGTAAAAGTTACTTCATATTTGAGCATGTCTATAATCTCATCCACGAGTGTGATGAGAGGAATTCATATAAGATATTTATGATCCAGACACTTTGGTGTAGGCCATGAGACATAGATTATAGGTCTCTAGAAAAGATATAATAGAAAATAAGAGTTTAAGAAATGAGAGATAATATGTTTCTAGATTTAATCAGAGTTAAATGTTCATTTCATATTTATGATGTTCAAGAATCTTTTGTAATATTTCAGTTCTATAGCAATGTATATTTTAGAATACTCATGCCACTTACTCTAACATCTATTTTTTCCAATGCATGGTTGGGGACGTGATGTATGTAGGTTTTTGGAGCGATTGAAGAACAAAGGGAGCAACAAAGGCCTAAGAGACTTTCAAGCTTTCCTAGTGGGGTGTCATCTACCTAGATGATCCTGAGTATTGACTTCTTTTTATTATGAACTTATGCATAAACATGATGTAGTTTTATGTTGACAAAAAGCTATGTACGAATTAGTTTTACAGTTTTGAAAAGTGTTTCATTTACTTTTATTACAATGTTTATCATGTTTGTGACACTCCCAAAATTTTTTTTGCTTCTGCTCATGTGATATAAAAATCTGGGTGTTACAATATGGTATCAGAGCAATTTGGTAAATGGCCACTAGGCAAACATGATTCTCATAGTCACCCTAGGGTGAAGAGATAAGATTAGGGTTTAGGGAAAGATTCCATGAGAAGAATACCATAAACTAGAGTTATTATGGGTCTTAACCTTAGAATAGATAGATATCTTAGAGGTAGAAGTCATCCTTATTTAGATCTAAAGTAGCAACCTAAACCTAGCTAGTGAGGTTTCTTCTCCATTCTCAGTGGTTATGGCCAACCAATTAAGAATTGAAAAGGAATTTCATAAGCGCTAAACTTTTATGCATCTCTCCTTTCTTACAAGCCCATGTGGTATGGGACACATGTGTTGGTGGGTTAGTGAGGGATATCATGGAGGGACCTCACATCTCTGGGTATGTGATTGATCACCACATATCTAGAAATGTAGGAGGTACCTGGAAGACCTAAGATTATAGAGTCAACTACACCTAATGTTTGAAATTCATGACAAGATTGAGTCATATGTCCTAAGTGTAGAGACCAGTTTAGCTTCATAGACCTTAAGTATGAGTTGAGTAGTAGACCAAGGTAGAAAATAATTCTCACATAATCATTTAGTGAAACACATTACATATCTCTTTTCATGCAAAAGTTTGAACATAAGTGTGCCTTCCAATAAATTAAGAGGTAAGCAGAACCCTAAGGTGGGTAGTAGCCTAGAGAAATTTCGAGGACGAAATTTATTTCAAGGTGGGTAGAATTGTAACATCCTTAATTTCATATCTAATGTAAGCCTTTAATGTGGGGTTTTCTAGTAAGTGTATGACAAGGGACCTAATGAACCTAACATGGCTAGGTATGTAATTAAGTTTACAAAATTTGTGATACAAGTCATCTGGTCAACCAATACACACATAACGACTTAAATGTGTATGATTGTAGTTGGTTGTATATGAATATAAATGAATTATTCCTATGAACAATAATGTGATGAATATATAATATGATGAGTCCAGTTCATGGGTTGAGTCCTTAGACCTAGCTTAGGTCTTCATGTTATGTAACTAAAGATATATTGATCACATATGTCATACATGAGCTTCAATTGAGAAATTATATTGGTTGAAGACTTATTTTCATGATTTGGAATACAATCAAGCTCATGGACCCTTTGAAATACTAAGGGATGGTCCATGTGCCCTAGATCCCAATTCTAGCCCTATTGGACCAATTAAGTTCTACAAATAGGTCCTTGAAGTACAAATTGAGAATTAAGTATTTCGTGGTCATAATGAATGCTCAAAATATTTTTTGTAGAATAATAATTAGAATATAAGATGGTGGGAGAAATTTCAGATGATTTTGACGTATATAGTGGTCTGTGTAATTAAATTAGTAATTATAATGTTTTTATTTAAAATACATGTTTGGAGTTTTTGTATAGTTATTTTTTACTTAAAATCTTGCTCATATGAAGTTGATAATAATATAGTATTTACCCCAAAATTTGAAATCAAACTGTGCTATAGGGTGGACTATATAAATATTTCTTTAATATGGACTTTTATCTAAAAGAAAAAAAAGAACTGGGTTTCCTTCTTCTCGCACAAATAGAGACACACGCAGGAGGTACAACGGCCAAATAGAGTCCCCCCCCTAAAGGAGGATACTTGTCCAAGATCCGGACGACAAAAGGCTATAAAAGCCCTAGTTTTGAGAAGAACAGGAGGACACACCGTCATTTCTAGGGTTCAGGCTCGAAACTGAGAGATAAGAGATAACCAAGGTAGAGGTATAAGTGGCATACAAAGGGGTGATGTGAGTTCTATGGAGCCAAGAAGCTTCGACTTTGACCACCCTACACGCAGAGATGGTGTTGCCGAGACTAGGAAGAGTCATCCGGAGTTGTTGGCAACTAGATCTTGCACGGTGGTGGTCTGGATAGGGCGTCCATGGCTGGCGCCACCATGCTCTGTTCCTGAACTCAGAACAGGGGATCAGGAGGAAGAAAAAGACGGGAGGTTGTGCCGGCCCTAGATGCACATGAGACCATGACCGCCAGATCATATCTTGACGGCCGAGATCAACCAAGTTTAGGTAAACTTCTAAAATTCATATCTTGAAATTGGGAACTCGGATTTGATCAAATAAGATATCCATGGAAAGCTCTTCGAATGTACTATATTCTAAAAATATCTCCAAAATGTGATTTGGATGTGTATTATTTATTATGTGTTCGGTAGCCAAAATTATATGATTTTTATGTTTTGTCAATTAAAAATAGCAAATGAACTTAGAAATTCATGTAATTTCATTGAATGTGTATTATGATATTCTTAACATGATTTCAAAGCCTGATCTCTATTATATGAAGTTTTATTGAGGTTTTTTATATAAACCCTAATAAGGTTATTTTGGGTATTTCACCCATGATCTGATTTTTAAATGACCTGATATTTTAATACATTATTATTCCTACATTATATGAATACTTTTATGGTGATTCGATGAAGTTTCTTGTGCTATTATATTAGTTATTAGTTTTAGATGAGTAGCCATTATGAAAGAATAATAAATGATTATCCTGACACTATAAGTGATATATGTATGGCCAATTAGGCCTGATATTAGTAATGTGATGGTATTCTACTTTGATTTCCTGATTGAGTTAGTAAGTTTACAATATGTGACTATTTTTTAGAATTATTCTCATTATATGAAGTATATGTTCATATTAGTACATAAGGCGATTTATGTCTTATTTGAGTATAAAGATAATACTAATTATATAGTATGAGTTTTATTTTATTTCAACGCTAAGATTTTATGGTGATTTTAGATTAAAGTTATGTTTAGTCTAAATAAGAACCCTAAGTTGGTATATGTAGTTAGGAAGATGGGGTTTTTATTATTTGAAATAGAAAGAGGGAATATAGGCTTGGACTGATAAAACTATGATGATATCTAGGTTATTAAAGTTATGGAGCTTAGAATCGAGACTTCCTTATTGATGCCATCTGTATAAGAGGTAAGTGGTCCATGCCCATGAGTACTCATGTTTTAAGTTCAGTATGTTTACAAGTCTCCTGATAAGACTTTTATAATTTATATGGTTCAATGTTCTAAGATTTTAATGCAAACAAGAATATTCTCATATCTCTATCATTATGTAAGTTCAGATATCCAAAATCTCAAATAGAGACATGTTGCTCAAAATAGTTGTGACCCATGGACCAAGTCCATGAGAAAGTTAAAGAATCATGTTCCTACAAGATTTCTTAGAAATGTTTGAAATTAATGAATAAGATTGTAAGATAAGATATTCCAGTAATGTAGCCATACTTAGTTGGTGATTTGGGATAGTTTTTTATTGAGAAATTAAGTACACATATGTTGTCAGGATTTCTCATATTTATAGGCATAACTATGTATTATGATTTCAAGTAGAAATGTGCCATTAAGATTTCATACATATGTATAGATATAACAACTAGATTTCTTGGAATGAATAATATCTAGAATTTAATTACAATATAAGAATATGAATTTCAGAATATTAAGACATGATCTACTTTTAGAAATAAAGGTACTTTTAGGATCACAATGTCTTGTAAAACTGAGTTCATGATGGCATTATAAGATAATGACACATTAAGTTATGGTTAGGTTTCAATACACTATTTTATAAGATTTCTATTTTGATAATTAAGGTTTAATATGTAAGTTCATATGCATAGTTTTAGGGTAACATCATATTTTATAAGAAGGATTGAACCATCTTGTCAGAATTGATATTTTCAGATATGTTGTACTTATCATACTTTCATAAGCTTGACGTATGATACTTTGTACACTTAGTATTTCTATATTCATGTCAGGTCCTTTCTCATAAGACATTAGACTCATTTATGATATAATTGGTATAATGAAGTAATCTTACCAAATAAGAGTTTTAGAATAAGGTTTACCCAGATAATGAGATACATGTTCAAATCCAGCAATGAATTCAGTTTAGAATTTAATAATAAGAGATTTAGATTTAGACTTAGACTACTCATTGTGTGCGTAGCCAGATTTTGAATAAAGGTACATGATATGAGTTATAGACCCAATCTCAATTATGTTGTAATTAGAAATACATATTCAAATTCCATAATAGATTCAGTTCAGATTTGAAAGAGCAAAGATTCAGATTCAGATTTCATATTTCAGATTCAAAACTAAGTACATGTTTAGTACTCATTTTTAGATAAGTTCATATTTAGAGTTTAGTAAATATAGACTTAAGATAATTAATTCAAAACCTTCACATAATACATTATATAATAAGTCCTCACCAGTGAGTCCCGATACGATTCAGAGGGCACACTATGCCAGACACTGCGGGTGTCACAGAGGGCATTTATGCCAATAGAGGGTGTGTTGCACCATAGTAGAAACTTCAGTGTCAACAGAGGGCACGTTGTGCCAACAGAGGGTGTGTTCCACCATACATGACACTTTGGTGTCAACAGAGGGCACATAGTGCCAACAGAGGGTGCGTTGTACCATAGAGGACACTTCGGTGTCAACAGAGGAGGACTTACTATATAATGGTGGCCACAAACAGATAAAAATCATAAATAAAAGATACTTAAGATTATAGAATGTCTATAATCTCATCCACGAGTGTGATGAGAGGAATTCATATAAGATATTTATGATCCAGACACTTTGGTGTAAGCCATGAGACCTAGATTATAGGTCTCCAGAAAAGATAGAATAGAAAATAAGAGTTTAAGAAATGAGAGATAATATGTTTCTAGATTTAATCAGAGTTAAATGTTTGTTTCATATTTATGTTGTTCGAGAATCTTTTGTAATATTTCAGTTCTATAGCAATGTATATTTTAGAATACTCATGCCACTTACTGTAACATTTTTTTTTCCAATGCATGGCTGGGGATGTGATGTCCATAGGTTTTTGGAGCGATTGAAGAACAAAGGAACCAGCAAAGGCCTAAGAGACTTTCAAGCTTGCCTATTGGGGTGCCATCTACCTAGATGATCCTGAATATTGACATCTTTTTATTATGAACTTATGCATAAACATGATGTAGTTTTATGTTGAAAAAAAGCTATGTATGAATCAGTTTTATAGTTTTGCAAAGTGTTTCATTTACTTTTATTGCAATGGTTATCATGTTTGTGACACTCCCAGAAAAAAAAATGCTTCCGCTCATGTGATATAAAAATATTGGTGTTATAGTACCAAAGGTCATCCTTGTTTAATTCATCGAGCTATAACTTCTTGTTATACATGTTATATACACCTGACTTAAGGTACAAAAAATAAAGGCCATAGGATATTAGCTACTACCGTATAATATCTCATCTTTTGAAATATAAATTTTACTATTATTTATTAGAAATTCAAAAGTTCTTCCCAAATAAGATAAAAATGAATATTTCTATTTATGGTAGGTACATAATAGACGTTCTCCTAATCTATTACAATCCCACTAGGAAAATATATATTATAGGTGCCTACATCTATGAGTGAAACTCTTGCTCCATTAGAGACTCATAGATCCACCTCTACCTTCATTAATGGTTTACCCTTTAGGTCATATATATTATAACATATGTGATATGCACATATTTTATCTAATACCCCATAGGAGAAAGAAGATCAAACTATCTCTATAACATACATACTTAAACTGGAGATCTCTATAACTTACTTCTTCTTTAGTTCTTCAAGGTAAAGATGACTTTTTTTTTCCAATGTCCAATTTGCTAACAATGGCAATAATTGACTTCCTTGCCCACTTCTCCTTTAGCTTTAAGCACAAAAGGCTTTAGATTATTGATAGATTTAGAACTCATCCTAGGTTTTCCTTTACCATCACTTTCCCTTTCCATTTTCAGGAGAAAGATAGACTTTTTCATTTATTTCTTCATTTGGGTCTCAATACCTCTCATGCCAAGAAACTCTGACAACCGTAAAAAAAAGTTGTTCATGTTGTAATTCATGAAAAACGGACTGTAAAATTCTAGAAAAGATTTCAAGATTACATAATTTATCAACTCTTGGAATAGGTGGAAAACATAACTCTCTAGGGTTTCCACATACCCAATAAACTTGAGTACATGGGGATCAACCGGATCACCTTTTTTCATGATGCACCAAAATTGAGCCTTGAAGATATCATACATCTCTTTCCTTCCTTCTTCTTGCAATATATTTTTGAGATGTGTGACCACATATAGAACTCCCATGTCTCAAGTTTCTTCTGAATCTCATAGGCCATGGTGCATATCATGAAGTACTTAACGTTAATAACGTTATTAGTATGCTTATGATAACCTTTTGTTTCCTTACTAGGCACTTTGGTATAGTTTTGGTGGTTTTGGTGTTTTCAGGACGTACAACTTATGCTCATATCAATTCTCAATATAATAAACCACTCATGGAAGCTATACCATTCAACTTTTCATTCTAAATGACCAATTGCCATGAAAGGTTGTTATATGTGTTTGTCACTATATCTACAAAGAATATACTTCCGCGAGTCAACAATTTGATTTGACGGTATTAATTTGTCCTTTAATATACAATTATAACTATTTTGATCAAATTAATATCCCTTACTACTATTTTGGAAGATTACATACAACAATCTTCTGGTGAACCAATATCCACACTACATTAAGTTGTTAGTAAACTTTGGCAAACCGATCACAACTTCACTATTTAGGTAGGTGACAAATACTATTTGTATCCAATGCAAATCTTGGAAATATTATTTTACAACTCTTTGTCATAAATCATCTTATAAAGTATATGAAATATTTATTCTTCTAAGTGCTTAATATTGTTAAGATCACCATAGATAAGTCAATCCCAAATTCCAATATAATAAACTTATACCATTCTTTAGAATAGTCACATACTTATTATCACATATCCCCAAGATAGATGATGAACCACACTTTGGCGTGCCCACACGTAGTCAATTCATTTTTTTAGGTTTATTTCACATTAAAATCCATCTTTAACTTAATATCAAATTGAGGGATTGATATTAAATGAATATATATTCAATTTCCATTACATACATATTATTATACATATCATATACTACAACTATTACCACAAGTGATTAAACATGATATGGAAACTAGTATAACATATTTATCCAATAAGAGTTATAAACAAACAACCAAAAGATTCACATCACATGAAACCCTAAATATACCTTTATAGAGGTTTCCAGTTGTTCGATTGGAAAGCCATTTGATTAATTATGTTCCTTGTTTGGACAATTATTTATTTGTTGATGTATTCATCATTTGGTCTTCATCACAAACCCTTAAAAGACATTCCTCATTGGTGTGGGATTCTGGTCACATCCTCCTCCACCATGGTCCATTACTTATGCTAAAGCATCATCCTAATCTAATTGCAAGAATTAAATTTGACATGGAGAATGTAGAGAAAGGGACATGGCATGCAATTTCTATACATTACAACTTTTTTCACAATAAAAAAACTATCCATTCACATGATTTTGATCACAAACACTACAACAACCTTGTTTCCCTATCTACATCCACCAAACAAAATTGTTTTAAAGGGTTTTGTCATTAGTTTATGCAATGAGATATATCATATCATATGTAAAAAGTTTTTTATTAATGTGGATAAACATTACACAATTATATGTTCATCAATGATATGTGGTTGAAAACCCAAACTAACATTGTAAGTGTACAACATCAACTATGATACCACTATAGGGTATTGAGGAAGGGGGCACAGAAGAAAAACACAAATCTTCTCCACAAAACTCGTATCCAACAATTCTATTGCAATTATAAAACGTCAATGTATTAATGACATAGGAAGGATATCAATATACCTTAGCAGATACCATTCATACAACACTAGACACATGATGTCAATGTATAAATCACAATTCATAATCAAGATCTAGAGTGGTGATTTGTTTCCACCTAGTCCTTGTAGCAACACCCTATATTCTCCTTGAAGAAGTTTCTTTTACTCAGCCTATATCCAAGGGTCTCATCTTCTACTTCATTGACACAAATATGAGAGTTCTTGGTCATCACCTTGGTCTTCAAGAGGAAGCAAAACTTCTTGGTCATCACCTTGGTCATCAGCATGCTAGAATACCACGTTCTCCTTCTCCTCTTATTGTAGTCTATCATACTTGGGATGATTTTTTTTCTCTTCAAGAGGATGAACTCTTAAACATTTGTCTCGCATTGTGTGTCAAGTGTATCTCCTCGCATTAGACATACATTGCTTATATGGGAGATTCATGGGCTTGTATTATGAAAATCCAAACATTTTCATAATCACATATCAAAATTGAAAAAAAAAAGGAAAACACGGGCATACTTCCCAATTGTCTGATTGGTTATCCATTTGACCAATTGGGTCAACCATTCAACCGATTGGTAAATCCAATTGATGAATTGGATTGACAAATTGGACACTCTTAGTACAATTCAATTGAATAGTTCAAATCCAAATGGAAGAAGTATTTTTTATTTGTTGTTTCATAACTTGTATCCAATTAGTCTATTGGGTTACCCAATTGATCAATTTCCCAAATGGTAAACCCATTGATGAACTAATAGTCAGTCAATCGATTAGGTAGGAAATCAGCCATTACACGATTCAAAACAATTCCTTTTTTGAAGTCTGACTCAAAAACATTCTACTCATGTACATGATTGTGAAATTCAATTCCTTTGAAAACCTTATGTGTGCGAACTCATAGGATCCACATTACATTGACGGTGATTCTAAATACCTCACAATCAAAGAGAGGTATCTAGAAACATGTCATTACTACACAAATAAATGGAATAAGTCGAGAACAACAATTTAAATTATAAGTGACCAATGTCTCCATGACCATACAATCCCTTGGTCACTAGATTTAGATCAAAATTGAGGCTTGTAATTTCCCTCCTCTTAAAATTTGATCTATATTTCTTGAAGCATAGTATACTATTGAGATAATGTGATCTTAATATGATACATTGACTCACAGGACAATGGGTATGCATTTCATAGTATCATTTATCAAGTGGTAAAGATAGTAGTCCAATGGAGGGACAAATTCCATCTATATCACTCATAATAATCCACAAGTATCATAATGCACCCAATAAGTAACTATATGGAAACCCATTAGGTAGTGTTCAAGTACACAAAAAACATGTGACCATCATTGTTGTAAGGCCCCTAAACTTGCTTAATTAGTTGAATAAGTTTAATTACCATAATTTAATGCTTATAAACCTAATATAACCTTTTATATGGTTTGAAATCATAATACAAGCTTAAGTTTCAAATTTGGTCCAATTTGGACACTGTTTGAGCAAGTTATGCAATTTTATGTACATTTTGGACTTTTCTGCAATTTACCCAATTGAGGGGTTTCCTTTGCAATTTGTGACATACATTATGTTCCTTAGATATTATATTATCATTCTTGAGTATTTTTAAACATGGAGCTCCTAGTTGAGCCATGGTTTGAAGGTGTTTTCATCAAGGGTATTTTAGGGTTTACCCTATCATGGATGAGATACCTTTAGTAGCTATCGACTAATGAATTATTTGATTGGCTGGGAAATTTGACAAAGGAAAGCTAATCAGTTCTATACAGATAGTGGGAGAGCTTCTTGTGTGTGTTCTTGTATATTCTTAATAATTTAAGGCCATGGACACTTGGATAGATACTAGAACTTCAACTTTTTCTTTTTCTTTATCTTAAAGTTTCATATACTTATCCCTAAGCACCGACGAACCACTCTCTCTCCACCACTTCCCTCCTTCTCGTAACCTCGTTATTCCTCTATTCTTCTGTGAATTTGTGTGTCCAAAGAAGAAGAAAATGGGGATCTTCTTGGAAAAAGGATCTAGGGTTGCAATTGACTTCATTTAGGGGTTCCTAAAGCTCCTTCCTAGTGATCTTGACCTAAAAGTGTAAGTATTACCTTATTTCCTCCATTTATTTCTTTTATCTTCCTTTTCCTATATCTCTCCAGGTCAGATGCCTGCTATTCCATGGTGAAAGTAGCCCTAGAACTCAAAATCTATCCTTCTTGTTTCTTTTTCTAGGGTTTTGCTTCTTTGTGGAGAGAAGTGCCTATTTGGCCAAGTTCAGATCTGAATCAAGGTATTTCTTGCCTTATTTTCTCAGGATTCTTGCTGTTTGATATCTTACCTACTCTATAGAGGTGAGATATATAACATTCTTCACTTATATTGCTTGTTAGAAGATTGTTAGTTCATGTTTATGCTTTAATGTGATGAACTAAGAATAAAGAAACTATACTTGTTTAGAATTTCGAATTTTTGTGGTGTTCCCTATTTTTTTCCAGTTTTATATGAACTTGTTAATATATTTGATACCTTTCTAAGTTGTAACATGATCTGGGACAGGTTGATAGCAACAACCTATGGTGGTATGTACAAAACAATTGATGGTTCAAATTAGAGTTTTCAAGCTATTTCCTTCCCTATCACACAACCGATGGTCATACCATTCAACAAACAATGGTGTTGCTATCTTGTCAACTGATGTTCATCATAAAGGGTGTCAAATTTATGGTGACAACCTATGGTCACCACTTAGGTCAGGTTTTGTCTCAATTAGACGTTTAGTTATCATCCACTAAGTATTCTAACGATGTTATCAATAGATGATGACATCAACTTAATATTTTATGGTGTTAACTGAATGTATTACTGATCTAACAACCAATGGTGACCTAATGATCACAATTAATGGTGTATCAGGTCATTAACATATATTATGAGTTAATAATGTAATTGTAGATTTTACGAAACCTTGAACCAATGGTTCCTTGATTCAATTGATCTAATGGTTAGACCTATACTTCAATTGATAACCTTGAACAATGAACCTGATCCAATGAATAATATTGGATGATTCAACATCCAATGGATTAGAATAAATCACATGGTATTATATGTGAGTCCTAGTGATGATAATTTGATGGTTCAATACAATTAATTGTAGTCTTACCTTTACCATCATATAATTATATTTGATAAATCACTATAATATGTGGATGCATAACTCCCATGTGATCTAGCTCATTATACCTAACCTTAGTGTAATTATATGATGTTGATTAGTTATAATCAGACCTCTTGAATAATTAATGTGATAATGAATTACACTCTTCTTGTGTTGAAACCACAATGTTGTACTATGTGAATATCATAGTGCCTTGCCATGTTAATATCTATGGACACATATGTGCTAGTGATATTTTTAGCCTTTTTAAGGAATGGAATGATGATGATAACTTTACTATGAATAATGTGATGGTCTTAATGATCTTTGGGCATGTTTGAAGCCATGATTGAGGTGAAATCCTCTTCATGTTCCAATAATGGTTATACCCTAGAACTTGTGATAAGATGTTGGTATCTTGTAATAGTATTATGATAAGTGTGGTCCATTAATTTGCAATGACTGATAGCATGTGGTAATGTGACTAAGATTTATATATCAAATGCTTTATATGTTTTGAAATTGTTATACGTATAATCATGTTAGAAAATAATTAGGGTTTGAATGTCCACTTGTATGATAAAGCCTTAATGCATTCAATTGGTAGTAATTAATCGAGTGTAACCTTAATCATGTAGATCCCTATGCCGTATTCAGTGTCATAAGTTACTGGATGGTGAAATGAGTATTCCCAAGGGAAAATCAAAACACATACTATTGAGTATGTGGGGGTGGCAAGTTGAGTATATATCCTTGTCATCCACAATGGTAGGTTATGGAGGATGGCTATGGTCATGTCTCTGACATTTGATGTGATTGAGGACAGCTGTGGTTGTACCTCAGATTAGAGGGTTTTGTATACCCTATTTTCTAGTGTCATAACTTGTACCAAGTATGGACTAGTTGTTATCAGTTGACTATATGTCACTGTTGGCAGTTTGACTGGTATGTCACTGTAGTTTACTCATACTGATCGAGGGGAAGAGATCTTAGGATACCGACACTCCTAGATCTTATACAAATTGAATAGCACTTCATAGTGGTTGGTTGGACTTTGAGTGGTACGATTCAAAATCCCCAGGGCATAATAATAAAAGGTATAATACTAGTTGTGTAGTATAATTGCTAGGGTTTAATACGTATCACATTGGTTGATTAACCCTTGTCTTGTCTTTACACTAAGTAGTTCTTACATGATGCAGACTTATAAAAATTGTGTAATTCTACTTGATGCTACAACTTATTTGCTTAACTGTGTAGTATTCTTAAATTGTTCAATCTGTTCATATTTCTTATTCAATAACCTAACTACTCAAATATTTATTGTTAATTAATATGTTATGATCAATATATCTTGGAGAGAGTTATATCTCTTACTGGGACTGGGTCTCACCCGTGGGTCACCACATTTTTTTAGGTGGTCACAGGTAAAGAGGCCGAGGTCAAGCTGTGGAAGAGAACCAACCTGGTTATCAATAGATTCAAAAGGTTGGTTAGTTGTAGATGTTAGTAGTAGAGTACTAGTGTCGTCCCTATACTGTCAGGTTCGGGTATGGGATGTGTTTTCTAGATAATATACTCGTATCATCACAAGATTTTGGTAGTATGCCAATGTTTGTAAATATATGGCATGTACATGTGAAATATCTATTGTATGAAGGATGTGACTGAGGACTTTGAACCCATATGTAAATACTTTATATAGTATATGAGAATGGAATGATGGACCTTTTGTAAATGTTCTAGACTTTATTTACATTTTTGCAATTGGTTTTAATTATTTTGCATTTTTACTATGTGATTAAGTAGTAGTTGATCGTGTTTTGTGTTTTGAGTAATATCATTTAGCATGACGAGGTGTCACAGTTAAGTTGGTATCAAAGCTCTAGGTTTACTGAGTCTATAGGGACATATGACTTAGTTTTGAGTCTGTTCTTATGTATCCAACATATCCGATCATAGTTTATGCTTATGCAGATATGTCTGCAAGACATGAAGAACATGTTGAGATAGCTATGTAGCACGAGGAGGAGGTGCTGGGAGGCAGGCATGCGATGAAAGAGTGCCAGAAGAAGGGCCAGATAAGCCCAAAATGCCTCATCTATACCCCACAATGATGGCCAATCATGAGTTTCAACATATGTTTAGATAGATGATGGCCACAATTACACATATCGCTGACAGAGCGCCAGTACCTCAAGCTAGGGCAGTCGCCTCCAATGTGGAGTCCCAAGGTATCGGGAAGACATTTGAACATCTTAGGCATGTTGGGGAGATTGAATGTGTAGGTACTTCTGATCCAGCAGATGCTGACATGTGGTTGACTGAGCTGAAAAAGGCATTCAAAATCCTAAACATCACTGAAGAAGACAAAGTTAACCATGTGGTATACTTGTTGAAGGGTAGTGCTAGCCACTGGTGGGCCATAGAAGAGGAGAAAATTCCAGGAGTTATGATAGGATGGGAGAAGTTTTAGAGGGAATTTATTAGCCGATATTTTCTAGAGACCTATCTAGATGAGAAGATATCTCAGTTTGAGAAGATTTGTCAAGGGGGTATGACTATTAATGAGTATGAATCAAAGTTTATGGAGCTTCTGAGGTTTTTCCTGCATATGGCGAAAACAACCAAGGAAAGGATCTGAAGATTTGAGAAGGGCCTAAGTACTGAGTTGACTACAACAACATCAGCCCTAGAAAATAGGAAGAGGTTTTCCACCTTTGTGGAATCTGTAAGGAGGATTGAGAGGTCTTCCATAGAGAAGTGTGAAGCGAATGCTAAGAAGCGACCTATGCAGTTTCAAGGGAAATCATATGGAGGCTTTAAGAAGTTGAGGTTTTTCCAACCAAAGTCACAACCAAGGTCAACCCTCACTGAACCAAGATCACATGCACCATCACAGTGGACCCCAAGTCGGGGTAGAGGTCACAATTTTCTGCCAACGGGAGCCCGTAGTACCTCATCAGTTTTAGTGATAGGGCCATTTAGGCCATATTAGGACACCAGAACATGTTACAAGTGTGGGCAAGTGGGGCATACAAGACTTTATTTCCCTATAAAAGATGAGGAGGTGACTCAGCAACCAAGGCAAAGTCAACAAGGTCCACAACAATGATAGTTTATTAGTGGTAGTGGAAGAGGGTGTGGCCAGGAATCCCAGGTAGGATCCTCTGGACAAGAAAGCAGAGGGTGTGGATGGCAGCAGGTGACAATACCCAATCAGAAGCAGTGGTCAATCCATGAGTCGTGACAGGTCAGATGGAGTTATTTCATTCTGATTTGTCTGCTTCTTGTTTCATATCTGTGTTAGTAGACCTGGGTGGGACACACTCTTTTATCCCTAGAGAGGTGATAGATAGTTGTTATCTACCTGTTAGTCTTAGATCTGATAGCCTGCGGCTAGAGACTCCTTTGGTTGATTCTGATGAGTTGCAGGAAGTGTGCCCTTCTTGTGTTCTTTCTTTCTCTGGACACAACATTCAAGTGGATATTTTGCCACTTGACATGCATGGTTTTGATGTAATCCTAGGAATGGATACCTTATAAAAATACAAGGTAGTCTTGGACTATATTACTAAGGTGGTGACGTTCCATGATGGAGATGTACAGTGGATTTTCAGGGTGATAGGAAGATTCTTCCTACATGTTTGATGTCAGCTATGATAGCTAAGTGGTTGATGAGACAAGGATGTGAGGCATTCTTATCTCATGTTGTGGATACCACAGTGGTAGGTCCTAGTATCTAGCAGGTACCAGTGGTGTGAGAATTTGAGGATGTCTTTCTTGAGGAATTTCCTAGAATCCCCCCTTCTAGAGAGATTGAGTTTGATATCAATCTTGTTCCTAGAACACAACCCATAGCACAGTCAACATACAGAATGGCACCAGCAGAGATGCAAGAGTTAAAGAAATAGTTACAATAATTGTTAGAGAAAGGTTTTATCAAGACGAGCACTTCCCCTTGGGGTGCTCCCATGTTATTTGTTAAAAAGAAGGATGATTCAATGAGGTTGTGTATATACTACAAACAGTTGAACAAGGTGACAATAAAGAATAAGTATCCTTTACCAAGGATTGATGATCTTTTTGATCAATTGAGAGGTGCCAGTGTGTTTTCAAAGATAGACCTGAGGACAGGTTACCATCAGTTGAGAATTAAGGTTGATGACATACCCAAGTCAGCTTTTAGGACTAGGTATGGTCATTATGAGTATGTCGTTATGTCGTTTGGGTTAACCAATGCACCTGCAGCTTTTATGGATCTAATGAATTGGGTGTTTAGACCTTATCTTGATTAGTGTGTGGTCATGTTCGTAGATTATATCCTGATATACTCCAAGTATAGTCAACAACATGAGAAACACCTTTGTCGGGCATTGACTTTGTTGAGGCAACATCAACTATATGCTAAGTTCAGCAAGTGTGAATTCTAGTTATCTACAATGTCTTTTCTGGGCCATTTTATATCTGTAAAAGGTGTTTGTGTTTATCCCAAGAAAGTGGAATCTATACTAGAATGGGAACAACCAAAGAAACCAACAGAGATCCATAGTTTCCTAGGTATGGTAGGTTACTACAGGAGATTCATCAAAGACTTCAGTTCTATAGTGTTACCCCTAACTAGGTTCACCAGGAAGGATGTTCCTTTTGCTTGGAATGACAAGTGTCAGCATTCTTTCTAGCTTCTGAAAGAAAAATTGACTAGTGCACCAGTGTTTGTACTGCTAGAGCAAGAAAAAAGCTATATTGTCTTTTGTGATGCTTCAAAGAATGGGTTGGGATGTGTGTTGATGCAGGATAAAAATGTGATTTCTTTTGCTTTGCGACAGCTTAAGAAACATGAGGAGAATTACCCAACACATGATTTGGAGATTGCAGCAGTGGTCCATGCCTTAAAGATCTAGAGACACTGTCTTTATGGAGAAAATTGTCAGATCTTCACTGACCACAAGAATCTACAATATATCTTCTCAAAACATGAGCTGAATATGAGGCAGAGGAGATGGATGGAGCTGATTAAGGATTATGATTGCACAATAGACTACCATCTAGGGAAAGCTAAAGTGGTAGCTAATGCATTGAGTAGAAAGTCATATTCATCATCAATGGTAGATAATGTACAATTAAATTACTTGAAGTGCCATAAGAGAGATATGCTAGTGTCTCTTTGCTAGATGAATGTACAACTAGAAGTTTCCTTGTTGGCAGGATTGTTGGCACAGTTACAAGTGAAACCTACCTTGAGATAGCAAATTCATGATGCACAATAGAATGATACTATGATATAGAATATACAATCAGGGATTAGTAGTGAAAAATATGATGGCTTTCATGAGGCAGATGATGGTAAAGTTTGTTACCATAATAGGATAGTAATTCCTGATGTTGATGGGTTGAGGAAGATGGTACTTGAGGAGGCTCACTCCTCCATGTATGTAATGCACCCTGGAAGTACTAAGATGTACCAAAACTTGAAAGACATGTATTGGTGGCTAGGTCTAAAGCATGATGTGGCAGAGTTCATTGGCAAATGTCCAGTTTGTCAGTAGGTGAAGGTTGAGCACCAGAAGCCTACAGGGACATTACAACCCTTTCCAATACCACATTGGAAATAGGATCATATTACTATGGACTTTGTGGTTAGTCTTCCTAGGACAGCCAAGGGTCATGATTCCATATGGTTGATAGTAGATAGATTGACTAAGTCAGCTCATTTTCTACCAGCTAAGACGACGTTTATAGTAGAGAAATTGGCACAAATATATGTTGATGAGATAGTATGTCTAAATGGCATTCTAATGACTATAGTTTCTGATAGAGGTCCATAGTTTACAAGTCATTTTTGGGAGCATCTGCATTCAGCAATGGGAACACAACTGAGATTTAGCATAGCTTTTCATCCGTAGACTGATGTCTAGTCTAAAAGGACTATTTAAACTTTAGAGGATCTCTTGAGGGCATGTGGGTTGCAATTTCTTAGTAGTTGGGATGTACATCTGACTCTAATAGAGTTTGCGTACAACAATATCTATCAAAGAAGCATAGATATGGCCCCCTATGAGGCTTTGTATGGGATATGATGTCAGACTCCTCTTTGCTGATATGAGACAAGTGAATATCAAATTTTAGGTCCTGAGCTAGTACAACAGACTACGGAAAAGATTAAAGTGATACAACAACAGTTGAAGGCAGCCCAGGACAGGAAAAAATCTTATACAGATAATCGACATAGACCACTTGAGTTCCAAGTGGGAGATAGAGTATATCTTAAGGTTTCTCCTTGGAAAGGTGTGTTGAGGTTTGCAAAGAAGGGTAAGTTGGCTCCTCGATTTATGGGACCATACCCTGTCCTAGCTCATGTTGGAAAGGTAGCATAAAAGTCGGAGCTACCACTAGAGCTACATAGATTGCATAATGTCTATCACATCTCTATGTTGAGGAAATGCCATCCAGATACTGACCAGACAATCCAACCAGTAGAGGTTGAGTTAGATGAGGATATCTCCTATGTTGAGGGTCTTGTGTTGATCCTGAATAGAAGGGTGAAAAAGTTGAATGGAAAAGATATAATACCAGTGAAAGTTTTGTAGAATCATCGTATCATAGAGGAATCCACATGGGAACTAGAGAATGAGAGGCGTAGAAAATACCCATCTCTTTTTGCGTAGGATTTTGGGGCAATATGCTTGTTAGGGGTTTATAGTTGTAAGGCCCCTAAACTTGATTAATGAGTTGAATAAACTTAATTACCATAATTGAATGCTTATAACCCTAATATAACTTTTTGATATGGTTTGAAATCATAATACAATATTAAGTTTCAAATTTGGTCCAATTTGAACATTGTTTGAGCAAGTTATTCAATTTTGTGTACATTTTGGACTTTTCTACAATTTACCCAATTGAGCAATTTTATTTGCAATTTGTCACATACACTATGTTTCTTAGATGTTATATTATCATTCTTGAGTATTTTGACCCATGGGGCTCCTAGTTGAGCCATGGTTTGAAGGTTTTTTCATCAAGGGTATTTTAGGATTTACCCCTTCATGGATGAGCTACCTTTAGTAGTTATCAACTAATGAATTATTCGATTGGCTAGAAAATTTGACAAAGGAAAGATAAGTAGGTATATACATATAGTGGGATAAATTCTTGTGTGTGCTTGTATATTCTTAATAATTTAAGGCCATGGACACTTGGATAGATACTAGAACTTCAACTTTTTCTTTTTCTTTATCTTAAAGTTTCATATACTTATCCCTAAGCACCAAAATGAGCAACTTTCTCTCCACCACTTCCATCCTTCTCCCAACCTCCTTCTTCCTTTTTTCTTATGTGAATTTTGTTGTCCAAGTAAGAAGAAAGTGGGGATCTTCTTGGAAAAAGGATCTAGGGTTGCAATTGACTTCATTTAGGGGTTCCTAAAGCTCCTTCCTAGTGATCTTGACCTAATATAGTAAGTATTACCTTATTTCCTCCATTTATTTATTTTCTCTTCTTCCTCCTATATCTCTCCAGGTCAAAACCCTATTGTTCCATGGTGAAAGTGGCCCTAGAACTCAAAAATCTATCCTTCATGTTTCTTTTTCTAGGGTTTTGCTTCTTTGTGGAGAGAAGTGCCTATTTGGCCAAGTTCAAATCTGAATCTAGGGATTTCTTGCCTTATTTGCTCGATATTATTGCTGTTTGATATCTGACCTACTCCATAGAGGCGAGTTATATAACATTCCTCACTTATATTGCTTGTTAGAAGCTTGTTAGTTCATGTTTATGCTTTAATGTGATGAACTAAGCATAAAGAAACTATGCTTGTTTAGAATATCGAATTTTTGTGGTGTTCCCTATTCTTTTCCAGTTCTATATGAACTTTTAAACATGTGTATGACCTTTCTAAGGTGTAACATGATCTGGGACAGGTTGATAGCTACAACCTATGGTGCTATGTACAAATCAATTGATGGTTCAAATTAGAGTTTTCAAGCTATTTCCTTCCCTATCACACAATCAATGGTCATACCATTCAACAACCAATTGTGTTGCTATCTTGGTAACTGATTTTCGTGATCAAGGATGTCAACTTTATGGTGACAACCTATGATCACCCCTTAGTTCAGGTTTTGCCTCAATTAGGCGTTTAATTATCATCCACTAAGTATTCTAACGATGTTAACAATCGATGATGACATCAGCTTAATATTTGATGGTGTTAACTGAATGTGTTACTGATCTAACAACCAATGGTGACCTAATGATCACAATTAATGGTGGATAAGGTCATTAACATATATGATGAGTTAAGAATGTAATTGTAGATTTGATTAAACCTTGAACCAATGATTCCTTGATTCAATTGATCTAATGGTTAGACCTATACTTCAATTGATAACCTTGAATAATGAACCTGATCCAATGAATAATATTGGATGCTTCAACATCCAATGGATTAGAATAGATCACATGCTATTATATGTGGATCCTAGTGATGATAATTCGATGGTTCAATACCATTAATTTGTAGTCTTTCCTTTGCCATCATATAATTATATTTGATAAATTACTATAGTAAGTGGATGCATAACTCCCATGTGATCTAGCTCGTTATACCTAACCTTAATGTAATTATATGATGTTGATTGGTTATAATCATACCTTTTGAATAATTAATTTGATAATGAATTACACTCTTGTTGTGTTGAAACCACAATGTAGTACTATTTTAATATCATTGTGCCTTGCCATGTTAATATCTATGGACACATATGTGGTAGTGATATTTTGAGCCTTGTTTATGGCATGGAATGATGATGATAACCTTACTATGGATAATGTGATGGTCTTAATGACCTTTGGGCGTGTTTGAAGCCATTATTGAGGTGAAATCCTCTTCATGTTCCAATAAGGGTTAATACCCTGGAACTTGTGATAAGATATTGGTATATTGTAATAGTATGATGATAAGTGTGGTTCATTAATTTGCAATGAATGATAGCATGTGGTAATGTGATTAAGATTTATATCTCAAATGCTTTGTATCTTTTGAAGTTGTTATACATATAATCATGTTAGAAAATAATTAGTGTTTGAATGTCCACTTGTATGATAAAGCCTTAATGCATTCAATTGGCAGTAATTAATCAAGTGTAACCTTAATCATGTAGAGCCATGTGCCATAGAGCCATCTTCAGTTTTAGAACTTATTGGATGGTGAAATGAGTATTCCCAAGGGAGACTCAGAGTGCATATTGTTGAGTATGTGGGGGTGGCAAGTTGAGGATATATCCTAGTCATCCAAAATGGCAGGTTATGGAGGATGGTTATGGTCATGCCTCTGACATTTGATGTGATTGAGGATAGTTGTGGTTGTACCTCAGATTAGTGGGTTTTGTATACCCTATTTTCTAGTGTCGTAACTTGTACCAAGTACATACTAGTTGTTATCAGTTGACTATATGTCATTTTTGGCAGTTTGACTGGTATGTCACTGCAGTTTACTCGTACTGACCGAGGGGAAGAGATCTTAGGATACCAACACTCCTAGATCTTATACGGAACTGAATAGCACTTCACAGTGGTCAGTTGGACTTTGAGTGGTACGACTCAAACTCCCTAGGGCATAATAATAAAATATATAATGTCATCCGTGTAGTATAATTGCTAGGGTTTAATACGTATCACATTGGTTGATTAACCCTTGTCTTGTCTTTACACTACATAGTTCTCACATGATGCAGACTTATCAAAATTGTGTAATTCTACTTGATGCTACAACTTATTTGGTTAACTTCTTAGTATGCTTAAACTGTTCAATCTATTCATATTGCTTATTCAATACCCTAACTGCTCAATGTATTTACTGTTAATTAATATGTTATGATCAATATATATTGGAGAGAGTTATATCTCTCACTGGGACTGGGTCTCACCCATGGGTCTCCACATTTGTTTTAGGTGGTGGCGGGCAATGAGGTCGAGGTCGTGTTGTGGAAGAGAACCAACCTAGTGATCAATAGATTTAGAAGGTTGGTTAGTTGTCGATGTTAGTAGTAAAGTCCTAGTGTCATCCATGTACTCTCGAGTCTGGGTATGGGATGTGTTTTCTAAATGATATACTCGTATCAACACGAGATTTTAGTAATAAGCCAATGCTTGTAAATATATGGCATGTACATGTGAAATATCTTTTGTATGCAGGATGTGAATGAGGTCTTTGGACCCATATGTAAATACTTGTTACAGTATATGAGAATGGAATGATGGACCTTTTGTAAATGTTCTAGAGTTTATTTACATTGTTGGAATCAGTTTTAATTATTTTGCATTTTTTACTATGTGATGAATTAGTAGTTGATCATGTTATGTGTTTTGAGTAATCTCGTTTAGCATGACGAGGTGTCACAATTGTGACGTCTAGTCTAAGGATCACAATAACCACTGTAATATTGAGATATGACTCTGACTTCCATGACATGAATTCCATGTGTCATTCTCAATTAAAGTACATCCATACAATACAATGTTTATTGCTTTTATGCCTTCAGAGACAATTATAAGATGATTGTAATGACACATCTTGATTGATTTGGTTACTAATAAAGGCAATTCCAATTATTATGTTATCTTTAATATGAGATAAATAATAAATAGAATCATGCCCTAAGAATGTATGACTCAATGACATGCGTTTCAGGTTGAGGACATGATTATGAGATCATGTGTATGCTAAGAGTATTCATTTAGAGAAACCTTGAGTGTGATACATGGAAGCCAATAATTGCGGTCAGACCTCAATGTGATAGTGGTGGTTGTGGTCCTTAGCCTTTAAGTCTCTATAGTGATCACATGTTGTTTAGTGTGCTTTGCATTACTCAATGCGACCTTGAATAAGGGTTTCTATACAAGTAGTTCTTAGGTGAATTGTAACACATATGGATTACCCTATGTGATGTGGATGGAATTTGTCCCCTCTGTTAGAGTAATATCATAACCACTTGGTGAGTCAAACTATGAAATGCATGGCCATTGCATATGAGTTGATATGATATTGATCTCTCAAATTGTCCACTCTTAACCGACGAACAAATATTGAAAAGTAAGTGGATGACATTTCTATACCTTGCATTTAGTTTGGATATCAGATACAAAGGGAGTATATGATCAATGTAACATTGGTCACACTACTAGGTCAAAGTTTTTCTCCAACTTTTCCAATTACTTAGATGGAAATTAAGTCATGCTAGATACCAAATATTATTTTTGAAGTCCTAATTTGATTATGGACATCATTATCAATTTAATGCAGAGCCTATAGGATCACAACATGTAATCCATTAGTATAGGAGTAAAATTTTGGAAATTATTGGAAATGTTCCAATTCAATTTTATTACTAAAATATTCAAGTAAGTAACTAGAACAATATTGGACTGAAATCCAAGACATTTGTATAAGGTCTAAGATGATTAGCTGGATCTAAAATTATCAAATCATATGAAGTTTATCGTCTAACTTCAAGAAATCAGTTGGGATTGCCAATTGGGCAACTAAAAATTAGTTAATTTATTAATGTGATTAGTCAATCAATCGAGTAATGGCATAATTCTAGAATGTTATAACTTATCCAATTGACTAATTGGTTGTCCGCAAGCGGGCCTCTTTAAATGCATTTGTTGCCTTTTTTCATTTCCTAGGGTTTTATAAATCATGTTTACTTGCCTCTCCTAGTCAAATCAGAATGATGAATGGGTCATGAATACATGCTCTGGTATGTGATAACCCTAGATGACATTACCAAAAGGGAGAGAGAGAAACAAGGAGGGAACAATGCCAGCAATTTGCTATCAAAGAGGTTTCTCCTTCCCATGGTGTCAAGTAGTGCGGCGAGGAGTTCCTATCCCAATGTGTGGACTATGTAGAGATGTAGTCACTATGTGATTGTGTTGTGTGGATGTCTCTAAGGATTATATGTGAAATACCATTACCAGCGTACACCACCACACGAGGATGTCACTAGACTTGCTCCATGACAAGGTATACCTCACACACCCTCCTTTTGTATACATCATTGTTGATGAGATATATTTTTAGAAAATTTGGAGATAATTTATTTATTGTGAGATAATTTATTTATTGTTTTCACAATTCCTAATAATGTCCTATAACAAGTACCCAAGTATATGAAATATCATGACTAAAGATACACAGTCATCATACATCATACAAACTATTCTTTAGACCATACAACCAACAATCTCAACTTCGTGCACACAAAGTTATGATAAGTGGGTGATTATATGTGGTATTGTACGTCAACCTACATTAACAAAGTGACATATATTAGAAAATTAAACATCACACATGCATTGTGACTTTTTAAATCAAATTGGTTTGGTCTAGGTTGGGTTGTTTGGTCTAGGTTGGGTCCAACAATCCAATTCATCTTAGATTAAAATACCCGTGTATGTTCCACATTGCCTTTCCATTTACTCACACTTAAGTGGACAACACTTACTCTAGAATTTCCTAGTGTGATATTAAGTCTTCTTAAAAAAGTTTGAAATAATTAAAGATAAAGGTAAGGAGTATAACATTAGCCTACATGTATCATAAAGCTTGAATAGTAATTTACAAAACAATTTATGGTAAAATTTATAATTCATGCATAACTATAATCCATCTACATCCAAAGAGATGTGCTGACTATGTACTGAGTTAGAATCTGTGTTTCAGACTTCAATAAATCTTATAAACATAAAAAGGGCACGAGAGTATGATCATTGTGGTTGTGTGCATTAAAACCTTCTCAAGAATTTTTACATGAGTGATCTAGAGTTAACACCCACCTCACATACACTCTGGGATGGGGTTATACTCACGTTGTTGGAAACACCAATGTTGTAATGTCTAGTGCTACATCCACTCTCATATAGCACAAGTTCATTCAAATCAAATATCTTACCAAGACACCAAATAAAGACATTCATCTTAGGGAAAGGTTTGGAGTAGAAACTCCTAGATTATTATTCAATGTGAGCACAAGTGTATCTCAGTTATCTTTTTGAACCATTGCTCATGGAATATTCCTATTGGAATCATTGAACCACCACTGTGGTATTCAACTTCTAGGTAGAAGGATCATTCCCCTGGGCGCATTAACTTATACCATCTTAGATAGATCTATAATGAGTGGATCAATAACATTCTCTACATATCTCATAGATTTAGAGATATTACACATTTGAAAATAAAGTTTATCACCCCCTTCATACCATAATCTCAAAAGCACTAGTCGATGTTTTTTTTCTAGATTTATTTATGGATAATCTATTATCAAAAAGAATAAAATAGAAGGAAATATCTTTGGAACTACAGGAAAATCATGAAATAGGTTTCTAAGATAGTCATCATGAAGACAAGCTAGAGCTGGAGATATAAATTCAGCTTCTATAGTGGATCTTGCATGTATATTTGCTTCTTATAATTTCAACCATACTATTACATGACCATGGAAAAATATACAACCACTAGTAGGCTTCATTTCATTAGAGTTAAAAATTCATCTTGCATTAACATTACTTTCTAATACACATGGAAGGTCATGGTAATGAAGACCCTATGAATGGTACATTTATGATAGATAATGAATAAACAAAAAGCTTTCCAAATATGATTGTTAAGACAACAAGTGTACATACTAAGGCTACTAATAACATAGATGATATCATGCAACAAACAGTTGTCTATGTATATTGGTCTTCATATATTTTGAATATATCTAGTTTGATTGACATGATTAACTTTAAACAAATTAATGGGAACAAAGTGATCATAAATCTTACTTACATAATGGTACATACCAGACCTTTGTAAAATATTTTACAATTAGAGAGATCATTTTTTTAATAATCAAAAGGATCTACTAAAAATCAAGAATAACATCAACAATTGTTGAATATTTCATATTAAAATTCTTTGCAAGAAAATATGTAGTTCTAAAAATAATTGTATCATTCAGTTTCAATTCTAAAATACAATTGACATCAAAGTTTAATGATCATAAATACAATACTAGTGTATTTAGAATAAATTCATTATTGGATTCATTAGCAATAAGTGTAGAAAATAAGTTAGCTTTATAAATTTATCATTCCACTTATTCGGTTATTGTTACGAAGCATACACATATTTAAGCAATCTACAAACTTTCCATTTTTGTTTAGCTAGCACAAAACCTTCATATTGATCCATATATTTCTCTTCCTATAAATTTCCTATGAGAAAAGCATCCTTAACATCCAATATATGGATCTTAGGATTATAGATAAAAAATAATGTGAAAAAGATACAAATGGAGGTAATTTTGGTTATAGGATCACATGCCTAAATTAGTCCTGAGATTACTTTTGTGGGTAACCTTCAGCTACCAACCTAGCCTTAAACTTATCTATGGAACCATATGTTCATAGCTTTATCTTGAAGACAAGTTTAATTCCAATACCCTTGTATCCTTGAGTACGACCAATAAGACTCAAATTCATAATATATTTTAGTCATTATCAATACCTTCCTTTCAATATCCATAGGCTATGGACTTCATAGCTTCATGATAGTTCTTGGGGTCTTTTTCTACTATGAAAGTGTAGAAGTTGAAATTGAAGTTCTTAGATACTTCAGAGCATTTACCTTGACCAATGTTACTAGAAGGCTCAACCATATCAAATTTGAAATTTTTAAGTTCTTTAGTAGTAGGTTTTAGATCCTTATGGTATATAAACAATTTAGGTTTGTAGGACCTTCAACAACTCGTCTAATAACATTATACTTACAACAAAACTTTTCTCGTGGTAAATTGTGTCTACAAGTATGACTTATAGAATATATTTAATCTTAATGCCAAAATAAATGTATTTAAGAACATGAAATCTATATTCGTTGCTTTTTTTTATATCCCAAAAAATATTATATATAAGTTTCATTCTTAAGTGATCTCTTCTTGGTTTTAGGGGCCTTCACTTTGGATAAGAGAGCCTTCACTTTAAGGAGCTTTAATATATATTTTCTGTTAAAACAAGGCATATAATGATATTTCTCTATGTGTTTAAAAGTCATACACTTTAACACGTAGTTGGTATTTAACAGAGCCTCTGATGAATGTACACTCAGCCTAGTCTTCGTCACATTTTTAGTTTAATATTACATTCAGATCTCTCTATTTGCCTTTAAAATATATTCATATAGTTTTATTTAGATTTTATGTTAATTTATTAGGGTTTTGATACTTTTGTCAACTTATAATGCTGGTTTGGAGTTTTATCTCTCCATACTATTATAGCATAAAGGCACTCGCTACCCTTCAATGAGCGGGAGTTTAGAGTAGGGTGCCTCTCTCAAGGTTTGGGGTAGCGCCTCTGTGATGATCCACTGCTACAAAAGTGAGATTACTCAATACAAAACCCAAGTTAAACCCTCTCGACAGCATCAACCACATAATCCATAAAGAAATCACAAATAAAAAATTTCACCAATCACCACAAGTAGCATTATAAGAAACATGTGGTCCACGCAAGAGTTCACATTGACATATTCCAATTTTCACATGTTAAAACCATAGCTTAACCAAAGTCTAGGACCACACTCAAAATATCTCATCAAAATATAACAGGTTAAGGCTCACATATGTGGTGTTACTACTAAACATGTATGTAGAAGTCCTACAACTCATATAGTTAGTATCTAGAGGTTGTGCACGCAAACTCAAGGTAGATGAAGGATACCACAAAGTACCTCCTCCCAGACCTAAGTGTACAGGGACATGTAAGAATGTATCCCTATTTTCTTTATCTCTATAGGAGTTTTCACAAATGTCATCTATCTTTGAAATATTTTCACACAAACATCACCCACCTCAAACTTAAGAATAGATCTATGGATTGCTTCATAGTGGAAAAGAAGTATACTTAGTGGCTTACTTCACCACTCCTTCTAATGACCTAGGGGAATAGATCTATGGATTCAGGGATCAACAACTTATATTACTCTTTCAAATAATTAAGTTAATTTCTCTATGAGAACAAAAACTAGGGGGAAAATAAGCTAATAGAAATAAGCAAGTAATTATGTAAGAATAATTTTAGAAGGTATAAAACATGAAATCATCAGAATCTAACTTCCTACGGTCTATAATTTATACTATGCCTCAGGCATCTTTAAGCCATTTCATAAAGCTCACTCTATTAAGATAATTAGGGTTTACAAGTCTCTTAAAGAACCATCAATTGTGTAACCCTAGGTACTCTTATGTGGTATGAAAATAAGTATATTTAGAACCTTTCTTTCCCTCAAAGGATCCATATTTACACATTTCAGACCCTAATAGTAGTAAAATAGATAAAAACATTTTCTTAGGGCGTATATTAGGCAAGAACAACTTACTAGTTAACACTTTACAAATATGCATATCATAACTCAACATTAAAAATAAAAATTTAACTTCTAAAATCTTTATGAACCCGATATATGCCAAGGAACAACAGATAATCATATTTTAAACATGGATTGAGGTATTTGTGATACGTAACCCTAACACATAGGCCATAATATCATTGATCAAGGCTGAAGGTATAAAGTTACCAAGTTTTAGAATTTTGTAACGATTGTAATAGAAAGAAAAAGTTAAATTCTAAAGTTGGTATGAGTTGTATCGACACAAATGTTATATCACTTACCTTACAAGGGCTGTTATAACCCCAATTTTTGGGTTCAATAACTGAGAAATGTAATTTCTCATATTACAAATAATTGAATGAATAATGATATGATTTGTTTTGAATAAATGGATTCCAGACACAATAGCCTTGAGTGGTTGCGTTGTGGGCTTTATTGGCTATTGGGCCCAAACAACAAGGAAATTCAATTGGTAAATGAATAATCGAAATTCTAAGAAAAGAAATATGTAGAAACCTCTAGAAGGTAAATCCAAAGAGGATTTCATGCCTCTTAGGTTCCTTGGGTGCCAAGGAGTCCAAGATTGCGAAGAAAAGACAATAAGAAAAGAAAAGATCAAATAAGTATTTTCTTTATTAAGAAAGAAATTGAAAACAAAAGAAAAGAAGAACAATTGAGTTATCCTTTGTGGAATTTCGTATTCCAGGGATTCCTAATGATTAAAGGAATACCAATGAGGAAAATAAAAGAGAAATAAAGGGAAATCCTCAAAAAGGAAATATTTTAATAAGAAATAACCATGATAAAGAGAAATAATGCATTGAGATGCATCTAGAAGAATAACAAGTATCCTTAAAGAACAATTTCGAAATAATAGATATTCTTGAGATCCAAGGAGTCCTACTCAAGAAAAATAAAGAGAAAAAGGCAAATAAAACAAAATAAGAAGATAATGTAATAATGACTTTTTGAGAATATCAAAAAGAAAGATATTATTTTTTTTGAGAAAGAAGATTTCATGGACATGAGATAGATTCAGATTTCTAAAACTTAAGTATGTGGTTCATCAATGAGATAAGTTTCCTTCATCACCATAGGAGAGAGAAGGAGAGGTGTGATAAGAAAAGGATCCTTTGACAAGTTATATGTATATATGTATATCTAATCACAGGGCAAAGGAAAACGAGAATTAGTTTTGGAAAGGATGTGTGGATGGTGTCCCTTCTATATCTGTGTACCTGCTGTAGGGGATTGGAGGGAGGAAATTGTGTTTTCCTCTTTTGAAACATGGACATGTTCCTTAACCCCTTCCTTCCCTAGCTTTAGTGGCCTCTGGGGTTACTGGGAACAAGTATAAATAAGAACCCAGGGTCCGTCGTTGGAGGATACAATGATCGTCCTCCACAAACCGCGAACAGAATCTGCCCACTCCATGGATTCAACCTGCACCAATGCTTCCTGGAGCGGCAGGTCTTCTCTTCCGTGTACCGACGTCTGAGACTCTCCTGGAGTTAGGTTGTGGTCCGGGAAGGTTTTGGGAGAGTGCGAGCCGCGGCGCATAGGCTGGCGGGCCTAAAAAGCTGCACCTGCAAGCTCTGCAACCAAAACCCTAGTCGTCAGGGTGATGGTCTCCGACCAGCTCTAGCCGTGAGCAGAGGGCCTGGTCGACGTCGTCGGAGCCTAAGGGAGCCGCTCCAAGCTTGTCCGTGTCCTCGGGGCCCTGGAGGAAGGGGGATTAACCCCCGCAAAATCAACCTGGACGGCGGCACTGTAGGGCATCGGGGTTGAAGATGAACAGATCCAGTTGATGAAAATGCCCCTCCTGGGCGTGAGGAAGCAGGCTGCGGCCCGGGGGTAAAATCGACAATCAATTCTAATTTTAAGTCGACCCGCAAGGTATATACACGGGAGTTCTTTGCCTACGTGGCACCTCCCTATTGGTTTCTTTAAATTTTATTTTCTAAAATCGTAGTAAAATATTCGTAGCTCGGATGACAAAAGTTTATATATGAAAGTTGATCAAAAAAACGTGAGGAATCTAAATTAAATATGTTTATAAGCCAATTCCTCTTGCAATTTGAAAAGTAGTGTAATTTATCAACTTTAACATAATGATGATTAAAGAAACCCTACTTTGATATGATTAAAGTGATTAATAGGGTTTAATGGATCATTAGAGTTGATGTTAACCTGTTGAATGTATAAAGGTACATTATGTTCAAAAAGGGAGAACTTTGCACATGATTAGTCTAATCTAGGGTTTATATACATAAATATGCTTGAAATGTGAAAAGTACATAAAGTTATCATCTTTAACGATTTGATTAATGAAAAACCCTTAGTTTTGATTAAAGATGGATTTAATGTTGTTCAATGGATAATTCAGGCCAATATTAACATATGGTTAATAAAAATGAAAATAGAATCTAAAAGAGATGATCTTTTTATATAATTGGCTTAATTTAGGGTTTCGTGCATAAATATGCATTAATGAGTTTGAAAACCCTAATTTAGGAGAATATGTCTTTTAAATGTTTTAATTGTACCAATTGAAGAATAGAATAGAAATATGATGATTCGAAGATAAATTGAGTACCAAAGATCTTTAATGTGAATTGTTTGGATAATTAGTGTTTCCTAGTGTATAAAAGTGGAAATAAGGTTTATATATGTGAGTTGAACTATAATGAAATATGATTTGTCAATTTGGAAGAAACTGAAGATGATAATTAGCCTTAATGTTTTGGATATGACCTAAAAGGATAAAGATAATAGTTTTAGCATTAAAAGTGATAAATGCATAATGAAGGCTAAAACCCTAATAAAACCATAAAGTTGGCCTAGAAATCATAAGGTGGAATCCAAGTTGATCTTGAGGATGTTTGAATAAAACAATGACACTTGAATGTTATGCATTATTTTTAGGATATTGTTGATTTCTTGATTAATTATGTTGAATGTTAATGCATGGACATCAAGTTACTATGGATCAGGTATTTGGTTACGATTCTGAATAACCGATTAGTTTCCCGATGGATTCTCGGATTTTAATCACTTTAAATGCAACTAAACTTTGAATGTTTATTTATTTCTTGCAACTATAAAGTGAATACGATTATCACATAAGATATGTGCCTACTAGCTCAGATCCCGGTCCCCTCTGTGTCGTAATGGCTGACCTAGTACATGGCTACCTAGAGGGTAGGTCCATCAGGTCATGAAAGACTTTGGCTGCCTAGAGGGTAGGTCCATCAAGTCACCTTTATAGAGGTACCATATAAGTCCTTACAGGGACAACACAGAGTTGTGGATAGGTATGGATTGAGTAGTTTGGCTTAAAACATAATCTTGGTTGTTAAATGATTAATTGAATGATTATATGGTTATCATAGTTGCATGATTATCTGTTTCCCCCACATACCATCTTCGGCTGACCGACGTTTTGTTTGTCAGCGTTTTAGGTACCATGAAAAGAACAAACAGTAAAGTGATACCTTGTGAATTCAAGAATTAAAGAACAAGGAGGAACTAGTTAGAATAGTTCAGGTGAGGTTAGATGTTCCAAACTTTTCAAAGGTATGCAAATAAAAATTTTATTACCATTTTCAGTTTAGTCTGTTAGAATTTAATAATTGTTTATGGTTATATGTCAAACCTTTGATCCAGGATTAATGGGTGCGGCCTCAACCTCTTGGTCTCCCTTAATTGGGGGTTACTGAAAGGTTAGGTCGTAACATTTGGTATCAGAGCATAGGTTCCTCATTTAACCACTAATAATTATTTAATTTTACAAACTCCATAGAACCCAAGGGAGTTATTAGAGGAGTATCCGAAAGACGAAGGTGTCTAGAAAGGGATCACGACCGGGGGCTGGCAAGATTTTCCTCCACACCGCTAGTCGGAATACGAGGACTCCCGGACCCGTGTGATCGCCTGGCCAAAGTCTTAGGGTATGAATCGAAATAAGATACCTTTAGGACTTCTCATCTTATTCATCCCTTCTCATCACAAAATTCTGATAAGGACCTAAAGGATTAGGGTTTTGTTTTTTCTCCTCACCCTCTTGAGGTATGGGTAAGGTTAATAAGGTTTAAGGAATCCTCCACTAAATTAATGAAAGGCATGTAAATAAGATGGCATGGACATAAGCTTAATAGATTAAGTGCAAAATAAATAATAGATACGTGCTTAGGATGTATGACGTAAGATGTCATGTCGTTAGAAGAGACCTGAGGCTAGACCTTCTTGTCAGGAGGATAAGTTAGTATGGGAGATAGAGATCTCCATTGCAAGTAGAGACCTGGAACATCCTCTGAGGATGATGCTAACCCTAACCCTAAATGAAGGTTAGAGAGAGATGAGTTGGACCAGGTGTTTGAAAGGACATGCCTTTGGGATGCCATAGGATCCATGGGTGACCTAGCACCTTTGGCAACCCCAACCCTGGGAAGGGTCGTGCATGTTAGGGTACATGATAGCTCTTTAGATGATGATGTTAGTGAAGGACCATAGAAACCCCATGGGCTTGTACCAGTAGGGCATAGCTGGAACCTAGGGCACGTCATAGTGCTGACGGTAGGATGAAACCCTGAATAAGGAATTATGATGGAGCATAAAGGGTTATGGATGATCTTGAGCAACCATAAGTTCGAACCTAGGATTCACCCATGTAGATCATGCCTTTGAGGTTGAACCTTCATGAAGAGAGGACCTCTAATGGTGAGGTTGGATGTAGGGTTAGCTCTAGAGAGAGTAGGAAACCCAGAAAGAAGGTTGGAAGCCTAAAACCCTGAACAATGGATGATAGTGGTTGCCTCATGATCGATCCCTGAAAGTTGATGATACCTTGGTTGTCTTTAGAGGGACCAAACCTAGAGAAAAGATGAAGCTTCTGGTACCTACGTGCCTATGGTAGAGATGTTTACCTTTTGAGGTAGGAAGAAGAGTTCCTTAGACCTAGAAAAGTGTAGTAGCAGGTTATGAGGCCTTGTACCTTGTTGGTTGTCCTTGAGGAGGACCCAACCCTAGGTGTTACTCGAGTTGAAGGATGCCAATAAGTGCATGTCATGCCTTTTGCATGCTTGGTTCGTAGTTAAGAGATAGAGCATGCAGTTGGACACCTACAAGTGAACCTAGGGTCCTAGGCTTAAGAGGGGAAGTAGTGTACCTAATGCTCATGGTGAGAGTTGAGTTCCTGGTCGAAGCGAGCATGGTACTTCTCATGAATAGAGGAAAAAGGGAAGCCCCTTAATTTAAGTTATGTTTGATGAACCCCTCACAACTAGGATAATGATAAGGGAAAGAATGATCATGATCCGATATTGAGGAAAGAGGACAAGTATGACCTAGCATGGTACAGTAAGTGGGTTTCTTATGCCTTAATGGTTTGCTAGGGTTAAGTAGGCTCGTGTGGATGTAAACCCTAGACCTAAGAGCTTTTGTGACCTCAGAGATAGTTTTCCTCCCATCCTGGGAGAGGGACCCCTTTGGAAGGGTGTATATCAGTTTTGTTGGTTTAAGGTAACCTAAAGAAGTCTCATAGGATCTTGAGAATCTAAGTGAAAAGTACATAGTATGAGATTGAATCTACACTCCCATAGATATCCATCTCTATTGTATGTGAATGTGTTACCATGGAGGTAACTAGTATGGGCTTGACCAAGGTATGCAGGTTGCCATAATGCCTATGAACGGATGAGAGTCAGCCCATGAATGCAGAAAGAGAGATGATGAAGACTTGGGTAAGATTCTAAGTGAACATGTACTATAATGGAGAATCCTAAGTCTATCCTAGGGTCAGGTAGGGATAAGACCGATGAAAGTAGGAGTTTCCTAATTCCCCAGTTGCACATGACCATAGGATTGGGAGGTAACAGCTATCATTGTCTGAGGGCAATGGGTTAGGAGATTGATCACCTTCATGAACTCATGGGACCCAAAGGGCAGATGAGTAGGGCACTCTCTTGATGCATGAGGGAAGAGGGATGACCCCAAAAGAGTCAGTACCCTATAGACCTAGAGGAGATGATCAAGGATATAAACCTCAGTAGGTTCAAGAATAGTTTGATATCATGATGTTTGTGATGAAGAGACATATGTGGCACGTTGCAACTTAGATTTAAAGGTGTATTGGCAAGGTGGGATGTACCATCTCTACTCTTGGAACAGGAAGAACTCTGTATTTGGACTGCAGCCAAATGCTTATTTCCTCTTGTTATGGGGGTGAGAGATAGGACATTACGCATGTCATACATAAAGGATAAGAGATGATGTAGGTTGGAACGTTGCCATGAGAAATGGGGATAGAGAAGATAACCTACCATGGTAAAGTGAATGATACATGGATGGTTTGCAAACACTAAGAGGAATGAGGTAGTCACCTTATGAGGAAGTTTCTATGATGAGCTATGTAGAACTTACAAATTATACCAGGTTGAGTTTGGTCACCATGATGATTAAATCAGAGAGTGTTCTTAATAGAGATAGACATGGAGTTTGTGGTAATATAAAAAGTGAAATATATGGAAGTGTATGTCTTCATTGTTACCTAATACCTAAGGATGAGATGTGGTAATGAATTATATGGTCAAGACTTGTTTGACTAGAAGTTAGAAGAGGTTGTTTGGCTAACCCTAAGTTTGAAAAGGAGAGGTGTTTGGATAACACTCAGATGTAACAAGATGCGTTGAAAAGTTAAGGGTTGTTTGGTTAGCCAGCCTAGTTCTTGATACAATGAAAGGATGGTGGTAGAACCTCAAGTGCACTTCTTTGGAAAAGAAGGTGATGAAACCCTGACAAGAGTGGTTTAGGGTTTCGAAGGAATCGATCTTGAAAGAATCATGACATACAGGAAATCGTGATACACCATGGAAAATGGCAATAGCAATGTTAGATGCTTAAGATGAGGTTGCATGTGGTTTATGGCCATGCAAGCCAGGAGGTAAAGGACGAACCCCAGTAACCCAGTGTATCGATATGGAGGACAAAAGAATCCCTGAGAGGGAATGAGAGCTCAACACTATGGATGTTGTGATAAGTCTTCCCTGGATCGAGGAAGGTTGAGATGCAATATGGGTTATGGTAGGTCGCCTTACCTAGAAAACATGAGAAAGAAAGAGTTATGTTAGGAGACAGATCTAGTTGAACTACCCATGAGAGAGATGGTTCAACTGCACCATGAAGCGAGTTCAGAGGTTCTTGAGTTTGACCTAAAAGTTCACTTCCATAAAGTGGAAGTAGGTACATGAAGAGCTCAATTTTAGTATAGTTTATCACCCCTAACTATGGTTAGTATGATCCAGACTAAAGGGTCTGATGAGGGCATGTGTGCTCGTTCAGGGTGATATCTAGAGATAGTTCTTGTCCTATGAAAGATGTGACAATGACCACCATAGCCAGTATCGGATTTTATATGAAGCTCTGTAAGGGAGGTTGTGTCGGTCACCACTTCAGTAAGGTAATGTTGGTGAAAGGACCACATGATGGTTAGAAAAGTACCACATGATGGTTAGAAAAAGGGACCCCAGTACGTGTAGATGAAGTCACTTTGATTGCGCAAGGGCTGAAAGGAGCCTAGAGATGATGAGAGTCGTGAGCAGATGCAAAGTAGACTGACATACAAGTTACTGTGGGAGAAAATGTGACATGAAAATCCGACCCCTCTAAGTTATATCTAAGAGAGCTGAGTCCCCGATACATGGGTCCATTAGAGATGAATGGGTGGAGAAGGTTAGGTTTGACCCTACCCCTCAGGATAGAGTAATGGGAGATGTTTTCCATGTGTCCAATTTAGAGCGCTATGTGAGGTACCCCGACCATGTGCTAAGCAATGAACCTAGTGAGCCCCAAGGGAGGCTGAAATGGCCTGAGTCACCTGTGTAGTTTATAGACGCCAGGATGAAAGAACTCAGAGAAAAGAATATGTGATGATAAAGGTTCTTTGGAAACGCCATGAGTACGGTAAGGCCACATAGGGGCCAATGATGGACATGGAAAAGTCTTATCCTGAGTTGTTTGTTTGCTTGTTTGAATTTTGAGGACAAAATTCCTATAAGAGGGGAAGGATGTTATAACCCCAATTTTTGGGTTCAATAAGTGAGAAATGTAATTTCTCATATTACAGATAATTGAACGAATAATGATATGATTTGTTTTGAATAAATGGATTCCAGACACAATAGCCTTGAGTGGTTGCGTTGTGGGCTTTATTGGCTATTGGGCCCAAATAACAAGGAAATTCAATTGGTAAATGAATAATCAAAATTCTAAGAAAAGAAATATGTAGAAACCTATAGAAGGTAAATCCAAAGAGGATTTCGTGCCTCTTAGGTTCCTTGGGTGCCAAGGAGTCCAAGATTGCGAAGAAAAGACAATAAGAAAAGAAAAGATCAAATAAGTATTTTCTTTATTAAGAAAGAAATTGAAAACAAAAGAAAAGAAGAACAATTGAGTTATCCTTTGTGGAATTTCGTATTCCAGGGATTCCAAATGATTAAAGGAATACCAATGAGGAAAATAAAATAGAAATAAAGGGAAATCCTCAAAAAGGAAATATTTTAATAAGAAATAACCATGATAAAGAGAAATAATGCATTGAGATGCATCTAGAAGAATAACAAGTATCCTTAAAGAGCAATTTCGAAATAATAGATCTTCTTGAGATCCAAGGAGTCCTACTCAAGAAAAATAAAGAGAAAAAGGCAAATAAAACAAAATAAGAAGATAATGTAATAATGACTTTTTGAGAATATCAAAATGAAAGATATTATTTGTTTTGAGAAAGAAGATTTCATGGACATGAGATAGATTCAGATTTCTAAAACTTAAGTATGTGGTTCATCAATGAGATAAGTTTCCTTCATCACCATAGGAGAGAGAAGGAGAGGTGTGATAAGAAAAGGATCCTTTGACAAGTTATATGTATATATGTATATCTAATCACAGGGAAAAGGAAAACGAGAATTAGTTTTGGAAAGGATGTGTGGATGGTGGCCCTTCTATATCCGTGTACCTGCTGTAGGGGACAGGAGGGAGGAAACTGTGTTTTCCTCTTTTGAAACGTGGACATGTTCCTTAACCCCTTCCTTCCCTAGCTTTAGTGGCCTCTGGGGTTACTGGGAACAAGTATAAATAAGAACCCAGGGTCCGTCGTTGGAGGATACAATGATCGTCCTCCACAAACCGCGAACAGAATCTGCCCACTCCATGGATTCAACCTGCACCAACGCTTCCTAGAGCGGCAGGTCTTCTCTTCCGTGTACCGACGTCTGAGACTCTCCTGGAGTTAGGTTGTGGTCCGGGAAGGTTTTGGGAGAGTGTGAGCCACGACACATAGGCTGGCGGGCCTAAAAAGCTGCACCTGCAAACTCTGCAACAGAAACCCTAGTCGCCGGGGTGATGGTCTCCGACCAGCTCTGGCCGGGAGCAGAGGGCCTAGTCGACGTCGTCGGAGCCTAAGGGAGCCGCTCCAAGCTCGTTCGTGTCCTCGGGGCCCTGGAGGAAGGGGGATTAACCCCTACAAAATCAACATGGACGGCGGCATTGTAGGGCGTCGGGGGTTGAAGATGAACAGATCCAGTTGACGAAAATGCCCCTCCTGGGCGTGAGGAAGCAGGCTGCGGACCGGGGGTAAAATCGACAATCAATTCTAATTTTAAGTCGACCCATAAGGTATATACACGGGAGTTCTTTTCCTACGTGGCACCTCCCTATTGGTTGCTTTAAATTTTATTTGCTAAAATCGTAGTAAAATATTCGTAGCTCGGATGACAAAAGTTTATATATGAAAGTTGATCAAAAAATGGTGAGGAATCTAAATTAAATATGTTTATAAGCCAATTCCTATTGAAATTTGAAAAGTAGTGTAATTTATCAACTTTAACATAATGATGATTAAAGAAACCCTACTTTGATATGATTAAAGTGATTAATAGGGTTTAATGGATCATTAGAGTTGATGTTAACCTGTTGAATGTATAAAGGTACATTATGTTCAAAAAGGGAGAACTTTGCACATGATTAGTCTAATCTAGGGTTTATATACATAAATATGCTTGAAATGTGAAAAGTACATAAAGTTATCATCTTTAATGATTTGATTAATGAAAAACCCTTAGTTTTGATTAAAGATGGATTTATTGTTGTTCAATGGATAATTCAGGACAATATTAACATATGGTTAATAAAAATGAAAATAGAATCTAAAAGAGATGATCTTTTTTATATAATTGGCTTAATTTAGGGTTTCGTGCATAAATATGCATTAATGAGCTTGAAAACCCTAATTTAGGAGAATATGTCTTTTAAATGTTTTAATTGTACCAATTGAAGAATAGAATAGAAATATGATGATTCGAAGATAAATTGAGTACCAAAGATCTTTAATGTGAATTATTTGGATAATTAGTGTTTCCTAGTGTATAAAAGTGGAAATAAGGTTTATATATGTGAGTTGAACTATAATGAAATATGATTTGTCAATTTGGAAGAAACTGAAGATGATAATTAGCCTTAATGTTTTGGATATGACCTAAAAGGATAAAGATAATAGTTTTAGCATTAAAAGTGATAAATTCATAATGAAGGCTAAAACCCTAATAAAACCCTAAAGTTGGCCTAGAAATCATAAGGTGGAATCCAAGTTGATCTTGAGGATGTTTGAATAAAACAATGACACTTGAATGTTATGCATTATTTTCAGGATATTGTTGATTGCTTGATTAATTGTGTTGAATGTTAATGCATGGACATCAAGTTACTATGGATCAGGTATGTGTTTACGATTATGAATAACCGATTAGTTTCCCGATGGATTCTCGGATGTTTAATCGCATTAAATGCAACTAAACTATTGAATGTTTATTTATTTCTTGCAACTATAAAGTGAATACGATTATCACATAAGATATGTGCCTACTAGCTCAGATCCCAGTCCCCTCTGTGTCGTAATGGCTGACCTAGTACACGGCTACCTATAGGGTAGGTCCATTAGGTCATGAAAGACTTTGGCTGCCTAGAGGGTAGGTCCATCAAGTCACCTTTATAGAGGTACCATATAAGTCCTTACAGGGACAACACAGAGTTGTGGATAGGTATGGATTGAGTAGTTTGGCTTAAAACATAATCTTGGTTGTTAAATGATTAATTGAATGATTACATGGTTATCATAGTTGCATGATTATCTGTTTCCCCCACATACCATCTTCGGCTGACCAACGTTTTGTTGGTCGGCGTTTTAGGTACCATGAAAAGAACAAACAGTAAAGTGATACCTTGTGAATTCAAGAATTAAAGAACAAGGAGGAACTAGTTAGAATAGTTCAGCTGAGGTTAGATGTTCCAAACTTTTCAAAGGTATGCAAAGAAAAATTTTATTACCATTTTCAGTTTAGTCTGTTAGAATTTAATAATTGTTTATGGTTATATGTCGAACCTTTGATCTGGGATTAATGGGTGCGGCCTCAACCTCTTGGTCTCCCTTAATTGGGGGTTACTGAAAGGTGAGGTCGTAACAAGGGCAAAGATGAGTTTGTCCACGAGTAACAACTGTGAATCTCCAAGATTCACGATGAACATCAACCTTGGAGGCAAACTCTCCAAGATTTAAGATCGCCCCCTTCAAACATATTATACATTTGTCATTTCATGTCCAAAAGAAACTAAGCACATAATGAGGAGGTGGAAACAGGGTTTAAGACTCTGTAGTTAAAACATTATAGAAAAACCACATGGACAATGTCCAAGAGGAACAAAAAGACAAAATATCATCAACAAATCAAAAAGCCAATGCTCCACTCACATAGATATTAGTTCAGAAGACACTTGTTATATTGCCATTTATTAGTATAAAAGAGAATGAGGTTAGGCGATATTAATATCATAGACCAATGAAGGCATAAATCTCATTGATTTTTGTCAAGTGATGACATCTTGTCTTGTACCAACTCCTTGAGATTCAACTTGTACAAGTGAGATGATAATGTAATACTAAGGGGTATATATAGCCCCAATGGTGAGACAAAAGTACTCAACTATCTCATAGTTGGTAAGAACATTTAAACTTTGTCAGTTAGTCATCTCATTAGTAGAAAAACCTCAATGTTCCACCAGTACACATAGCCAAACCTCCAAACGGCTGTTGCTTATAGGAAACTCATTGATTTTTATAATCAGTTCAAGCCCTTCAAAAATCCATGAGAAGGCATACCTTAAAGCATTATCAGTGAATCGCTCTTATAAAACCATTAGTCAAAGTGAAATGGGCTTCCCATTGGGTAGTCAACTTATGGAAACATGCCTCTCATGTAGCCATGTTTTCTTTGGTAGACAACTAAAGGAAACACAAAAGGTCACACGAATGACCACTCCTATCAATCCTCTACCAATACAAAGGAATAGAGAAACACTATCAGTCTCTTCTTGAATAAGATGTAGGCGTTCACAAAACTGATGAAAATGTAGAGGATTTCATTGGTGATTTATCGATGAAAATTCAGGCACACTTCCATTGGTCTGATATCGATCAAAAGACAAATCACTCCCATTAGTTCTCAACTGATAAATGGGTAGTGAGGCAAGGTTAGACCAACTAAGTTTATCCACCAAGGCCAAGCTAAAGAGAGAAGAAAGAAAAACATAAATTTACAAATTGTAAGGACATCCTCAATCAAGGGTCATTTGTACATAAGCCCTCAAATAATATGCCCACCAACTAAGATCATACAAAAAAAGCATTCATCCAGATGATAAGAGTGTCTGAACATCATTAAGGGTTCAAGATAGGTCACTCGCATATAGCCTCATCCTAAAATAGATTTTGGCTCACATCTACAATCAACCACTCAACCAAACCTCCCTGGTCGACCACTAATCAAGCTCCACTAATCAATGTCTCCCTATTGAGAACCACTGATCAATCACCTTAATTGACCATTTAGGAATCAACCTCCACTGATCAATGTCTTTCTATCGAGCTCTTCTAATTAAGAACCAACCATCATTGACCAACAGTCGAGGTTCAGTGGTCATCCACCTTGCAATCGACCATCCAACAATCATCCACTTATCAACCAAACATTCAACAATCGACTCCCTAATCGAGATACTTTGATCAACGTCAATTGATTGACCTTCATTTGCCAACTAAATCTTGTGACCCTTCATCTTTTCCCCTTCATTTCATTTACTATAGGCACCACATTCCAATCCTTAGACGATTTATGCCTTACTCTATGCCTATTGTAAATATATGATGATTTATTTGACAAGAGGATATGAAGAGACACCAAGAGGCTACAAAACTCTATCAACCACTCCATTTTGTATCCATCTTTAGCACACATTGCTCATCCATCCTAAAAAGAGAGCTTAATTGGCCTAAAAAGCTCAATGGATCAACCTTAAAGGAGATTAATCAATCAATGTGTGATCCACCTCAAGTGATTGACCAAAAAAGATTTATATTAAACTACCTATACCACTCAACATCTTGATTGATCATGCTTGAAAGTAATAATTTGGTTGATCGACCTAAGCCCACACTTTGATTGTCTAACCTCAGTAGAAGCAACTCAATTGACCAAGACCATTCCACAACTCGATCAACCACCTTCACCCACCAGCTCAATTGATCACCTCCACTCTGCCTCAAGCTTGAATGGTCGACCATTCATAAACAATAAACCTCTACTCTACCATCTAGTTGACTTTTGTGCTATTGTGCACCTTTCAAGACATCTTTAAGAAAGATGATAAGCATTTTCACATTCCAGCTGGTCATCCATTTGTTTTATTGACTATGTCACTTTGTTCTCTATATATTGTTTATTATTACTTCCATGAGGAGTGAGTAGTCCCTTCTCTATGGTACGGGGAGTAGCCCAATTACTACTTTTCATTCATATCGCTATATATACCCTATTTGAACCAATACATGTTTTGAATCAAACATTTTATGCTTGTAAATTTAGTTTGATCGACTTTTATTCTTGATTATTATATCTTTTATGTAGAGAACTTCAAACCTAATATCTAAGATATAATTTGTTTCACGTTAAATTGTTGATTAGAACATTGATTAGGAGTTACTAAGGTGGGATATAAATGAACTATAGGTAATGTGATGGAAATCTTAGGGTAATATATGTCTATTTTGAATCCTAATGTTGAAATGGAGATTTACATGACATCAACATATGTACTTTCATGATATCTAGATGCAGTGAGAAACTAAATCATAGGTGGTGATGTTGAAACTCATCCACCCTAGTGTTCTCATCCATTGATAAATCTACACTTTTGTTCAATCATTTTATTAGTTTCAACTTAGTTTAAATATTCAGCCCAACCTTTGTGGTAAATACAGTTCTTATATGATTATGTTGATGAGACTACTTCTTACTTATGTTATCTTTTGATTTTCATCCTAATACTATATTGTGATAAAATCCATCCTCTTACTGGTGGTATTTCCATACAGTTGGATTCGGTAAAACCTAGGGGTTTCATGCCTAGGGAGTTTGTGTGTCCAAAAATTTTGCATCATCCTCCCCAACAATATCTGGTAAGGCTTGATTCATCTAACATTGCATTGGCCATATAAATCAATATTCTATTCTTTATTTCAGCCACACCATTTGATTGAGGGATATATAAGGTGGCCATTTCATGTATAATGTCATTTCTTCATAGAAATGGTTAAGTTCATAGGAGGTATGCTAACATCCTCTATCTAATCAAATCCTGATAATTCTCTTCTCAGATTGATTTTGGACTAGGTTCTTATATATCTTAACTTCTTTGGTTACTCACATTTTCAATTTCAACAAATATATGACAATATTTGGAGAATTTGTTAAAACATTATAAATAAACTCATTCCATCACAATTAAGAATAGTATTAAGATAAAAAAAATAGTAGTATGAATAGTCTCACCAAAGAACTATTTCTTTCTCCTAAACTAAAAAAAATATTATCTATTTAATCTTGGACACTAATTCCACATCTATAATTACTAAAAAAATTCAATTTTAGAAATTATATCGGTGAAAATGATACATTATAGTGTTTTGGTTCACATTTCCTAGAAAGAATGCCAAACATAACAAGAATAGAGGTGAAAAGATTAGCAATGAAATTATCATTACAAGGAATATCATTACATGAAACAACAACTAATCTACCAAACCATTAATGGTAACCATACACCTACGAAAGAACTGTAGGATAATACGACATCAGATAGGAAGTTGGTAGGACTTGGGCTCTTATGGTTACCACAACTAGAGAGGACAACAATTGTTAGAGGAACTGATTCTCAATTATCTGTGTTGTGTTCTGGGAAGCCTTCAATACCCCTATATTTATAGTAGAGGCCAGGGTCAAGGTTCTCAGTTTGTGCGGGAGTGGAAGGGACTCGAAGATCTTAAGTTTTCAAAATAATTCTGGAAGTTTCACAACCTACATGCACTAAAATAGTCATCTTGTAGCCGAGATGGTTGTTTTGCTAAGAGAAATGGCCGTTTTGCAATGTTTCCCAATCACACATGAATTTCATATTTGAATCTAATTAATACTTACCATAACATCATCACTAATCCTCGATGTACTCAAATTTCTCCACAAACTGGGCATCTCGCTCACACGAGACGATCATCTCACGACCATGATACGGTCATCTCACTTTTGCAAAATGGTCATCTCACTTATATGAAATGGTCATCTCGCTTTCGAGTTCAGGAAGAACTCAACCAATTCAGTTCTAAGCAACCTGACACTCCAAACGACAGCCTCAACACTTGAACTGAACATATGGCAGTCTAGTCAACTGATTTGTTGCGTGAATTGAGTAACTAAACACTTTATTACTCAATTCAGTCACCATTCAAGATCAAACTCCTTTTCTAGATGAGTTCCTATGTGTGTGACCCTATAGGTCCCATATTACATTGGCAATGAATGTCCATGACAACTTATGACATCACAAGCAATGGGTGGTGCCTAGTCACATATCATTGCTACTCAAGTAAATGGAAAGTTGGAGAACAACTTCAACCTACAATCTGTGTATGGTGTTATAGTGTCTGTCTAGTTCCTTTTTCACTGATATCTATATTGAACTGGAGGCATGTAGCAATCATCCTCATTATTATTCGATCTTGTTTCTTGAACCATAGCAGACTGCATGAGATATATGTAAGCTCAATATCACATATTGACTCACTTGTGTATGGGTGTACTTTTCTCAGTCTCTCTGATCAAGAGGCCTTGGATATCATACTCCTGTAGGAGGGACAAATACCATTTCTATCACTCATAGTCAGTCCCCATGTGTCAAAGTCACCCAATCATCACCTTTATAAAAAACCATATTTCAGGACTGTGTTTGATGATGTCAAAGTGAATCTAATGACATGTGATGAGTGTAGTGATTTTAGGTCTAAGAACCACAACCAATACCATCAATGTGAGAGCTGACTATGACTTCCATGATGATGGATTCCATGTGTCAGTCTCACGATGGGCCTATCGGATATAGTGTTCTCTAACATGTATCTATGTGCTTGGTTTGATATTCTCATATCATGACTAATGAGACTCTGTCATCAACCAACTCACACTCTGATCTTATGTGTTATTGTTTTCTATCAACCTTCCACAACAACAACCAATCAAGGACATGATGAGAATGTATATATTCTGAACATATGTATGATCTCATTCTTCAAGTCCTCAACCTGAAGACATACGCCATTGAGTGATATCATTCTCTAGACATTTATTATGTTATTCATTATCTCAGAACTAAATATACAAAATAAATTGGAAGCTTGCCTTTATTATTAATCAAACCATTTACATGTTATGCCATTACAATCATCATTTGATTGGCTCTCTGGGCGTACATACCAACAAGAACCAAATATAGATATTACAATTTTGCTTGCATGACTCAACAAAGAGCATGTATAAGACGTCACTAAGACTTCACTAAATATGTAAGTCATTTATTAGCTTTAGAACTTATACAGAGGCGAGCTTCAGGTAACACGTCCACAACCTACATTATAGTTTATAAAAAGTACATTCTAGGATATTGCATAGTCATTATCTGTCATAATTGAAAAAAAGTAGATGCTCATAGAAGATGTTAGAGATAACTCCAGAATGCAACCACTAATTATCATGAGAAGGTGTATTAAATCAATTAAAAGAGAAATTGTGTCTAACCTTTCATAAGAAGAAGAGTCACCCATAAAATATACATATTTACTTAGTTTGTTCTTGTACGGTTACTTCTTATGACCATTGCAATTCTTGTAGAGATTTTATGGATAACTAGGTTTATCAAGATGGATTCAATAGTCTGTGTTCTTATTCTAGTCCAGTTTCATTGCTTTCTTGAAAGGTTATTTGGATGTAGGGGGAAATCTATTAGGCTTCTTTTGTATTTTAACATGGATACAACTTTGATAGAAGGACATTTTTTCTTCTCTACTTCTGGGAAAAGATATTTGACTTGAAGGGTGGAGACAAAACTTGACATGGATAACTTTCTTAGTTTGAGATGAACAGAATGGGTATATGATTACTAGGATGAAGTTAGCTTTTCTATAAGGATTGTGACTTGCATCCTATCCTACATTTCAATTCCACAAGGCATGCACTTAGTTAGGTTTTGGTATTCAAGAGCATGGCCATGAATAGACATATATTATGGCATTCTTTTATCAAGCCATTGAACTAAAGTACAATTTATATATGTTTATATTTCATACCAAAATTTTCATCTAAGTTTTGCAAGAGCTCAAAGTTTTTTGTACCTTATGGTGTATGGCTTATACAACTCATCTAATGAGGCAGAGAGAAACATGTACGGGGAAAAATATGTAGTTTTTTTAAACAACTTTGTAGGAGTCAATGGATAAGAAGGGTCACTATACAAATCTATAAGATGACCTATAGCATTGGTGACATAATCGAATGAGGTTTTCATTTGTCTATGTATATTATCAGTTCAACTAATCCTAATGAGGTCAGCCAAAACCATTATATTTTGTTTCTATTTATGAACAATTGATAAGAAATATCTTAGGTATAATATAGACAATGTCCTACAAATTCATTATACTTCTAGGATCCATATGAGATATGTATACAAAAGATAAACGTTGTTGGTTTCGAATCAATAAAGTATTGTACTAATTAAACACCACACATTTATCTTCACTATCGTTTTAGGAAGGTCTACTATTTTCAAAATAAAAAGTGGAAACATTTGATATCTAATGAAAATTAAAAGAATAAGGAAAACAAGTTTAGAAAGTTTGAGACTGAGTGGAATCACATCTGAAAGAACTATCATGAAGACATATTTGATCGATCTTATTCAATATGTTTCTAGAATCTTCCTTCCCAAATTCAGTCATATCCTACAAACTAAAGTAATTTCTCCCAGTGTTAGCAAAGTTTTCAATCGTCCATGGTCCCTTATATGTCATTGAAGATCTATCTTTGGAAACTACTTATCATACAACTCAAAGGTGGGAAAAAGAAGAAGAAGCATAAGGTACACATACAGAGTTCAATCAAAAGTTATAGTGGAAGTAGCGAATGAACACGGTCCAAGCATTAGTTCACAAACAATAGTGAATAAAACACATATTGCACAAATGATTATCGAAATCATCTTTTTTAGATGTGCTTAATGAGTAAAAGTACATTTTTTTACTAATGGGTGCCCGTCACACTTATATATTCATATCATTTGAAGCAAGTACAATAATGTTCCAAACATAGTTCCCCTCCAGACTGATGGCATCCTCAATGTGACAAGATTTCGAAGCCAAGGAATGCACCATTGCATTGCCTTGCCTCTGAACAAAACAACAATTAAAAGACTCAAAATATAATGAAATATTTGCAAATATCTAACACTATCAAGTCCATAGCCTCTTCCCCATCAACAAACCTTTATTGCTCAGACTAGAATCTCACTGTCAGTCTCCATAATGATGTGTCTTGAGCCCCTCCTTCTGCATCATCCCCCTCTGCATAGATTCCCCTTCTGCCCACATCACAGATGAACAATGCTCCAGTCTTTCCATGAACATCAGATGTATGTTCCCTCCCTCATTGTGCATTAGGCCTCCAATACCACCTCCACCTGCTTTCCCAACACTGGCATCAACGTTAAGCTTGTCAATTCCCACCGGAGGTGGTCTCCAATGGACATCAAGGGTGGGGGGCTGTAGAGACCTCACCTTGTATCCAATAGCGGTGGAGTACATGTTGTAGTCTGGCACTAGTTTTCTGAAGCTGATGATCAACATCGACACATATGGATGCTTCACATAAAAGCATTCCTTGTTACTCACTATCCAGGTGATCCAGAGCATTGTTTCCTCCTTGTCCTCTTTGCTGGAATCGTCCATGGAGAGAAATGAGTGGATGAAGTCCCAAATTGTGAAGGAACCGGTCAACTAGGTTCCCCAATCCTTTTCCCCAGCACTCCACACTCTTTGTGTGTGGTTGCATGTCAAGAGAGCATGGGTTGAATCTTCTTTCTCTCTTCCACACCTCTGACAGATTCTCATCCTTCGCTGCTCTTTTCTTCACCAGTTCATCTTTCATTAGCGGGATGTTGCGAAGTGCCCTTCATAATAAGTGACAAAGTTTAGGAGGCCAACTTTGTTTCCAAAGTCTTTTCCAATCTTCTGTCTCCATGACTTCACTATATCCCCCTGCTCTTATGTAGATATATGTACTTTTCACTGAATAGATCCCCTTGTTGTCCCTCTCTCAACATAGTATATCCTTAGTATGGGAACCACCAATAGGAATCTGTCTGATCATGTCTCTAATGTGTGTAGGGAAACAATCATGTAGAGATGTGTCATCCCATTGTGTAGAGTTCTGGTTTATGAGATTGTTGACTGTTTTGTACTCCAGTAGTCTCTACAACAAGTATCTCTGTAATGGTCCCCCAAGTTGTGGTAACCATGTGTCATTGTAGATATCAATCTTGCTACCCAACCCCACTCTTCATAAGAAACCCATTTTTAATCCTTGTAGTGCTCCCCATATGCTCCTCCATGTGAAACTTGGGATGCCACCAACCTTCGCATTTAGCACCGACATGTTATTATAGTATTTAATGCTCAGTGTCTTAGCGGCCAGGGAGTCAACATATGTAGCAAGCCTCCATCCATGTTTCTTCAATGGGGTTTGGTTAAAGGCCTGAATGTCTTTGAATCCCATCATGCCACACTCCTTTTTCCTACAGAGTCTTTCCCATCTTAACTAGTATATTTTCCTTTCTCCCTCCTTTACCCCCCTCTAAAAACCATGAAACCATAGCATGAATCTCATTAATCAGTCCATCTGGAAGTTTAAAAATGCTCATCAAGTATGTTAGTATTGCTTGTATCACTGCCTTGATCAACACCTTCTTCCCCGACCTCGGCAGTAAGCTTTCTCTCCATCAATGTAGCTTCTTCCAAACCCTTTCTTTAATAGACGCAAAGACTTTTTCTTTGATCTCCCAATCGTAGTTGGAAGTCCCAAGTATTTCTCACATTTCTCCGCCTCTCAAACTCTAAGAAAAGATTTGATTGTGTTCCTCATCTCTTCTGTAACATTCTATCTGAAGGAAACCTCTTTTTTGTCATAGTTGATTTTCTGTCCCGATGCCCTCTCATATTGGCTGAAGATGTCAGCTAAATTTTAGCATTCTTTAGAAGTTACCCTTATGAACACAATACTATCATCTACAAATAACAAGTGAGAGACTCAGGTTGATCTGTGGCATGCTCTCACACCATGTAAATGTTTTTATTGCATAGCTTCGTTAACAGAAAGAGAAAGTACTTTAACACAAAAAAGAAAGAGATAAGAAGATATGGGTCACCTTGTTGGAGTCCTCTTTTCAGTCTTGCATTTCCCCTCCTTTTACCATTGGCGATGAAATTATGATTGACGATAGTAACACACTCACTTACATTCCTCCTCCACAGTAAGGCAGGCCCAATCTTTCCATAACCTTTTCCAGAAAATTTCATTCTGCCATGTCATATGCTTCGCTCATGTCTAATATGAGTGCCATAAGACCTTCTTTTCATGTCAATCTGTGTTTCTTCATGTGGAACAACTCTTATGCTACCAATGTATTATCCGTAATAATTCTTCCCCTCACAAAAGCACTTTGACTTTCAGAAATAACTTATTCAACATTGATTTAACTCTATTGGTTAGCATCTTGGGAATAATTTTAGAAGAGATGTTGCATAGGCTGACAGAGTGATACTCTGTGATTCAGACCGACTTTGCAGATTTGGGAATGAGCACAAAGTAAGATGAGGAAGATGTGCTAACAATATGAGTTTCTCTTCCCTCCTGGAATAACTCCTCATCAGGTCTTAAAGCTCTATAAAAATGACTCGACCATCTAAGCTGAGTAGTCACTCATAGATCTCATAAATGGAAAAATTGGATGGACGTAACCCAAATAATGTTTTGTTAAAGCAAGTTAAAATTGTGTAAATTTTAGATTGTAGAACGACAAATATCAATATTGTGTGCATCGAATAAATAAAAGTTTCACATTGGAAAAATGAAATGTCATGCATAGGGATTGTTTTATATTTATAAATCACATTAAACTAAACCGTCTACTTAGCCTTGATTTCCATATCAAGGCCCACATGGCCCCTTTCAGTCACACGTAAGTGAACAACACTTTGCTTTAGTAGCAAATAATATGAGACTAAGACAACACGAAGATGTTTTAAATACCTATAAAAATGAAAGAAATTCAACAACATATCATGAGTTTTAGTGCAACAATCGAGTTTAGATAACATATCCATGAGTTATATACAGTAATGGAGTTTGGTTAATTAAAAGAACATGTGCATTGAATCTTTTCTGTTAAATGTGTGGGAAAGTTTAGGGGCTAAAGGGAGGTCACTTTGATATTCTGATATATCTATAACCCTATCACTTTGATCTGGTAGGAGGTGTAGGCAACTCCACATTCACACAAGACTACAAATCCTAAGACTCTAAACTCACAAAGTGGCTATTGTCTCTTTTTTAAGAACTAATAAAAAAGGGTGTAAAAGTGTATGACATTGACAAAAGGTAACAATGGCTGTGTAGCTATGAAACTATGCAAATTAATGCCTTTTGGGTGAAAATATATTGTGTGTGATTGAAACCACAACCAAGGGTGCAATTATAAAATAGACAATTAAGAGAGTCTTATACATGATAAAAATCAATATCCATATATGTAATAACATACATAACATAGTAAACAATTTCTAAATGATCCCATTTGAGGGAATTATCTTGCAATCTGTTTTGACGTGGAAAATCATTCTAGAGAGATTGTATTATTTTTTAGTATTGTATTATTTTTTAGTATTCGACATAATCTTTATGTATATTTTACTGATAAAAAAGTAATGTTTAGACCATTCTTAAACAAAATGTTAACCGGTAAGCTCTCTCGTTTGAATAGAAGAGGAAATATTATATGATGACAAAAGAGTTATTAAGATGCAATTCTTATGTTAATAACAAATAATCCCTCTACCTTTGGTCTTGAAAAACTCTTCCTGCTCCCTAAGTGCTAAATTTATTATGGTGATTGCTTTACATATGAACGTGCTATTTTGCAATATCAACATATAGCATTATTCATATCATGTGATGCAGATATGTACTTCTAAATTTTGAAGATATTTCTAATATTTTCAATAGGATGAGACCAAGAGAGAATATAGTTTTTCTTTTATTTATTGCATCATGGATTTAGTGCTATTATTGTTAGTACAGACAATAACATTCATGGTATTTTATGTTATACAAAAACAAAATATTCAAGTCGGAAAATAAATTTCTTATAGAACACTTGCAAAATATAAAAGCGCTTAGAGTTTTGTTCTCAAAGTTCCATTCATGGGTTGTTTTTCTATACTCTCATTTTAAATTATTAGGATTGTTTGTATTTTGTACTAATTTCAATTCAAGCTCTGCTTATACTTATAATGGTATTGAATATAGAGTATGGATTACTTGAATAGATCAGTAGATATGCTGAAATTCTCACTAAGAATCACTATGAGCAATATACTCTATATTTATTGAATATATCATTTTAATCCAAAAAAAACTAACTAAATAATTAATTAAGTATCAACTTCTATTATGACTTTTCCTTTGTTGCAATGGATATGAAGACGTTGAATATCTGGTGTTTGAGTGTTTTTTTGTTAAAAAGTTGCAAGGTTTTGCTAATGGTGACCTGGGTATCTGTGTTTCTTATTCAAATTGGAGTGATGTAGAAAAGCCTTCAAGGGATGAGAAGCTTCTATTCTTTCTAATACATTACTGTCTTTGGATTGAGAGAAATGTTCGTGTACATGAAGATATAATTAGTTCTGCCAAAGTCTTGTGGAACCACATCAGAGGGGATTTCTTAAGCTTAAGGGACTCCCACTGAATTTTTTTTTTATCAGAAAGTTTTCTTGGCCCCTGGAGTTTATTATGTCATGAGTCGGGTTTCTGGGCTTTCTCTCTTATACGTTTATTTTCTTGTACTCTTTTGGGAATCTTGGCGTGGGCATTCTTTGTAAAGACAGTGCTGCTTTTCTTTCTTTTTATGCATTACTCTTTTGGGTAATGATGCTTTGTAAAGATCCTCTTTCATCAAAAATACAAAATAAGAACCACGAGTTTTGCTGACCAATAAAACTTTTATTATGACTTGTTCAACTTAGCCCTTGTGATACCTTGAATCCGCCACTAGGAGCATGCAACATGTGGAAATAAAGTATATGGTCTGCGATAAGCATAGCCATTGGAGTAATGGTCGCAGACGCATTGTTTGCCCCTCCTCCCTTTGACGAAGTCAATGGGAAAATCTTGTTGCATTGTCGACTAGCAATATTAATAACCAATACGACCATGAGAGGTACTCAAGTGGTTCTTGCTGCTACGTACTAATCTGGCATAAGTGGTATTGTCTTATCAGTGGATATGATTACGTACAAAGATATTTCAGCCACTGTCGGACAGGGGATGGTTATTTCGGAAAGTAAGGTACACTTTCAGGTCCGTGGTCCCATTGATCGTGTTTTTGTTATTTCTTCGTATAGGCGTGGGCATTCTTTGTAAAGATAGTGTTGCCTTTCTTTCTTTTTATGCATTATTCTTTTGGGTAATGATGTTGGGGATGTTGTACCGATACAGTTCCGGATGTGACAAAAAGTTGTCACGGAAGCACTACCAACAAGCGTATAAAACCCAAAGAAGAAAAACACCAGATTTAACGTGGAAAACTCTCCCCTCAATAAGGAGAGAAAAACCACGGGGCAATCCCGCTAATAAGCACTATGTAATAAAATTACAACTCACACCTCCCAGATTTAATTACCCCTAAATCCGGGTAGCAACCGCCAACCGCTACTTTGCTTCAAGGCAAAGTCGCTAGCCCTCTCTTATAGACCAAGAGAGCTTCTCTACCAGTTGTTCTTGTTATCTGGCACCCTCTACCACAGAAGGCACCAACAAGCAACTGGAGAACTCACACCTCAACCGGTGGATGATCCAAAGGCCTCCCCAGGGGCCTCTATTTATAGGCCTCCATGCATGTGATTGCAACCAGGAATTCTAGTCATAGTTCGAATCCTAATCCAACTGCATGTTGCACATAGGAAGTCATATTCCTACTATTCAAGATTTGACTCCTATTAGGATTGGTAGCACAAACCAACCCTCCCAAGTCTAAATCTCACTAAGACATGGGCTGGATTATATTCCTAATCCCAACAATCTCCCCCTCCACCCCATGAGGGAGATGTGGTCTTCAGCGATCATCATTGGGAATGTACACCGCAGAGCTTCTTACAAAGCTCTAGCTTGTCTCGTGTCACCACCTTGGTCATCATATCAGAAGCATTCTTCTCAGTATGGATCTTTTTCAGAGTCAACAACTTCTTCTCTATAACATCACGAAGCCAGTGATATCTCACATCAATGTGCTTTGTCCGTGCATGGTGCATTGTGCTCTTGCTCAAGTCAATGGCACTCTGACTATCACAGAAAATAGTCTGGTCAATCTGAATCATCCCCAGCTCCCTTAGAAATCTCACCACCCAGGGAATTTCTTTTCCTGCTTCCGCTGCTGCAATGTATTCTGCCTCTGTAGTTGAAAGTGCAACACACTTCTGCAACCTGGACTGCCAAGATATGGCTCCCCCTGCAAAAGTGAAGATATATCCAGAAGTAGATTTCCTGTGATCTATATCACCTGCCATGTCAGCATCAACGAAGCCCTTTAGAACTGGTTCCGAACCACCAAACATCAAACACGTGTTGCTCGTGCCTCGTAAGTATCTGAAGATCCACTTGACCGCCTCCCAGTGATCTTTTCCAGGATTTGAGAGAAACCTGCTCACAACGCCAACTGCATGAGAAATATCAGGACGGGTACACACCATTGTGTACATCAAACTCCCTACAGCAGAAGAATAGGGAATCCTTGCCATCTCCTCCTTTTCCTCATCAGTAGATGGGCATGACTTCTTACTCAGCTTGAAGTGACCTGAAAGTGGAGTCCCCACGACTTTGGCTTTGCCCATGTTAAACCGCTCAAGTACCCGTTCAACATAACTCTGTTGTGACAACCACAACTTGCGTTGTGTCCTGTCACGTGTGATCTGCATCCCCAAAATCTGTCGTGATGGTCCCAAATCCTTCATCTCAAAGGCTTTGGAAAGCTCTGTCTTCAATTTTCTGATCAAACTGAGATCCTGACCCACTATCAACATGTCATCCACATAGAGTAGTAGAATAATGAACCTGTCATTGGGAAACCTCCTGATGTAGACACATGGATCTGCACTTGTCTTCTGGTACTCGTGACTCTGCATGAAAGAATCAAACTTCTTGTACCACTGTCTAGGAGCCTGTTTCAACCCGTACAAACTCTTCTTTAATTTGCAGACTAAGTGGTCTTTCCCCTTGACTTTAAAACCTTCTGGCTGCTCCATGTAGATCTCCTCTGTAAGGTCACCGTGAAGGAAAGTTGTCTTCACATCCATCTGCTCAAGCTCCAGATCTAGACTAGCAACCAAGCCTAGAACCAATCTGATAGAACTCATCTTCCCAACTGGAGAAAATATCTCATCAAAATCCACTCCTAGTCTTTGACCAAAGCCCTTGACAACAAGTCTGGATTTGTATCTAATATCACTACCACTGCCGTCATTCTTCATCCTATAGACCCACTTGTTCTTTAGTGCTCTCCGACCCTTGGGAAGTGCCACAATCTCATAGGTGTCATTATTCTGCAAAGAATTCATCTCCTCCTGCATCGCTTGATGCCACTGTACTCTGTCTCTATGAGTTTGTGCCTCCTGAAAAGTCTCTAGCTCCCCCTGATCAGTAAGCAAGATATACTGAGATGCCGAATATCTGGATGAAGGATGACGTACTATGTCAGACCTCCTCAGCTGCTGCTCTGAGGACTCTGCCTGGTCCTGATCCTGCTCCCCCTTCCCAGAAGTCTCTTCCTGTGAAGTTGAATCACTCGTCTGTGCGTCTGGAACTGGACCACTTGATGTGCTATCACTCTGCTGCTCATGGTGATTATGTTGCTCTTCTTCATCGTCAGAAGACTGTACCTGTGAAGAAGCTGAATCATCCTCATACTCATCGTCTGAAGAACTGTCACCTGATCCCGCAGCCTCTGCATCATCAACCTCAGGCTCTGTCACTGTCTGACTCTCATAAAAAGTCACATCTCTGTGTCTGGTCATGGTCTTTTTCACTGGATCCCATAACCTATACCCAAACTGTTGATCTCCATAGCCAAGAAAGATACATGGCACCGCTTTATCATCCATCTTTTGCCTCTTTTCCTTGGGAACATGAGCATATGCCTTGCATCCAAATACTCGGAGATGTGAATAGGATGCATCCTTACCTGTCCATACATGCTCAGGTATATCAAACCCCAAAGAAACTGATGGAGATCGATTTATCAGATAGCAGGCAGTTCTCACTGCCTCACCTCAAAATGTCTTTGGCAACTTTGCAGTCTTCAACATGCATCTAACTTTCTCGACAATAGTACGGTTCATCCTTTCAGCTGTACCATTGTGTTTTGGTGTGCCGGGCTCTGTCCTCTCATGCCGTAGGCCATGCTGCGTGCAGTACGCCTGGAACTCCCTGGAGGTGTACTCTCCTCCATTGTCCGTTCGGAGACAATTTAATTTTTCACCGGTCTCCCGCTCTACCATGGCATGGAACTTTTGGAAACATTGAAAAACCTGATCCTTGGTCTTCAGCAAGTAGACCCACACCTTCCTAGATGCATCATCAATGAATGTGACAAAATACTTATTGCCTCCCAGTGAAGCCATCTCAAACGGACCGCAGACATCCAAATGAACCAACTGTAGAAGCTTTGACTTCACCGCAGACCTTGTCTTGAAAGAAACTCGTCATTTCTTTCCTGTCTGACATGCATCACATGAACTGAGACCACTATCCTTGCCACAAGGAATCAACCTCTTCTTGGATAGAAGATTCAAGCCCTTCTCACTCATGTGTCCTAACTGTTTGTGCCATAGATCTGTCTGGTTATCCTCAACTGCATGTATACTGCCGTCTCTAAGTACTTTGAGCTTGGTCTTGTATAATGTGCGAGACAGTTTGCCACGTACAATAACCAAATCCCCCTTGGTGATCTTGCATTTGCCGCCACCAAAATCAAGATGACAACCTTCTCTATCAAAGAAAGAACCAGAGATCAAACTCAGCCGCAAATCTGGAACGTGACGAACATCCTTCAGCGTGAGCGTGCAACCAACACTTGTCTGAACACAAATGTCACCAATCCCGACAATTCTAGAGAAGATAGAATTTCCCATGTTCACCCTCCCAAAGTCTCCCCTCCTGTATGAAGTGAAGAACTCCTTACTTGGTGAAGCATGATAAGAAGCTGCAGTATCCACCACCCACTCAGAATCATCCTCATCAGCATGCAAACACTGTTCTTGGACTGTTAAGACCACATCGTCATCATCGCACCTATCATATGAGATCGTCGTTGTAGTATTCTTGTCGTCATCTTGCTTGTCTTTGGCTTCAGACCCATGTTTCTTTTTCCAAATCTTGCAATCTCTTTTGAAGTGACCTGGCTTGTCGCAATGGAAGCACCCTCTACCATTCTTTGACTTGGATCTACCACGAGACTTCTCGCGGTCTTGGGATTCACCGCGGCTCTTAGATCTACCACTGTCTCTCGCTCTATCAACACCTCTGCCCTCTGTGAAGTGCACCTCTGATCCACTGTCGTCTGAGGCTCGTCGTCGAGTCTCTTCATTCAGTACACTGCTCTTCACCTGGTCAAGTGTCAACTTGCCCTCCTGTGCAGAATTGCTGACTGTCACTACGAGTGTCTCCCAACTGTCCGGTAGCGATCCTAGAAGAAGTAGAGCCTGAAGTTCATCATCAAGAACCATCTTCATGGACCCCAACTGATTTACAAGGCTTTGGAATTCATTCATATGCTCGGCGATGTTTGTACCATCCCGGTACTTGAGGTTCACCAACTTTCGGATCAAGAAAGCTTTATTTGTGGCAGTCTTCCGCTCATATAACTTCTTGAGCTTTTCCCACAGATCTTTGGCATTTGTCTCTTCTGAGACGTGATGGAATACGGAGATGTCGAGCCACTTCCGCACTGTTCCGAAGGTTTTCCTGTTTAGCTTCTTCCAATCTGCATCAGATGTAGTCTCTGGCTTTTGTCCCTCTATCGGATCGTATAGATCTTTGCAATAGAGAATATCCTCCATCTTGAGTTTCTAAATCTGCCAATTTGTGCTTGTCAACTTTATCATCGTTGCATCTTCATCTTTCCCCATCTGGACTTGTATTTGCAACCTCGCTCTGATACCACTTGTTGGGGATGTTGTACCGATACAGTCCCGGATGTGACGAAAAGTTGTCACGGAAGCACTACCAAAAAGCGTATAAAACCCAAAGAAGAAAAACACCAGATTTAACGTGGAAAACTCTCCCCTCAATAAGGAGAGAAAAACAACGGGGCAATCCCGCTAATAAGCACTATGTAATAAAATTACAACTCACACCTCCCAGATTTAAATACCCTTAAATCCGGGTAGCAACCGCCAACCGCTACTTTGCTTCAAGGCAAAGTCGCTGGCCCTCTCTTATAGACCAAGAGAGCTTCTCTACCAGTTGTTCTTGTTCTCTGGCACCCTCTACCACAGAAGGCACCAACAAGCAACTGGAGAACTCACACCTCAACCGGTGGATGATCCAAAGGCCTCCCCAGGGGCCTCTATTTATAGGCATCCATGCATGCGATTGCAACCAGGAATTCTAGTCCTAGTTCGAATCCTAGTCCAACTGCATGTTGCACATAGGAAGTCATATTCCTACTATTTAAGATTTGACTCTTATTAGGATTGGTAGCACAAACCAACCCTCCCAAGTCTAAATCCCACTAAGACATGGACTGGATTATATTCCTAATCCCAACAAATGATGTTTTGTAAAGATTCTCTTTCATCAAAAATACAAAATAAGAACCACGAGTTTTGCTGACCAAAAAAACTTTTATTATAACTTGTTCAACTTAGCCCTTGTGATACCTTGAATCCGCCACTAGGAGCATGCAACATGTGGAAATAAAGTATATGGTCAGCGATAAGCATAGACATTGGATTAATGGTCGCAGACGCATTGTTTGCCCCTCCTCCCTTAGACGAAGTCAATGGGAAAATCTCGTTGCATTGTCGACTAGCAATATTAATAACCAATACGTCCATGAGAGGTACTCAAGTGGTTCTTACTGCTACGTACTAATCAGGCATTAGTGGTATTGTCTTATCAGTGGATATGATTACGTACAAAGATATTTCAGCCACTATCGGACAGGGGATGGTTATTTCAGGAAGTAAGGTAAACTTTCAGGTCCGTGGTCCCATTGATCGTGTTTTTGTTATTTCTTCGTATAGGCCGGGAGCCCAGCATACACCGTCCAGTGGGTTTCAGGATCTGTTGGTTTCAATCTATAGGGCTTTCATCGATTTGGCAATGCCTGACGAGACATAGAAGAACCTATAATAATACTAAGTATGCTTAAGCTTCGATGGGCCTGACCATCTTATACTTCACGGCCTTTGGTCGCCTCCGGCGATCCTAACGAGGATTAATACAAGTAATTTTGTAAACATATTTGACCAGAAGGATCACGAACTTTGAAGGAAAACACTTGTTACTATTGAAGTTTTAGGGACCCAAGAAGGCTATCTGGGAACGAGAATAAGAAATATAATATATGAATCCACATTAGTTCGATGAGGCTTTATTGGGGGAAAGCAATAATGCTTGGATTTACTTGAAAATATTGGCAGCTGTTAACCATTAGTTAGGAGGATTTAGAAGTGGAGAGATCCATTTTAATATTGCTCTAACATAAGTATTGGTACTGAAATTTATCATTCGAAGGAGAACTCTTACTACAAGCAATAAAAAATAAAAAGGATTTGATACATGCCTATATAAGGAAACACCTTCAGTTTCAAAACCTATGTCCTTGCGAGGTTGGATTATATGAGTAGAAGCTTAATATTGAAGTTAAGATGAAAAACTTGATTGATGGAATAAATAATAAAGAAATTGATTTGTAATAGGCTACAAAAATAGATAAAGAAAATTGAATAACAAGCCAAAAAAAGTAAATGGAATCTTCTAATCTTAATTTATTATCATAATTGTGGGTTTGATAAAAAAAATTTGTACCAATATATTTAAAGATATCTCATGTTAGATTGAATTTGCACTTAGATTGCCCTAATATCAGGTTTCCTTGCAAGTTGTGGGCTTAATTGTAACTTTTTAAAAAAATATGAAGAAATAACTATAAATTATGTGAACAATATTTGAATATAAATTCTCCTTAAAATTCATATTTTTTATTCTTGAAACTAATTGGTTAAGATACAACTCTAATCTGATTTCAATTAAGGGCATGTTTGGTTGGGATTCACTCGAAAGTGTGCGGGTCCAACTGCACAATGTTTTGAACAAATTTCATTTGGTTCTGTGTAGGCCTAACCCACACCTAGAAAATGAATCCACGCTTGCGTCCATCCCAGTACAAAACTAAGGAATCGGAACCGCCCCCAAATTGGGCGTGGTTCATTCTCCACGCCACACCTCGTGCTAGGGGTACCACTACCCTCCTCCGACTCTCTCCATCATCCTTCGCCGCCCTCTGTTACAACTCACCCTCGCTTCTCCATTCATCTACGACGGCAGCGGTACTCGTTCACCTGAAAGCTACTACCACGACTTGCTCACCAAATGACAGTCGAACTTCCTCCTCGTTACACAGCTGTCCGTTCATCTCAAGTCGTCGTGCCGAACCAGCGTCGACAACTGTTCTGCGTTGAAGCGACATCGACAACTGTTATCAAGCGATCGAAGAACATTTCCAGGAAAGTCTCCCTCCCTCGCAACACTTTCCCGACTCTCGACCTCTTCCTATTGGCCTTCTGCCGCTTTGATTTAGGTTTCTTCCATGGTCATATTTGGTTTTTTCAATGCCAAGTGAGGATTTTCAAGAGGCCCTTGCCACTAGCTGCTCGCCAACTCCTTTGGAGAGTGCCTGCCTTCTTTGTTTGTTTGTCCGACTGACAACCATATAGATTGCAGACCCATGTTCAGTTCAGCTCAGCCCACCTCACGTTTTTAACCAATGTGTCTGCACCACTGTGCGTCTCTCGCGGTTGCAGCAAAATGATCTCCGATTTTGATAACTACTATTCACCCTGACCTCCCGCCTTCACTATCCTAATTGCCCAACTCTTTCTAAGGAGGGCTTACCCCAATGTCTGTACTTCTTGGCTTCTGCAACTTGCAACTACTAACAGAGGCCCAAACCAAGGACCACTTACTCCTCTCGTTCAGATCACAGTCGTGTACTGGATGAACCAGTGACTCCACTACTCTTTTGCCTTCTTCTTGTTAAATATCTTGCTCTCAATGTATGTATATTGTTGTCTTTGTTAAGTATCTTATCAGTGAAAGTCATTAATTTTTTCTACTCACTATTTGATACGTACTCCATGACCACGGCATGATCTTCCATAAATAGTCTTTTGGATGTTTAATTTACATTGATTTTTGTTCCAGTAGGTACTAGAGACGAGTATTTTTCCAAGGTGCATGAGCAACTGAAGACCAAAAGAGAAGCAACCTGCAAGCCACGTCACAGTAACTGGGTGGTATGTGTATTAGAATATCATTGCTCTATTTTTATTGCCAATTAATTAGCATTGTCATTTGTTCTTCCGAAATGGTTGTAAGATCGTGTGGGTGTCTTTGTGGAGTGAATCAAATCACAGCTACGGTAGCCATCTAAGGAGAAGTGTGAGTTTTGGTGAAACACCACTAGTATTCCTTAGTCTTTCTATAATAGTAATAGTATACATTGACATTATTATCACGAAAAGGTATGCACTTGCCCTGCAACTAGGCATACTTGTAGTATCTATGTAGTAAACATATACCATAGAACATTATATCACAACTGGGAGAAACGAAGGCAACTTACAATAAGCCTTGCCCCCACACAGTGACCACAAGGCAGTGTTCCTGGTGTAATCTCCCAAGTTGTCAATAATAAATTGTTATCATTTATCCATTTAGTCATTGCAGTCTATTCTAATTTTATTTTGATATGGAGGACAACATCCACACATTTATTTTTTGTCTTTTTCATGCTTTAGATATGGAGCGTAAATTTCTCAATGTCAAGATGGAGGTTGGAAAATTCGACAAGTAGTTGACATTGGATATGATACTGCAATGGATAAAAGAGGAAAACCATGGAAAAGGTATTACGATCTTTACCAAGTAGTTGATGTTCCTCAATTATACATTACGTTATGGTTGCTTAGAATTTGATGCTAAACTAGGTTCAAATAAGAGTTGGGTCTTTTTAAAGTTAATGCTTTTGTGTATTTGTAGATGAGTAGTAATTACATGGACCATGACCAAATGATGAATCATGTAGTTGTTATTGTGTCCATGGTAGCAGTGTACAGATGCACTCGTCTATGTAAAATAGACAATCAAATTCTAAGAGCTCATTACCGCAAAAGAGATTATTGGTTTATGAAAGTTGTTCTACATGGTTCGAGTGACATGTGTCGACATATTACTCATATGTAGAAAGGAACTTTCTTTACCTTCTGTGATATGCTTAAACAAGAAGGGTTGCTTAGGTATTTGATTAATGTCAACGTGGAAGAGCAAATGGCAATGAGTCTATACATTCTTGGACATCATACTAGAATAGTTAGCTTGGTGGCTGCATTTGGAAGATCCAGGGAGACGGTTCATAGATATTATCATCAATTTCTTATTATTGTTTGTGGCTTGGCCCCAAGATTCATCAAGATGCTGTCTTCTAATACACCAGATAAAATTTTGAATAGGTCAAGATATTACCCATGGTTAAAGATAAGTAATATTTAGGTGTTAGTGTATTTTAAATCTACATTATCCTATTGGAGTCTAATAATTTTATGTAAATACTTAGGATTTCTTAGGAGCAGTTGATGGAAATCACATTACAACAATGGTGAGTAATGATATAGTTGGAAAGTGTTGTGGGAGAAAGGGTCCAACTCAAAATATTTTGGTAACGGTGGACTTCAATCATAAGTTCTTATATGTATTATCTAGTTGGGAAGGATCTACGAATGATATGGTTGTCTTGAAAAGACCCCATATGCGAGAAAGGTTTCAAGATTCCATAAGTTAAATTGTAAGAGCATAGATGAGTGATTTACATAGGAAGAGAGAGGAAGTCGGTATACTTATTTTTGTTTCTTTATTACATTTGTTGGAAAGTATTATCTTTATGATGCGGGATACACAACAATGTCAGGTTTTATCTCTCCTTTTCGTGGCACTCAATATCACTTGAAGGATTTTAGTCATTTAATGGACCACGAAATGATCAAAAGTTGTTTAATTTTCGACATGCCCAGTTGCGCAACAAAGTTGAATGTTCCTTTGGAGTGTTGAAAATGCATTGGAGGATTTTGACAAAAAGGTCCTCATATCCATATGAATGCCAAGTGGCATGTGTGATGGCTTGTTGTGTCTTACATAACTACATCATTGATCAACATCCGCTTGGAGACTCCTTTGTATCAAAGGATGATCTAGGGCTTGATGGAAACATTGTAGAAGATGCTACATATGAAAGATTTGTTTCTCAGATAAACCCTAAAGAGCGTAAGCATAGAAACACTCCATGGGTTTCTAAAAAGGAAGAAATAGCTAGATCCATGTGGGCTGATTACTTGGAGAGAATGTCCAAATGAAACACATGGGTTATGTCTGGTCTCTAATTGAATTGTACCTCCTTTTCTATTTGAGTTCCATATCTTATCTACATGAGTTGTATCTCTTATCATATGAGTTTTATCTTATGTACTTGAGTTGTGTCCCCTATGCTTGAGTTGTACCTCTTATCATATGAGTTTTATCTTATGTACTTGAGTTGTATCTCCTATGCTTGAGCTGTATCTCTTGTGTACTTGATTGGTATCTCTTATCTAATTAAGTTGTATCTCTTACATACTTGATCTGTATAATCTACTTGATTTAATATATTGTAAACTTGTTTTGTATTTCCTATGTAATGAGTTGTATCTCTAACGAATTTTCACCTCTTTACTTGAGAAATGATCTACATATAGGTTGAAAAAAGACCAAAATTACAATTTCATGGAACACTAATGGATTTGATGAATTGTAAGGACATGACAACACTTGAGAGCATGCTTGTAGATCCAAAAGCAAAGGTGATTTGTTTTTAACTTGTATTGGCTTATATTATTTAGTGTATGTGATCTTGTTTATTTAGTACGTATAAATATTGATCTCAATATTTTGAATTTTAGTTTGACTCAAGTGTTATTGTAGACAATTTGCATGACACAAGGAAAGCAAAATTTCCTGAATGGGGGCCAACATCAGATGTAGAACCACATGTGAGTTTCTATTCATATTGTAATTGTAAAAAATTTAGAAAATAAGACGTCATTAGAACAACTTTTAAACTAAAATTATCATGTTATAGTTGTATTACCCAAAGAGAAAGTTGGCCCAAGTGACTTGCCAAAGTTTAATAGTACTATTGAGATTGTAAACAATGTGAGGGCCTCTAATGGACTATTTTTAGATTCCATATAACATGTTAGTTTTAGATTTTTTTTCAGATTTAGGACCACAGGTTATTTTCATATTTAGGACCAAGAATTTTTATGAACTGGTTTTATAATATACTTTTTTATAGTTATCTGCCTCAAAGTATATTAGTAGCATCGGGATTGCAAGTAAAATAAGATCATTCCATGGAGATTCACTTGTAGATGCAGAACCAAATGTGAGTTCACATTTTTGATAAGGTAATTTTTTGATATAATATTTTGAAAGTACTGAGTTGTATCATATAATTGTTTTATATGGCAGCTTGTTGATCCCAAAGAAAAGGGGAAAGAGGAGAAGGGAAGAGACAACAAACATATGAGATGGGATACTTCAAGGACTAAAGTTCTATGCAAATTTCTAACAAAACAAATCCATAATGGAGAAAAGGTTGACAAGACTTTTAAACCAACATGCCTAAAACAAGTTGCGAGGTTGATTAGTAAGGAGTTTGGAGAAGACATTCAAGTTTCTAATGTAAAGAATCTCCTTAGGACTTTGGAAGAGAGATGGGAGGAGATAAACAAGATAATCAAGAATTCAAGTGGCATACATGTTGACTATGACAAAGGGCTAATTGAAATGGATGAGATAACTGCAATGGATTATGTAAAGGTACACTTATCTTTGTCTTTTCTCTACTATAGTGTTTCTCATTGGATATTGCCTTACTTAAATGTACTTGTATAACTTTTCTACTTGTGTAACTTCTCCACTTGTGTAACTTGTCTTTCACAATGTAGGCTCATCCTAAAATCGATCCCTATATCAACAAACATATTGATCATTTTGTTGAGATGATGGCCATATTCTCTGATGACAAGGTTATAGGAGAGTATCAGATGAGTTCTATGGATGCCATGTACAATAAGAAGTATACTTCCACGAATTTTGATGAATCAAATGATGGTGATGAGAGAGATTCTATTTTAAGAGAAGATTATATTTCTAGAGGTGAGAGGACATCGAGATCTAGGTATAAGAACAAATCTAAGAAAAGGGTCGCAGATGATAGTGAAACAAATGTGGCTATTCCAACTCACCTAGAATCCCTAGCAAGTGTTTTTAGGAGCTCATCTATTATAGGGAAGATTGAGATGAAGCGGAGTGTAATTAATGAAGTGATGAAATGGGGTCAAGCGAATGGGTTGCAGAAGGATAAACTCCTTTCAATATCAAAATCTCTAATGACCAATATTGAAGATGAGGAGTTCTTCTTGGCTTTGGATGATGAACTGAGAGGAGAATGGTTAAAGATGTCATTCAACATGTAAGGTATTGATATCACAATCAAGTTCCCATCCTCACTGTTATGCATTTTTTATGCTACTTTTATGAATTTTATAGTCCACTAACTCTGTGGTTGTCTTGCTCTCATATTGACCATCATTGGGGCTATTTTTTGTTTTTCTTCGTCATTCTCTCATCTCATTTAACTCAATTATTATGGTGGCTGGATGGGAGTGGAATCTAGGATCTACTTTTTTAGGTATAGTTATTGGATCAATAGAAAATGATGCAGTAAAGACTATTCCTTGGTGGTGACATAATACCAAAGTAATATTGGAGAGATACATTGATGGATCTGGGGTACATTTCTCCTATATGGAAATGTTTGGATCATGTAATAGTTTTGTCTTAATTTCTTCTAGGTGGTAGGTGATGTTCGGGTGATGGGGACATACTAAGAGAGACTAGAGAGGATTATAAATATAAAATAAAGTTTGTAGATGTAAATTTAGGTAGATATCTTGGAGAAGATCACAAAAATCATCGGAAATTCAAGAATTCTTACATTCATCGTCTCTTTTTTACATAGAACACTATGAAAATTTGTATGACTTCTACTTGTCCTATTTCCTAACATGTCTTGTCTCCTTACATAGAACACTATGAAAATTAACATGGAGCAAGCATGGAGGAGCAACATGTTTTGTGAATCTCTCTCTTTTTATTTTGGATCTGTTATTTAAGTTGTTCACTGACTTAGGCCTTGAGGACAACCAGAATAGATAGGTTTTTTAAACTTTTCTATGTAAAATTCTAGAAATTCAGTAAACCTAGAGCCACGTCCATCTACAAACACCAGTCTTATATCTCCATGATGGATTTGTTGTGAACAATAGTTGTAGTCTGAACCTTGCTCACTTTTTCTACAACTAGTGTGCACTATCCACACTAGTGCTTGTATAATGTAGTAGTGTGGTTGGGTAACCCACTAACTTGCTTAAGACCAACATGGGATCTGGAATCAATGTACAAACTTCTCTATTCACCTCTGGGTGCTGGAATCAATTTACATTTACCATGTTCATGAACTAGAATGAAGTATCGTGCTCCCTTGGATTATAGTCTGTTTACGAATGCTTTTCTACGTGCACATGGGTTTTGCTGCATAATTGGTGTTTAACCTTTCCCATTATGTACAGGTGCTACTGTAGGGTGGTTGGATTTGTGTGCCAATGAGAAGCATTGATGTCCTGAGAGCAAGCAAGGAGGACTTCTAGCCTTGGCTCTTCTGTAGGATTTTATTTTACCAAAATGTGATAAGGTTTTGTCATGTATAGGTGTTATAGATGGCTGGTCATAATTTAAGTTTTCAAATAACTAAATTTTGTATCAGGATCTTCTTGGTTGTGTGGAATCTTTGCTTTTTCATATGGCCTTCATTCTAAATTTTACAATGACAGTTAGGCCTTTGTCCTACATTTTGAATTTTGTAGTCACATTGTGGCTGTGGTATGCAATAGAGTTGTGATTTCTAAACAAACATGATGGGAATCTTGTTTTGTTCTTGTTCTCACACGGAATATCATTGATTAGTGAAATATTTGGTGCTCTGTATTGTGGTTGGTATTTGGTGAATACACGTCAATCGATCAATGACAAGCTCAATTTGGTCTTATAATCATAGAAAATCATGTTGATCAGTGACAATCTTATTTTGTTTGTAATAATCACATGTAGATTCGTTCATGAATGACAGTCAAACAGCTACATTTTAACTTTGTACCCATTAATAGTTATAATTCCATTTTTGAAATTTCTAGCAAACCTTATTCGAAAGATAACCTCACCGTTGATGCTTAGATTCTGAAACTGCATGCATGCAAACCAGAATTACATGCAACCAAACAAAATAACTAAAGTTGTTGAGTTGCAAGTACACGTAACCAAACATTTTAGTTGTAGTTCTATTTTTTGTCTTTCTATTTCATGTTTAGAAACTACACGATGGCCTAGAACTGCAAGGAACCAAACGGGCCCTAACCCTTGTTTGCTTTAATATGTAATTTCATGTATAAATATTGATTTGTATGCAATTTTTGAGTGTATTTTATCTAAGTGCATTACTTTATTCATATTCATACATAATTTTATGAGATTTAAATTTGGTAAGTATGATCTTTCTCCTATCTAGTGTAGTGGTTTATGAGGACCGACGGAACACTCGACGGATGAGAATCACAAACCTCTCCATGGAGTATCTAAGGAGCCATTGGTCTGATAGAGGCTATGAGGACTCATCAGTATGACGAAGGTTCATCAGCCCAATGAGGGACCCAAGAAATACCCTCCAATGGGACACTACCAACCGATAGAAGATACATCGATGGCCATTCGGATTTCAATACCAATGAAGACTCTGGACCAAAGAGAGATCTATGATTGGCACCTAGTAAAGTTCATGGATGTAATGACCCTTACCTAGGTTATGAGGTAACCCTATTTGTTTTGGCTAAGTAAGTTACTTAGAAATTTAATATAATCCTCTTAGGTGTTTTGTTATCATGTGACACACTTATGTGCCAAGTTTGGTCCTGATTGAATGATGTTTGAGCAATGTTCCTTTGTTTTGGACCAAAATGCAATTTACCCAAGATGAGGGGCTATATTACAAACTGTAACATTTTGAACATGCCTTAAGTGTTTTAGAATCATACGAGAGAGAAATATGCTAATTGGTGTCTTGTGGAAAGCCTAAATTCCAAGTTTGAACATGTTTGAATAATGTTAGTACCTTGTGCACCAATTTTGGTACAAATTGTAATTTACCCAAAATATAGGGTTGATATGCAAATTACCACCTCTAGAGTGTCCCTAATTCCTCTATGTATCATTTAGAGAAGATATAATGAATGAAACACCATTTTTGAATCAATTATGAGTGATGGTAATCTTAGTGATGAAATGACCAAGAAAAGGGTTGAATATGAAACCTTAACTTGAGTTGTATCAAGTTGAAAAGCTTATATATGAGTGCCTATCGGCCAAGGAGTCAAAGGAGAAGTCTCATATTGTTTTTTGGACTCTTGGAAAAGTCCATGACGTGCAAATAACCTCAAGTAGGTGAAGTGTATCGGTTTACAACTTCCTTAGAAAAGTTGTATCGTGTTGTGAATAAAGTGGTGATTTTGTTGATATATTTTATTCAAAGGGATTAGTAATGGACGAAATTTCATCCCTAGATTATCATCAACTGTTTTTCATGTTAAGATAAATGTTTATGCATGCATGTACACATGTCACCCATGCCTGGACACGTGGCACCTAGTAGCTCAAATTGATGACACCTCATTTTCACACTTCTTCATGAACAACAAGTATATATACAACTTCTTTCACCCCTTAGTGGACTTTTTCGGATCTTACCACCCTCCTTCCCTAAGGTATCATGCATAGGATCCCTGTATCGAGCAGGAGTGAAGTGTTATCATGCATAGAGCTTGGGGTATCAGCCAAGACAAGGTGGTATCGGCCAAGACAATGTGATATCGGCCAAACAAGGTCATATCGCCCAAGAAGGGTGATATCGGCCATAAGGGTGAGATATCAGCCACAAGCAAAGTTGTATCGGCCAAGAGGAAGTTCATATCGCCCAAGAGTGGTAGGGTGTCGGCCAAGGTGCTAAGGAGCCCAAATCTTAACCGTAAGGTAAGCCATAGTCGTCTTCAAGCTTGAATTGAAGCATGGAGTTAGGGTTATGATCTACCTTTCTTCTCCTTTTCACCAATTGCTTATCCATGGTGATTTATTGTATTTAGAGGAGTTGAGAAGTTCATCCTCAACCTTGGTAATGTGGAGCTTTGGATCTTGGAGCTTTGAAGTTGTTCTTAAGGCGGGTTATATAACTTGAACTCTATCATGTTATTATTCATCACCTAAATTGATATACTTAATGAATTACTTTTAATTCCGAAATTTCCTAAAATAGTTGATGAAATTATGAGTTCTAATAAGACCGATAAGACTATGGTACGAGGATAAGACATGTTATATATGTGGACATGTTGATCATAATAAACTCTTTTCTTTGAAAAGAAGGGAGGAAATGACTCAACAACCGAGGTAGACTCGACATGGATTATGAAATTTAAATCCCAATAACATAAAAAGGCAAGAGTAACAACATGAAACAACTAGACTCCATGTGTTGAGTCAACTTGGAGTGGTAGATGACCACGAGGGGTAACAGTCAGATAGAGCTTTTTCATTTTGATATACCTTCTCTTGATTTTATCGGATAATCATAAGAAGGATTGATGTTGTTGACTTCCCTTTGGTTTCCCTATGGGAACATAGGGAAGAAATGATGAGAACTAGAATTTATATTATGTTCAGTATTCTTTTAAATGCTTCATAATTGCTCTTATCTGTGTGAAAGAGGATGAGTTGTAGAGGTGATACCTGGAGAAAATCCAGGAATGCTAAATCCTATGTTTTTGATGATATGAAAAGTAAGGAACATGATAGTAAATAAAGTGCATACTACCTAATCTCAGTACTTGTATACCCTGGCCAGGTATTCAACTATTGAAGATAAGGTGAGTATGGAACTCTTAGATTGTTATCTTTTTTATTACTCTGATCAAGTAGTCATTTTGAGATAATCTAGTGAGCATAACAAAACTAGAAATATGGCATGGATATTTTTATCACATCCTAAGTGCAATAAAATGGAATCTGAGATGATCTCAGATCAATCTGTGTGCATGAGGAAGTAAAAAGTATAATCCTCAAGATAAAAGAATGAGAACAAGGGAGATGATCCTTGTCTGATAAAGCCTGTGTGAATAGCAAAGATCTTTTCCCATAATGTGGAAATGGAAAATGTGATAAAACCATGAAATGTTCATGAATATGTTAACCAATAATAAAGAAAGGGATGATGATATGTAATCATCCTTATAATTCCTATGTTGATGGCAAGGAACCTAGGATGAAACAAGAGTAAATGACTCATGAACAGTTGAAAGTTCATGCTATAATTAGAGGAGATGATAATTCCTTCTCTTTGATAAACAACCCTGAGTGATGATGAGGTGATAAGAGGAATATGTTTCTTTGTGTTCTCTTCTTTTAGGGGACATGGCAATCAAGTGAGTACTAAGACACTTGATGTGCATGGATTAGAAATAATCCATTGATGGATACTTAGAAAATTATCAGTTTATCTTGGACTTTCGTTCCAAGATAAAGATATGTGTAACAAGTAATGTTCCAAGATGAAAGAAAGATCATTTTATATGTGTGGCTTTGCTAATGACAACATAGAGATAGAAATGATGAGGATGTGATGTGTTTTTGACACATGTGATAGATACCAAAGTAAGGAATTATGGTATCTAAGAAATCTCAGGTGATATGGGAAAGTAAAAACATAACTCTTAATCAGATGATTTATGTTGGTTACCTGGGATGGCCAACTATGAAATCAATCTAGTTACATAAAATAGTATGGACATCATATGTTAGGGGTTTATGCTTTGCATAAATATAACTTTAATAAAGATATATATATTTAAGGAATGATTGTAGAATCATTTGAGAAAAAGCTTATCAAAGCTAAAAATGTATGATAAGACTTGTACTCCCAAGTGGGTGACAAAACGTAACCATAATCTCTCCATAAAAAAAAGAAATGTTAAAACTAAGTGGGGTTTTACACCTGAATCATTGAAAATATGAATAACACTTCTTTGATATAGAAGGTGTTACCTGACACAGTATATATACTATAAGTCAATAATGAAGAGGCAGATGAATATATATATGACATATTCAAATGATAACCATGTGTGAAAGAACTTTGTGCTGGTCAAAGTTCTATGACATCTCCATGAAATTAAGATGTTATGTGGAGACTTGATGATATAATGAATGAATAATATCTGTCTCCCTTTACCTGGGATTTCGGGGATGAAATACTTGTTAGGGGTTTATAACTTGTAATGACCCTAACCTGGGTTATGAGGTAACCCTATTTTTTTGGCTAAATAAGTTGCCTAGAAATTTAATATAATCCTATAATGTTTTTTGTTATCATGTGACACACTTATGTGCCAAGTTTGGTCCTGATTGAATGTTGTTTGAGCAATGTTCCTTTGTTTTGGACCAAAATGAAATTTACCCAAGATGAGGGGCTATATTGCAAATTGTAACATGTTGAACATGCCTTAAGTGTTTTAGCATCATAAGATAGAGAAATATGCTAGCTGGTAGCTTGTGGAAAGCCTAAATTCCAAGTTTGAACATGTTTGAATAATGTTAGTACCTTGTGCACCAATTTTGGTACAAATTGTAATTTACCCAAAATATAGGGTTGATATGAAAATTACCACCTCTAGAGTGTCCCTGTAAAGACCCTATCTTTATGATCAAATATTTACAAAATAATATTAGAAATATAAACAATCTTGATTACAATCATGCTTGTACATCAGAGTGCGGAAGCTTAACTATACAGAGGACTACAAAAGAAAGCCATAAGTCGTATCTAGTCTTCAATCAACAGAGGACATATCTTGCATGTATTTTCTACATCATCTTCATTCCACCTGTCCATGAGTTCCCAGAGGGAATGAAACCACACATGGACCCCATAAAGGGAAAATAAAGGGTTAGCAAAGCTGGTACTAAATTTGTATATCAAGCTATTTGCAAAATATAATACGAAATATGATTCAAGGTAATATCAAATATAGGTAGTGAATATTGGTGGAATAAATTTCAAATCCAGGATAAAAACATTCCAATGTTTGTATTTCAAGACCAAATTTCCACAAGACAATTCAAAATAATTCCAAGATATCAAATTATCAAAGTTCTAGCAATAATCAATGTTGAATATTAAGGTTGAGCACTATCATATCATTTCCTTCAAGGGCTAAAGTGCCTTGTGTTCAATCATCTATGAAAGAATGAAACAGAAGCCTAATTGCTATTTCAACCAGTCGAGTGGGGGACAACTAATCCATTACAACCTGTGCACAGGGCGGCGGGACGTACCCTACCTCAAGTGAGCCAAAGCTCTAAGGGGTCAAAGCCCAAAGGGATCAAAGTCCAGGGAGTCAAAACTAAAATTGATTAAGTCCAGTGCTATTATAATATTCAATGCAACCAAAAAATAATCAATCTGAGGTGGTGAACTTTCAAAGAGGTAAGAAAGGCTTACAAAAGTATAGGGTTCACTGCTAAACAATGTTCATGGAATTCAAGAGGGAAATTAATAACTCAATATAAAAATAGAGAATCTAGTACCTCAGTTTATCGAAGACTCCATGGATTGCATAATAACAAAGTTGCTCCAAGGATTTGTGAAGAGGTAACTACAAAGAATAATATATTGTCACCATTTGACTAGGAATCAATGTTGTTCAATTTGACTTATTTAGGATTTAATGTTTTCATCTAAACTTCATGTTTCATGTTTTCATGTGTTATATGTCTATTATGTAATACACTAGTATAGGCCATCTTAATTACATGTTGTATTATGAAAATATTTCCTAAGAGTTGGCTTCCTTTTCATTATGGATTACAAGATAGTAACATAGTTGGATTCAATTTCCCCATGATTGTTATTAAGTTCAAGTGTGTTAATCTTACTCGAATGTTAATACATATTACATACCATATAATCCCATATCAACAAAGAAGCTAGTTCCAACGGCTGGTAAGTAAGAGAAATCTCCACCTTCTCTCTAGAAACATCCCTTAGGTCATACCACTCCCTGATCGGCGTATAGCCTCCATCCGGTGTGCTTCAGCCATCACTCTGCCGACCTTCTTGGTTCAACAACTTGGCTGTGACGTCTAGTTCCTCTCCGCAATCGACTACCTTCTCCCCATCTGTGGTACTACATCCTATCCCTTCTTCAAAATCAAATATGCAAAAGGGAAACAACAGAAAGCTAGCCCCAAATACACTACAGAAGCACCTCGGCCTGCCCTCTGAAGTGTTAGTAGTCAAGCGCTCTGTCTTCTTCAGTGACGATCGAAGCCACCAAGCCGGCTATCTCTCAGCGGCGGTGTTTATTACAGGTAACACCCTCATAACTCCTCCACCCTTTCCAATCCTCTACAATAAATTCTGGAGCTTTAGATCACTTTCGAGACACATCTCTAGCCCTACCAAGGGAATAAAGCAACATGCAGGCATTAAAATCTTAACTCCTATTTTACACAACTCTAGAGGCTGGTTTTTCTCTCCTCTCCAGCTGTTCCCAGGGCTCTCTATGATTCCAAAACATCCTTTTAAAAAGCTCACCAATCTACACACCATTATGTCGGCTACTGCCTTCTTTTTCGAAGCCTAAATCTGTAGTCTCACTAGTTCTGACATTCATCTACTCACAGAATATCTCATAAAGCTCTACTCTAGCTCAGACAACACTATGAGAATAGGAGGTGTACTCACCCTAGCCTCAAGCATAAAAAAGACTTGCTTGTCTAAAAGCGGCAAGCCAAAAATATTCAGCCTTGCCTTGAAGAAGAAAAAAACCTCAGCGCTTGACAAAGGATCAAGGTTTACAGCCTCACCCCCAGAAATGAACTCTCATTTCACCTTCCTGGAGTTTCCACTCTCAAACCCTTCTTACTCCACAAGTATCCCCCTACTGAAAGCTTGGATCTACCACAAGTTTGATCTTTCACCGGGAACATGCATGATCAATATTGGCCATCGTTCCTTCCAGGTGACGGTATCATGGTCCTCCCCGACCGAACAACACTGGGGAAACAAAGCCTCAACCCTTCACATCTCAGAGGGCTGGAGCGAGATGATATTTGAACTCAAGCTCAAACCGGAATGGCCGATCTTCATCAAACCGATTGGAAATCGTACTTTCCTTGCTTGGGTGCGTGATTTCAACACCGATACACCTCCAGAGCTAGCATACCTTTATAAAAAACACAACCAAGAAAGATCATCATCATCAAACTCAGCTGACCAACTCTTTGTTCGGGACGTGCACCAACCCCCGGTGGGAACAAGATCATGGCCCATCTCAGTATCCTCAGGCTCTGAGGAGGAAGACAAACGATGGCACACCTACAACGCTACAACAAAAAAGTTCCATTGCAGAAAGGTACCACCTTTTTTCTTCCCTCAAGGATAAAGGGAATTTTTTTTTCAATATCTCCTTGCTTCACAAAACCCTAAAACCCCGATCCTCCCCTGTGGCTGATATCATCCCATATGACTTGGATCTCCTAAACCGTTCATTTCCCTTATTAGGACAAGACAAATCTTCTCACCTCATCAACAATCTTCTAGAAAAAAACTCCACCGCCCATATCTGGAAAACGATCCCCCCCCCCCAAAAAAACCTTTCCGGGCTCTTCGTTGTTCACTCTGCTTTATAAAGAACCATTCGGCTTCTAGGTTCCTTTCCCGCTTTACCTTTTTAGATGTCACCAAATTAGCCACACTAAAAGGTTCTGTAAAGCTCGCCCTCTCCCAAATCAGATCAGAACTCATGCAGACTCATTATCCTTCTTCCCATGTTCTTTGTCTAGAATAAGATCGTCTTTTTACAAAAACTTTAGAGTTCCAAAAAAGAGCAACACATACTACATGCACACAAAACAACCCCCTCCACCTCCTCCACTCACAAAAATTACTTTTACATGCCTCGCAAACCTCCCTCCCAAACATGCAGACACAACCTCTTCTCGATACCAGAACATAAACCCCAGGGTTGTGCCTATATCAAAACCCTACCACAGGACAAAAAATCACACAGCTTCTTCACCAAAACCCTGCTACCCAAACTCTCACCTCTCAACTTGCACACACAACACAAACACCCCACCTGCAACATCAAACATGAAAACTCCGGAACACCTTGAGTACGCGATAGCCCTTGACCTACCTGCAAACTCCATGCGTCTTCTCAAGGTCCTCACCTTGAGAAGCATCCTCATCTCCATCGAGAACAATATAGACAACAACCATATAAATGTCCTAGACATCACCCGTGCCTTAGCCCTTCTCATCCCTGGACAGATAATCTTAAAACCAAAACTCTTCTCGCCAACCCAGCTTATCTACACTGTCCCTGAAGGAACAAAAATCAACCATCTGTTCAACCAAATTCTCACGATTCCTTGTGGATCTAGTTTCATTACAGCCAGATTATCCAAATGGACGGCATACTTAGGTGCTTTCCCAGCTCCTGCTGGCGGCTCAGACTGGGTTGCTATCACAAATCTCCCGCCCCATCTCTGGGAAGTTGAGATTTTCTGGGGTATAGCCCATTCCATCGGGGCTACTCTTCAATATATCAGCCCAGAAACCTTGCATCCTACCCAATACATTAAAGCTTTTTGTCTCTTCGCCGTCAAAGCAGCCATTTCTTTACCGCCATCCATCAACATTAGAATCAGGGAATCAATTGACAACATCAAACTGTCTACTGAACATCCCTCTGAAAACAGGACAGCTTTCTCCGATCTTTCAAACCACCCACCTTCATGGCTTTGCCCAAACAAAGATAGAAAGACAACCTCAAATACTCGCTCTTCTGGTGATCGCCACCATGTTTGGGTCAGAAAAAATGCAAACTCCACCTCCACAGACAACACATACCTTCACACAAGTAGGAAAAGAACCAGAACATCTGAACCCTCCTTTCATGAAAACACCTACCTACCAGCAGGTACCATCTTCCCTTCTCCAACTTCTACCAAAGAAAGTTGCCCCACTCAAAATCCAAACCAAACCTCCATAAGAAAACAAATCAATCCACAGCTAAAGGATGACAACTCTTTGCAGAGTACTCAATAGGAGAGTCCAAAACAAAGGAAAGAAAGCAGCTACATCCAGAAGATTATGATGCCAGGCCAAAAAGAGACAAAAAATAACATCATCGTCAACAGACAAGATCCAAGTACTTTCTCAAACTCTTCTATTTGTTCATTCAGTGATAAATCTTCTATCCATAATATATCTTCCCCATCCCCCACAAAGGCTACAAAATGCGATATAGATAGTATTGAGGGCATTGCATCATGGTCAAACATCAATAGTTTCACAAAATTTGCAAAAAATATAGGCATCCATCTCGAAGACGAAGAAAATGCACAAAAAACTCTTGATGATATAGAACTCTTTATGGGTTGGTCAAATAAAAGCGCCTTAAATTTAGCAAATATAAACTTTGATCTTCTCAAAATCAACCAGATTGAGTTCTCTTTAGAGCTATTTATCTCCTGGAAATCTTTTACCATAACTATGAAACTTTCATCTTGGAATGTCTGTGGAGCTGCCAACCTCCAAAGACACAAAAAAATACTCTCACACATCTACAAAAATAAAATCGACCTGATCACTATCCAAGAAACAAAATCTTGTCTGACTCCTTTTGCTCTCAAAACAATAGGGGGGAATAGAATCACTAACTGGATCCAGATTCCCCCTTCCGGTTTCAAAGGGGGTCTCTTAGTTGGTTTCAACAATCTGATCTTAACTGCCCTAAACATCTCCACCCTTGAATACTCTATTACCATTGCTTTTAAAAACTCTTCTGATGGTTATCGATGGTCTTTTTCTGGGGTTTATGGGGAACCTGGACATAACAAATCTACCTTCCTAGCTGAACTAAATTTGCTCACAACAAAACACTACTTATCCCCCTGGGTTATTAGTAGAGACTTCAACTTGACAACCCAAAACACAGACATGTTTAACTCCACAAATTCCCCTCAAACTATGTCTGTAGCAGACAAAACATTTTGTAAGCTTCTCACAAATCATGCTATGATCGACATCAAACCATCAAATGCCTCTTTCACTTGGTCAAGAAATCAATCTTTCGCCAGAATCAACCATTTCATATGCTCCACCAAATGGGAAGAAAATCACCCTCTCTCCTCTGTCCATATCACACACAGAGCCATATCTGATCATTTCACACTCATTCTTGACACAAATTCCATCTCTTGGGGTCATCACCCCTTCAAATTTGAAAATTGTTGGCTCTCTATAAACAACTTCACCAACACCTGTTTTGAACATTGGAAACTTGCTGATTCCCAAACAAAAAACATAGGATTACACATCCAAAAAAACACAAAAAACATCAAAACACACATCAAAAAATGGAAACTCACAAACCCAAAAAATTTATATGAAACACAAAAAAATCTATAAGAACAATTCCTTTTTGTTGATAAGGACCCTACAGCCGACCCAGCTCTTATTCTTTCCATTAAAGCTGAACTTGAGTTCACAAATAAGTGCATTGACACCAGATGGAGATAAAGGGCAAAAATTACATGGGCTAAGGAAGGAGACAAAAACACAAAATTCTTTCATAAGACCTGTAACAAAAACTATCGACAAAATTCCATAACTCATCTTCATATAAATGGCAGGCTCACTTCTCACAAACAATCAATGACAACGCACATCACAAACCATTTTAAAAACATTTTCAACAACAACCACAACCCCTCCTGCCTAAATGACTTGGATTGGACTAGGATTTGTCATGAAAACATAAAAAAACCCCAAGATCTTATAAAACCTTTCACCCAAAGAGAATTGGATTCGGCCATATCTGACTTAGGACAAAATAAATCACCTAGGCCTGATGGCCTTAACATAGAATTCTATCAGGAAAAATGGGACCATTACAAACTTGACTTACTTGCTTTTCTGAAAACTTTCTACAAAATTAGAAACCCCCACAACATCATCAAGTTCTTAAATCAAACTTTCATCGCCCTAATAAAAAAAACAAGTCAACCCGAACACATCTCCCAATTCAGACCCATTAGCCTTATCAACACTTCATACAAAATCATAGCAAAAACTCTAGCAAACAGAATCAAACCTCACTTGAACAATAGCATTCCCCTCAATCAAAACACTTTTCTCAAAAATAGAAGCATCCAAGATGCTTATTTGATGGTAAATGAAACTATACATCTCTGCCACAAAAACAGAACTCCCCTTCTGGCCATCAAACTAGATTTTGAGAAAGCATTTGTTTTTGTCAACTGGAACTGCTTAACTAAAACTCTCACTGGTTTTGGTTTTCCTGAAAAATGGGTCAATTGGATGCATGCATGCATATCTACAAACCACTTTTCAACAATCATAAATGGTGCCCCTTTGGTTATTTTCATAATTCAAATGGCCTCAAACAAGGAGACCCCCTCTCCCCATACTTTTTTATCATCATCACAACTATCCTTTCTCGTATGATTCAACTGGGAAAACAAAGTGGTCTCATAAAATCTCCTGGGGGATGCAAAGAGAACATCATTCAATTTGCTGATGACACCATAATCTTCTCCTCCCCTGATGACTCATCACTTCTAAACATCTTTAGAGTCCTTGGTATTTTTTCCTACATCTCAGGACTCAAAATAAATCTTCATAAATCATCTATCTTTGGGGTTCACCTAAATCAACCTGATTTGGAGAAATACAGAGATCTCTTAAGGTGTAAGATTGAAGACTTCACCATCAAATACCTAGGCCTCCCAATCACACCCCACAACATAACAAATGCAATCTGGTCCCCTATTCTAGAAAAAATAAACACAAAACTCTTTGACTGGACAAATAACTTCCTAAATCTTTTAGGGAGACTTACCCTCCTAAATAGTGTCATCACTCCCATCACCTCACACTTCCTGATCTGTATCCCACTCCCATCAAAAACAAAATCTATCCTTGAAAAAGTACAGAGAAAATTCCTTTGGAATAACTTTCACAAATCCGCAAAACCCGGGAAATACTACCATCTAGTAAATTGGAAAACAATAGTTGCTCCTCTTGATCAGGGTGGTTGGGGTATCCTAAATATTGAAACCCATGCCTTATGCCTTATTACAAAAATTATCAACAGTCTGATCCAAAATAAATCAAAAATATGGTCACAACTCATCAACCACAAATACTACCAAAAATCCCCTCCCTGACATATAGTCTCAAAAAAATCTGCATCACCCCTTTGGAAATACATAAACAAAAATATCCAAATAATAACTCAAATTATCAACACTCCTCCACACTCCCACCTGAATATCTCTTTCTGGAATGACCTCTGGTTTGAAAAAAATTCCGTTTTAAATTTACACCCAAACTGGACCATCCCAAACAATCTTCTCAAAATCAAAATTGACAAAGCCCTCCATCTTCTAACCAGTAACAGAACAAACTCTCTTAAAAGATGCATTCTCATGCATCTCAAACAAGATGAATTTAGTAATTTAAAGATCTCTTTGGAAAACAACACCTCAAATAATATATCGTGGAAATGGGGAAATACTTACTCGGTTAAGGAAGTCTACTCTTTTCTCACCTAAAGAGGCTTCGCCTCTCCCACCACAAAAATATGGAAACAGAAATGGCCGCAAAAATATAAAACATTTATGCGGCTTCTCCTGCACAAAAAGTTGCTCCTAGGTGAAAACCTAGCGAAGAAGGGTTTCATTGGACCTTTCAGATGTTCTCTATGCAAAACAAATTCTGACTCAGTTGATCACATCTTCTTCAAGTGTACCACCTCACAAAACATCATCTTACACTACACACAAAATTACATTTTAGATCTAAAGGAAGCAACCTTCCCACCACAAATCACATCAAATAGACATTACAAAAACTTCAAGGGAAGTGACATATTCATCACCATCAGCTGGAATCTATGGAAAGAAAGAAACAACAGAATGTTCAACAACAACCAAAAAATGAGACAAAATATTATATCACAAATAGATGCAGATCTTCACATACTACCAATATGCAGGTAAACAAACCCAAGAAGGACAAGTTGTTTTTGAAGAAGGTGAATTGGAAGCCAGGTTTCTCTGCGACCTTAAAGCCATGGTGGACGACGAAACTGGAGTCAGCATAGTGCAGCAACATCAATGAATACATCAAACTAGGAGCTGAAAATCTTATTTCTAGACTTTCATTTTCTGTTCTTCTTTGCAATGCTTCTCGAGGCTTGTTAAAGGGGTGCCTCCCCCTCGTGATCAGAACTCAGCCATTATCTTCATCCAGCTTAAATGTTTTTCTTTCTCCTTAGTCCTGTATGAACTCACTAAAGCAAGTGTTTGCTTGCTTTGATGTGATTTAAATATATGCTATGACCTTTACCTCAAAAAAAAAATCCCATATCATCCTCAAATAATAGGGGAACTAGGGATTTCATTTATAACCAATAGAACCCTAAAATACTCATATGTTATGCCCTGGTATCAAGTATGTATATGAACATAGTTGTACATTTACTAATAGTTCAATAGATGAATAAATTACTCGCATGATCTATCATAAAGTGTCCTTTTATGTTTTACGTTCAACTGTGACGTAATCTTAGATTGAATATCTTATGCTTTATATTCTCTCTCCTAGTTTCCATGGAATATGTTGATCTAAGTTAAAGTCATTCAAAAGTAAAAATTGTATATCCAATTATACTCAAGTGTGTATATTTATTAGGTTGGTACTAATACCAAGGATATTGTTTTTTTTTAAATAATCTATTATTTTTTCGTTTATTAATGTGTGCATACACATATCATACCATGATAAACTTTTCCATATTGGATTAATCACATTCATATATATGACATGTTTTGGTTACTATTTAATTCCCTATCGAAATCATGTGCAATAACTAATTTCCTGAAATTAGCATTGATAAGGACATTATAACTCTTGTGTAACCTAACACTATCATACTAATAGGTTTATATGTATAGATGTATGTATATATTATTATGATGGTATACATCGACCAATTGTTAATACTGGTTACTAGGTTTTATTTATATCAATGTTAGCTATCATATTAACTAGATTGATATGTTCTATTAGTGCTAATACTCAACTGCAAATCTGAATGATAGGGAAAATGGGTTCACGTACATGCCGAGGCTCTGAGCTTCTAAGTTAAACTTTGTGATTGGTTTCTAGGCTTGCTAATTCACAGTGCAAGACTGAAGATGAACTCCAATAGCGTGGCTCGTGGGCCGATCACAGTGAGGGAGGCAATGCCTCTCAGCGATTCTACTGCTGGAATGGCCAAAGTCGACCTTGCCATTAGGTGTAGCTGCAGATCTCATGGAAGTTGGGTATGGGCTCCGCTCTGGCGACAACTGTACTCATGTGTAGTGGTTCTTCTCCACTAGTTTCTCACCTAGCCAACCATGTCTAAAGATTCAGATCCTATTTCATGTCAAGGTGATTGTGATGTTGCCCCACCAATCGTCCTTCACACACAGACTGGATTTGAAGGAGGAGAACTAAGGTGGGCGGTGAAAGTTTTGCATTACAGGAAGGGTGAAGAATGGAAAGAAGCTGATGGTTGGCGTCTTGGCGATGCATATTTTTCTATCCGTCGACGCTACTGTTGTGGTTCTTCGCCTCATGGGAGGTGGTGGGGTTGGTGGGTCTTTAAGATTCTTTCACTAGATCTGAGATAGACCTGGTGTCCTCATGTGGTCAGTCTTGTCTTGACTCCACTATGTAGTGGTGGTGGCAGCACAGATGTGTCGTGAAGGCTGGTGAGACTCAACACAAGTCACTGACTTGTGGTATAGTTTTTATATAGAATCTTAACATCTACGTTGTTTACATACTTCATACTTAAGGGTACTAGTAAACAAAAAGCTCATTAACACAATGTAGCCAAGCTTAGGATATTTAAATGTCCTGATGGGCAAATGAAACTGATCTAAGCTAGCATAATACAATATTTTGCTTCCTAGACATTCAAGTATTCGGACTTCGTTATCATATTCAATCATCTTGCTTTGGAAATCAAGAGAATGTACTTTTCATTTAAACCAATGATTGATGTACCTCCTATAATTGCTAGGAATTGGGATTTGTTGTAACCATTTCCTAGGAACTTGTAGCCACACGTTAGGGTGTGGCTTGTAATTTTGTCCCTCTCGGGGGTTTTGGAATATACTTACCCAAATTTTCCAAAAAAAAAAGACATTCAAGTATTAGAGGTACCTAGAAAGGTTGCTTTGGTTTTATTTTTACACATGCGTTTTGAATGGGTAGATTACTATTTGAATTTTAGTCAAAATTTGGGACACTATTTCAAGACAGTATCTGAAAAAAGGCTAATTCCTTTGGCAATTTAGTACCTATGAAGATGACCTTTTTAGAGTATATCATATCACAATAACGGTATCAAGAGATAGGCATGCACCTACAACACCTCATATAATGTCTAAGAGTTTGAGGTAAGTGAGTTCATGGTGTGAGTGTGGATGTCCGTGAGTGGTTGGGTGGGAAGGTTATACTTACTGGTGAGCATACATATTGACATTGTCCGTGAAGATCATTTTTTAGAACAAAGTATATACATTAAGAATTTTTTTTTGCAATATTAAGAATCTATGATGTTATTTACATTACAGTAGGTGACAGGCGGGCAACAAGCTGCGCCGCTAGTCCTTTTTGTATGGCAAAGCCAATCCTTTGAAATACATAATTTAGCTAATCAATGCTAGAATTTAATTTCATTATACTTCAGTCTTTTAGATACTATCAGGCCAAAGACACCGGTTTTTTTCATTGGCCAAAAGTTATGTCCATGTGTTGTTCTTTGTTGTTGCTAATGCTACTTTGAGTTGGCCCATGTAGTCTCAGATCATAATGCCTAGTTCCGTTTCATTATTGACCAGGCTAGCAATACCACTAATATTTGCATTGATCTTCATATTGCAGTTCATAACGTCTGAAAAGTGGTGATCATCTGCTATGTTTTTGTTGCTATAAATGTCACTTTAGTTTGGCCCATGTGAATTATAATCAACACCCAATCCGAATTCATTATTGGCCAGTCTAGTAACACTGCTAAGCTCTGTATTACTCCGCTTAAGGTCTGTATTACTCTGCTTAAGGTCTCCGTCTTTGGTTAGTAGCAATGCTTTGTTCGCCTATATTAATGTCCATTTAGATTATGATAACAAACTAACAATATACCTCAACCACATTTTGTGAAGTGCCTGTTTTGGTTTATTGATTGGGTCTACCATCTAAAAAGTACTTATTTTCTGTTCAGTTGGAAACACATTGGATATCACTACACATAAACGTAATTCACTATGGTTCAGTTTACTTCAAGCCCAATCCAACTCTTGGTCTTTTATATTTCCAAGTGGTGTGCCATTCTTCTATTATGTCAAATAAGTTAAATACATCTGGTTATAATTTTATGATTTTGTGTAAACATGTTTGAGATTTTTGTGACTCATTGTCTTTTATTAGAGCTCTTTGTTATGTACACATGCACATTAAGCTGTTTCGAATAGCTGATGATTACTTTCTTTAGTACATAATTTTGTAGGTTGTGGTCTGTTGCTCCATGATCTGTTATTAGCATTTCTTCTCTTGCCTAATGCAGGTCATGGAAGTTCTTGATAAAGGTATTCTCATGAATTATGTCCATCACGTCAAGGCTAAGTCCATTGATTTTTATGATCGTGGGTTTGATTTAGTACCACAGTAAAGGGTGATACACTCTTGATCTCAAATCTCATGACTGCAGTATGAAGTATCCACGTTCTATGAAGAGAAAGAGCCCAAGAATCAAGTAGAAGCTGCATTGTTAGGATTAGAATCTTTGAAATTTGATGTTTTAGTTTCTTATCTAGTAAACTCGGCTGCTACGCTCTCCCCTATGTAACTGAATATATGACAGAATATATAAGATAATTATTGAGTTGCTGATCAAAATTCTGTTATTTATAGCATTGAATCGAACTAGCACGTGTTTGAACGTGTTAACAGCTATGTTAACACTGTAACATAGTGCTGGTTTGAGAATGCATCATCATAAGCTATTATTTATTCATATGTGTAATGAGTGATGTTGAAAATCAACACGTTGGTAGCTTGGACTCTGTTTTGCAGAATTTAGTATTATAATATTTTTTTTGAGGGCAAGATGGCTCGATTCATTACTTATAAGCCATATGGCATCTACAATTTGAGTCAAAAATACAGCAGGAGCAAACAAAGATCAAGTTAACATCACTACAACTCATATCGGAACGAGAATAGAACGCTTCTGTATTGATTCTTCTTCCTTGTTGCTGTCTTAAGCAGCTTTCCACGAAGAATTCCTTCGACTTGAGCGTGTAGTAGTGATAGAGGCCCTGGATCTGTGCGGTGTTCCGATGCATCATCGTCTCAAGGGACGCCGTATAACCAAGTAACAAACAAGCCACTGCAAGACACAAGGAAAACTAAACGCTGACAAGAAGCGGGTAAACAAACGCTGACAAGCAGCGAGCAGAAGGCTAACCAGTAGCGACTAGAAACAAACGCCGATGAACGGCGACTAAAAGGGCAGACTGAAGCTACCACAGACCACTGAAAGGAAAACAGAGCAAACTAGAAAGGAAGAAACGGGCACCTCAGCCCCTCACAACCACACCGTTTCCCCTGACTCGGCAAGTGCCTGCAAAGGCAGCGGCACCACCCTGGGCGAGATGGATAAGCCCCCACCAGGCGAGAAGCTATCCTGGAGCTCGCTCACGGCGGCCGCAGCGCCACCCAGAGGACCCGCCGCACAAGAACGGCGAGAGGCAGGAACCAGCCGAACGGGTTCGACGGCAGCTTGGTGGAGACGAGGCGAGGTAGGAAGAGGCTCCGGGGGAGTAGGGGAAGAGACCACTGGCCGCGGCCGCCGCCCCCGCCCCCCCAAGCCTAGGGCACCGCCGCTAAACCTAGATCGCACGGGCGATCGCCGCTAGGTTGCGGATACTTGTCCAGTTAATGCTATACTTGAGATTGATGTATGTTAGTATTATAATATATCATTGGCTGCCTTTTGCTGAGATAACAATGACGTGGAGGGCCATTTTCACCTAATCAGAACACACAGCAAGCTCAACGGTTTCTGTTAACTGTATAAAATACAACCTTCGCTTTTGGTAGCAACTTTAATGGGACTACGGGGCACGGCCCGAGTTGGACGGTTTCAGCAGATTCAACCGGAGCCGCCGTTCATCTTGAAGCATGTTCAACGGCAAGGACTATCAAGACCGGCCCTCTGTGTACTAGTGGTGGGTCTACGATGATCAGATCATGTTAGCTTTTCACACCGTGACGACATCTAAGATTCGCAGAACATGAGATCAAACAGGAGGAGGCAATATTGTAGCAGATCCAAAGTGTTGCCGGCTGTGAGGGAGTCAGACCGCAATCTGCAGGCTCCCTTACGTCGCCGCCGTTAGGTTGTTGGCGAGGCTTGGGTAGAGGAGAGGGTAGCCGATCGCCAGGTTGCAAGTCTCTTGTTAGCGAGGGGATCTGCTAGTATTGGTAGATGTAACGTACTACTGACTTGCAGGTCGCTGGTGTTGTAGACCTGTGTCTTCGCTTCCTGGCGATAGATTCCCTAGGGTATACATAGCAGAAGGCGGCTACTACCGTTTTGGGGTTTCAGGAGATGAGGAGGGAAGCCGATCAAGGTAATGAATGCCGCAGAGGCTTCAATGCTTAGACTGGTCATTCCTCCGTTACTAAAATCATAATTGATGGTGATGGTGGTAGAGGCGCTCGTGAATGCACTGTTGATCTTAGGATCTCAAAACTGAAAGTAAAGGGATTGGTTCCTTGGTCAGAGGTTCTTGTGTCTAGCGAGTAGGCTGCGGTTTTCTTCTGTAATCGGTGAAAGTGTGCCCTAAAAAAATAGAAAGGAATTGTCGGTCTTCTTTCGTTACTCATGAAATTATTAATAATAATTACTATGTCCATACTTAATCAACTCCTATTACTTTCATAACTTCTAAATTAAAACCCCAATTTCTTTTAAACTTTGACCACTCATTCAATACCTAGGGAGCTATATTTAAAATATACGTACCTCCATTTATAGTTCTAAATTGACCAATATATACTATTCTCATCATATATCCAAAATTCAATGTGTTATTATAATTATTACTTTAAATTGTTTCCAAAGCCATTAGTGAAATAAGAGAAATGTAGAAAAGCAAGGTCAATGGAATACAATCAGTAAAATTGATTATGACGTTTATGTCATACTGATTCATGAAGATCAATTTAGGGACTTGTTTGCAATTATTATTCAAAGGAAAAACAAGGCTTTGTAAAGAAAAGACATTCATTTTGTTGACTGAGATTTGGACAAAATAATTGAATGGGCCCTAGAATGAAGAAAATTTGCATATTGAAGCCCAAATTTTAAAAGAATTCAATGGATTTAAATTATGAATGGAAATTTAGCAAAGTAGAAATTCAAATTCATAGGATCATGTATAATGACTCAAAATTAAATTTAGTACCAAATTCCAGTATGTTACAACTCTCTACCCCTTAAAATTAGATTTCGTCCCCGAAATCAATTTATCTATGGTCTACCTTGGTCCTATACTCCACCCCTTAAAAGGATTCAACCAAAATCTTAGATATGTGTGTCATCTACAATGTAGCATCCTTCACCAACTCTAAGTTTTACCTATAGGGTTTTCCCATATCTACTTGATTGTGGCTTAGATCGGGAGTTCAGTGATAAAATTCAATGAAATCAATTTTTCTTTGTACATATAGTATTATAAAAGAAAGTAATTTTTTGAGGGGAAAACCTTTCGGTGTAAAAAAAAATGGCCAAAATCGATGCGAGAACCAAGCCACAATCACCTAATTTCTACACTCTAATTACTACTACTTCAACATCCCAACTACTTGATACATTTTTGGAAATTTTAGATTTATGCGAAATATAAAGAGTCATCTGAGTACCTAGTGATGTTTGATCCATATAATCTCCCTAAGGTCATGTACACTTACCTAGTTAAGAATCTAAATTATGAATATAAAAAATTTTATGTTACACGAACAAAACCATCAAATAAACTATATTTATATAGCCAATCTTTACAACTTATCTAATATTTAATAAATTGTATTGTCACTCATCTCTATGCGACGTTTTATTAGATGTAGCTCATTTTATTTCTCCATTTTAGGGGACAAGTGTCCACATACATTATTAAGAACTTTATATATCTCTAAAAATTGGGAGTTATTAAAAATTAGAGCTCTAAGTATTTATCACCTTTCTTTATCATTGAATTGTCTGGGTATAAATTTGGGATGTGATTATGAACCTTAATTTTTTTTGCATCTATAATGTTGGATTTGTAACCCCTTTTTTTACAAGGCTCAAAATTTTTATAATTATATATAAAAGAGAGCATATTACCACATGTTGTAGGAATCTATGTCAATTTTTTTTTGTTTTTTGAAGAAAAAATCTTTTTTTTTGTGGGGGGGGGCATCTAAATCCTAACATATCATCATTTATTTCCTCTCCCTATTAAAAGTGATTAACCATGTATATGTTTTCTTTTCTTTTTCTTTGTAGTATAATTTTTTTTCCTCTATATGTGTAGACATACTATATTTCCTATCTAGTGATGGTTGTATGTAGCCCTTCTTTTTGGGTTGAATATTTTCTTCAAATTTTATAGTTCAAAATTGAAGCTATCAATTGTACGAAATTTACTGTTCTAGGATTTTTTTTCTTGCAATCACCTATAGTTGTACCTAGATAAAGAGGAACTCTTGGGCACTCTCCCATTTGTATATTCATAGTGGTGATTTAAATATTCCAACATCCAAATGTACATGTGTCTAAAAAATGTTTCCCAAATACTATCTCCATATAAGTCTATGTATAGGGGAGTCCAAAAGCTAGTAGATGGCGTAAGTGTGTATCATGAATTTCTAAACTAAAGTATATACTTCGCATCCTATTTTCTCAGTGTTTCCCTTTTTTTTAGTCTAGGTATATGCCAATAACAGAGTCAATGATGCTAGGGTTTTGTTGTAACTATTATTCTAAGTTTGAACTATTGTATTTGTGTTCCTAACTAAACCTAAATTCCACAAGACATGCATGAGTGTCGACTGTTTATTGGCTCTGATACCATGTTGTAAAGACCTGATCTTTATGATCAAATATTTACAAAATAATATCAAAAATATAAACAATCTTTATTACAATCATGCTTGTACATCAGAGTGTGGAAGCTTAACTATACATAGGACTACAAAAGAAAGCCATAAGTCTTATCTAGTCTTCAATCAACATAGGACATCTCCTGCATGTCTTTTCTACATAATCTTCATTCCACCTGTCCATGAGTTCCCAGAGGGAACGAAACCACACATGGACCCCATAAAGGGAAAATAAAGGGTCAGCAAAGCTGGTACTAAATTTGTATATCAAGCTATTTGCAAAATATAGGTACTAAATATGATTCAAGGTAATATCAAATATAGAAAGGGAATAATTGTGGACTAAATTTCAAAGCCATGATAAAAACATTCCAATGTTTTTATTTCAAGACCAAATTTCCACAAGACAATTCAAAATAATTCCAAGATATCAAATTATCAAAGTTCTAGCAATAATCAAATGTTGAATATTAAGGTTGAGCACTATCATATCATTTCCTTCAAGGGCTAAAGTGCCTTGTGTTCAATCGTCTATGAAAGAACGACCAAGAAGCCTAATTGCTATTTTAACCAGCCGACTGGGGGACAACTAATCCATTACAACTTGTGCATAGGGCGGCAGGACGTACCCTACCTCAAGTGAGCCAAAGCTCTAAGGGGCCAAAGCCCAAAGGGACCAAAGTCCAGGGAGTAAAAACTCCAAATAGATCAAGTCCAGTGCTATTATAATATTCAATGCAACCAAACAATAATCAATCTGAGGTGGTGAACTTTCAAAGAGGCAAGAAAGGCTTACAAAAGTATAGGGTTCACCGCTAAACAATGTTCATGGAATTCAAGAGGAAAATTAATAACTCAATATAAAAATAGAGAATCTCGTACCTCAGTTTATCGAAGACTCCATGGATTGCATAATAACAAAGTTGCTCCAAGGATTTGTGAAGAGGTAACTACAAAGAATAATATATTGTCACCATTTGACTAGGAATCAATGTTGTTCAATTTGACTTATTTAAGATTTGATGTTTTCATCTAAACTTCATGTTTCATGTGTTCGTGTGTTATATGTCTATTATGTAATTCACTAGTATAGGCCATCTTAATTACATGTTGTATTATGAAAATATTTCCTAAGAGTTGGCTTCCTTTTCATTATGGATTGCAATATAGTAACATAGTTGGATTCAATTTCCCCATGATTGTTATTAAGTTCAAATGTGTTAATCTTACTTGAATGTTAATACATATTACATACCATATAATCCCATATCATCCTCAAATAATAGGGGAACTAGGGATTTCATTTATAACCAATAGAACCCTAAAATACTCATATGTTATGCCCTGGTATCAAGTATGTATATGAACATAGTTGTACATTTACTAATAGTTCAATAGATGAATAAATTACTCGTACGATCTATCATAAAGTGTCCTTTTATGTTTTACGTTCAACTATGACGTAATCTTAGATTGAATATCTTATGCTTTATATTCTCTCTCCTAGTTTCCATGGAATATGTTGATCTAAGTTAAAGTCATTCAAAAGTAAAAATTGTATATCCAATTATACTCAAGTGTGTATATTTATTAGGTTGGTACTAATACAAAGGATATTGTCTTTTTTTTTAAATAATCTATTATTTTTCCTTTTATTAATGTGTACATACACATATCATACCATGATAAACTTTTCCATATTGGATTAATCACATTCATATATATGACATGTTTTGGTTACTATTTAATTCCCTATCGAAATCATGTGCAATAACTAATTTCCTAAAATTATCATTGATAAGGACATTATAACTCTTGTGTAACCTAACACTATCATACTAATAGGTTTATATGTATATATGTATGTATATATTATTAAGATAGAGTACATTGACCAATTGTTAATACTGGTTACTAGGTTTTATTTATATCAATGTTAGCTATCATATTAACTAGATTGATATGTTCTATTAGTGCTAATACTCAACTGCAAATCTGAATGATAGGGAAAATGGGTTCACGTACATGCCGAGGCTCTGAGCTTCCAAGTTAAACTTCGTGATTGGTTTCTAGGCTTGCTAATTCACGGTGCAAGACCGATGATGAACTCCAATAGCGTGGCTCATGGGCCGATCACAATGAAGGAGGCAATGCCCCTCGGTGATTCTACTGCTGGAATGGCCAGAGTCGACCTTGCCATTAGGTGCAGCTGCAGATCTCATGGAAATTGGGTATGGGCTCCCCTCCGGTGGAAACTGTACTCATGTGTAGTGGCTGAAAACTACTAGAGGGGGGGTGAATAGAGTTTTATAGATAATTTAACAATTATTGAACTCAAACAACCACAATGAAAATATTGGACAAGGAGACACAGGGTTTAGAGTGGTTCCAACCTTAGCAAATACTAAGGAAGTCAGTCCACTACCCGGTTGCTTACCCAACCGGGATTTGAAAAGAAATTTATTTTATTACCTTTCAAGGAGTTTACATAAAATACAATTTCTTTTCCCAAACCCTTCAAGCAGCCTTCACCTAGAAGTAATCGCCCAACCTTGAAGCAGCCTTCCCTTGAAGTAGATGCACCAACTCCTGTTGCACCAGCCTTCTGAAGTAGCTCCCCGTGCGATAGCCTTCTTGAAGTAGCTTGAAGTCCCCTTCTCCACCTGAGAAGTCAATCCTCTCCAATCCACAGCCTCCAACTCTAGGAGTAGCAAGGAGAGTACAAATAATAAAAAAGGAACAAGAAAGGAAAAGGAAATTACAACTTATCCTTTAAGTCCAAGACTTGATATGCCTAGATCAAGCGTATAGATCTCCTAGCCAAGTGTGTGAACTTGTGATTGTTGTGGGTAGGAGAATCTAGCCTATAGGACACGAGATTGAGCTAAGGAGAATGTAGACTAATGATCACAGTGCTCAAATTTGCTTGCAATAGATTGCTCAAGTATGCTCAAGTGTATTCTCAAGTGTAACAAGTAAATTCTAGTGTCCTATGGCTTGTCCTATTTATAGGAATGGCCTAAGTATGCTTAAGGACGTTCTAGACAACTTCTAGGGGTTTCTAAGTGCTTAACTAGCCGTTAGGTACAAATTTGTTGCTTTAACAACGGCTAATTAATTTATTCTGCAGTTGTTGTCAGAGACCATCTCGGTCGACAAATGGTCGACCGAGACACCTACTCGGTCGAACTTTTGTCGACCGACAGGCTCTCTGGAACAAGTGATTTGCAACGTCTTTCTTCAACTGCCAACTAACTTGTCTGTTGTGTCTAACGGATACTTTGGATCTTTCTCGGTCGAGAAGATTGTCGACCGAGAGTGTCTCGATCGAGGAGTTTGTCGACCGAGATTGATCCTGTTTCAAGGTTTCAATTTAGGCACTAATTATGTGTGTGAGTGTGCAAAAGTAATCCTATTTGAATGGGATGACTTGTCTAACTGTGATGTTTAGCTAGGGAAAATCTAACGCTTGATTTATATGCATTTCTAAGTACTTGTACATTATATATTTGTACAAGTTTTACAACATTGATTACATTGCATGAAAATATAACTAAGTAAGCTCTTGGATTTTCCCTTGTTACTTTGTCATCCTGCACACTCAAGTGGCTCGTTAGATTAATAAGAATGAAATGTTTGTCATAATCAAAACAAAGGGATTTTTAGATGTCCATTTAGCCAACAATCTCCCCCTTTTTGAAGATGACAAACATTTCCAAAATATAAATAAGGAAATATAAAACATATAAATTTCATACCTTTAGATTGCCTTATGTAGCTTTTCCTCTTGTTTATAAAATGTGTGCTTATTATTCCCAATGAATTATGGAACATGAAATCCAGTTCATTTGGGAATATAGCAACTTTCAATGTAAAGCCAAGAGTATATTTATGAAACTCATTGATTGAGTTTTTCATAAATACTAAGTTATAGTTTTATTTATCTCTCCCCCTTTGTCATTTCAAAAAGATAACCGTTTAAATAAAAACTCCCCCTTAATTAGATATCCCGTCAAATCTAATGAAAAAGATGTCCATTGAAAAGCCAAAACAAGTAAACGTATTCGTTTTAAGAACCGCAGATATCAAAGAAAACATCTTCCAAAGGAGTAATAAGCAGTTGCTTCCTAATGTTGTTGAATTGATCTAGTGGAAGCGGTTTTGTAAAAATATCAGCCAATTGATTTTCCGTATCAACATGATGAAGGGAAACATGATTCTTTGAGATGTGATCCCTTTAGAAGTGATGACGGATTTCAATGTGTTTTGCCCGGCTGTGTAAAATAGGATTGTGTGCTAAGTTTATGGCGCTCGTGTTGTCACAAAAAATAGGTGTAGAGGAAAGATTAAAACCATAATCGCTTAATACCTGTTGCATATAAAGCACTTGAGCACAACAAGACCCGGCTGCCATATATTCAGCTTCAGTTGTAGATAGGGCAACCGTATTTTGTTTCTTGCTAAACCAAGATACTAAGGCTCTCCCTAATAAGAAACAGCCACCACTAGTACTTTTGCGATCAAGTCGACAACCAGCATAATCCGCATCAGTATATGCTTTAAAATCCAAGAATTGTCCTTTTGGATACCATAAACCAAAACAAGTAGTACGAGCTAGATATCGAAGAATTTGTTTAACCGCTAGAAAATGAGATTGCATAGGTTGGGATTGAAATCGAGCACAAAGACCAACGGAAAACATAATGTTCGGTCGAGAAGCAGTTAAGTATAGCAAACTACCAATCATGGCTCTATATAAGGAATCATCAATAGGTTCCCCATTTTCATCCTTATCAATTTTGATAGAGGTAGCCATAGGAGTAGTAGCATTTTTGCATTGATCCATCCCAAAACGTTTTAAAAGTTCTTTAGTATATTTTTCTTGGCTTATGAAAATTCCTGCAGGTGTCTGCTTAATTTGAAAACCAAGAAAGAATGTTAGTTCACCCATGAGGCTCATTTCAATTTTTTTTTGCATAATGTCACTGAATTGTGTGCATAATGAATCATTAGAAGCTCCAAAAATAATGTCATCAATATATATTTGCACAACTAGGAAATCAGATGCATATGTTTTGAAGAATAAAGTAGAATCTGAATTTCCAATAGAAAAACCATTATCAAAAAGATATGTCTTGAGCCGTTCATACCAATTCCTAGGTGCTTGTTTTAGACCATAAAGTGCCTTTTTAAGTTTATAAACATGGTCACCTTTTTTTGGTATTTCAAAACCAGGTGGCTGAGCAACATAAACTTCTTCGTGTATGATGCCATTTAGAAATGCACTTTTGACATCCATTTGATATAGCTTAATGTTTTTATGGGCAGCAATAGCTAGTAACATCCTAATAGCTTCAAGTCTAGCTACGGGTGCATATGTTTCATCAAAATCTATTCCTTCTTGTTGATTATATCCTTGTGCTACTAACCGAGCTTTATTCCTTATGACTTCTCCTGCCTCATTGAGCTTATTCCTAAAAACCCATTTAGTTCCTATGATAGTTTTATCTTGTGGTTTAGGAACTAAATCCCATACATCATTTTTAGTGAATTGATTTAACTCCTCTTGCATGGCTATTATCCAGTAATCATCCTTAAGAGCTTCAGATATCTTCTTAGGTTCAATGATAGAAACAAAAGCCATGTTTGCAACATCTTTGAAGGAAGACCGAGTTTTGACTTTATCATTTGGATCTCCAATAATTAGTTCTTGGGGATGATCCTTGATAAGCCTAGGTGTAGGTTGTGTTTCAACTTGGGGATCGGATGTAGGAATTTTCTCACTATCATTGGGAATGGTTATATTTTCGAATTGATTAGTGAGATCAATGATATCTAGATTTTCAGATTTCGATTCTTCATGAAAAGAAACATGAATGGATTCCTCAACTTTTCTAGAGATAGTGTTATATACTCTAAAGGCTTTGCTAGAAGTGGAATATCCCAAGAAGAATGCTTTGTGTGATTTAGAATCAAACTTGTCTCTATCATCTTTGGTATTTAAAATGTAGCATGTGGATCCAAAAGTATGAAAGTAGTCAACTCTAGGTTTCTTAGAGTGTAGTATTTCATATGGAGTTTTCTTCAAATGAGAGTGAACAGTTACTCTATTAAGCACATAACAAGCAGTGTTTATAGCTTCAGCCCAAAAGGTTTTAGGTGTGTTGTGTTCAAGCATCATGGTCCTAGCCATTTCCTGTAGGGATCGATTTTTCCGTTCAACTATACCATTTTGTTGTGGGGTACGTGGAGCAGAAAAATTATGAGTATACCCTTGAGATGTACAAAAGGTCTCAAATGTATGATTTTCAAATTCGCCACCATGATCACTTCTAATGGTACATATTTTATGTTGTAAAAGATTTTCAATCTTGGAACAAAATTGCATAAAGACATGAATAGTATCATCTTTAGTTGCAATAAAGTGTACCCATGTATATCTACTATAATCATCAACAATAACAAAACAGTATCGTTTACCACCAATAGATTGTGTCCTCATTGGTCCAAATAAGTCCATATGAATTAATTCTAAGGATCTACTGGTGCTAAGTACATGTTTTGATTTAAAAGATGTTTTGGTTTGCTTTCCCATTGTGCAGGGTTCACAGTTTTCAACTTGATCAAAAGACAAAGCAGGTATTCCACGAACAAGATCATATTTCACTAACTTTTTAATAGCATGTGAACTAGCATGTCCCAGCTTTTTATGTCATAGTTGTAAGGTATTTTCATTTGCAAGCAAGCATTTACCTACTACTGATTTCATAGAGTTTGGTTTAAGGATATAAATATTTCCAACTCTATTTCCTTCATAAATGACATTTGTAGTATTTTCTATCAATAACTTGCAGCAGGTTTTGTTAAATAACACATCATAACCACTATCACATAGTTGACTTACACTTATTAAATTATGATGCAATCCATCAACAAGTAGAACATTTTTAATTTCGAGGTTTGTTCCAACATTACCTATTCCAACGATTTTGCCCTTACCATTGTCTCCAAAGGTGACCGTTCCACTTTTCTTTTCTTCAAAAATTTGAAATGCGTCCTTGTTCCCGGTCATATGTTTGGAGCAGCCACTGTCAACTACCCATTCCTGCATTAGAATGTAGATTTTGGTACCCATGTGATGGTCCGATATGGTTAGAAACTTTTTAAGTGCTTATGTATATAAAAGTTCTGATACAGAAAACCAGTCGGTCGACAATTGTTCGACCGATATCTGTCTCGGTCGACAATTTGTCGATCGAGCAGGTTACTGTATTACAAGCAAAAACATAGAAAATTTTTTCGGTTGACCAATTTTCGACCGAAATAGGTGCTGTAAATTTTTGATTTATTAAAGACATCCAGTCGGTCGACAATACTTCGACCGACCCAGAGTTCGGTCGACAATACTTCGACCGACAAAGTTTCTGTTTCAGTACAGCAATGCAGAAAAATAATAACAATAAGCATGGCACCTTTTGTTGAGATAAGACAATATAAATAGCAAAATTAAGCATTTGGTCATATCTCAACTACATTCCATTCTTCTAAGTTTGGGGTTTTGGGATCCAAACTAAGTCGGACTCCTTAGTCTTGTAGGGGCATGAAAAACAATAATGTCCAAGACGTAAGCAGAAATGGCAAGTAATAGAGTCAATTTCATTTCTCTTTCTAGCCATTGTGTTCTTGGGTACAAACATAGTTTGGGTCTTTTTGGGTTGGTTTTTCTTTGGAACATATCCCAAACCTTTTCTTCCATTGAAGACAGTACCAACTCTCAATATGTTATCAAGAATATCTTTTCTTCTTAACTCATAAAGTTCTCTTTGCAGCGTAGCAATGTCATTCATCTTCTTATGTATATCTTTTCTTGCTTGGTCTAAATCAGAAAACAAGGAATCCTTTTCTTTTACAATATTATCATAGTCCGGATGGTTGCACAAGATAGGTTGAGTTTGAAAATCTTGTAGTTTGGCTATCAAATCAGTCTTTTATTTTGATAGAAGATCAACATTGGTTTCCAAATTGAGTAGCTTTCTAGTGCAATCATCTAAAGATGTTTTTAAAGATACATTTTCAAGATCAATGTTGTTCTTTTCATAAGAAAGTTCATCTAATTTGGCAATGAGCTCATTATTTGATTTTATAGCCTTCTTTAGTTTCTTCTTGGCATCAACATACTTATCATGAGTTTCTTGTAAACTAGTAACTAACTCTTCTTTAGGAAGATCAACTAGGCTTACCTCTTGAGAGTCTTCATTTTCTTCTCTTGCCATTAGACATTCCACCTTCTCTTCTCCGCTTTCACTGTCACTTGACTCATCCCAGGCAGCTTTATAGGCTTTTTCTCCTTTCTTCTTATGTGAGCTTTTCTTTCCCTTCTTTGCTTTGGGACATTCATTTTTGAGATGCCCTTTCTTCCCACATTCAAAGCACCTGGGAGTAGAGGAACTAGAAGTTTTGTTAGATTTAAACCTTTTGTACTTCTTACCGTTGACGATTAAGGCTTCTTCTTCTTCTTCACTTGACTCCTCACTTTCTTGTGTGACGACTTTTGAGGCTTTGAGAGTCACATCCTTCTTCTTCCCACTTTGGTGTTCACGTTCTCTTCTTTCTTCCTCTTCTAGATCTGCTTCATGAGCTTCTAAATTACCAATGAGTTGTTCCATTTTGAGGCGAGTGAGGTCGTTTGCTTCTGCAATGGCTGTCACCTTTGGCTTGTATTTTGGAGGAAGTGATCGAAGAATTTTTGATACCTGATCTTCCTCAAGGACCGGTTTTCCTAAGGCACTTAAACCATTAACAATAGTAGAGAATTTTGAATACATTTCGCTAATAGATTCATTAGGATCCATACGAAAATGTTCAAGCTTTGTTTTAAGCAAGCTAATTTTGGAATTTTTGACTTGGGCTGTACCCTCATAAGTGATGGACAATCTATGCCAAATATCATATGCTGTATCACAATTTGATATTCTATTAAATTCTCCTACAGAGATAGAACAATATAAAATGCTTACAGCTTTTGCGTTCATTTGGGCCTGTTTTACCGTGTTTGCATCCCATTCCGCAAAGTCATTTTGAGGGAATTCATAAGGAGTAGATACCATTCTCCATAGATCCCAGTTGACGCCTTGGAAGTAGAACTGCATCCTTATCTTCCAGTATTGGTAGTTTGTTCCATCGAACGCCGGCGGCCTAGCAACAAGAGTCCCTTCAATGTTGAGGTTGTTGAGCATTCCATCACCCATTTCTTCAAGACCTTGTTAGGGTTCCTTGAAGCCTTGATCTGATACCAATTGAAAACTACTAGAGGGGGGGTGAATAGAGTTTTATAGATAATTTAACAATTATTGAACTCAAACAACCACAATGAAAATATTGGACAAGGAGACACAGGGTTTAGAGTGGTTCCAACCTTAGCAAATACTAAGGAAGTCAGTCCACTACCCGGTTTCTTACCCAACCGGGATTTGAAAAGAAATTTATTTTATTACCTTTCAAGGAGTTTACATAAAATACAATTTCTTTTCCCAAACCCTTCAAGCAGCCTTCACCTAGAAGTAATCGCCCAACCTTGAAGCAGCCTTCCCTTGAAGTAGATGCACCAACTCCTGTTGCACCAGCCTTCTGAAGTAGCTCCCCATGCGATAGCCTTCTTGAAGTAGATTGAAGTCCCCTTCTCCACCTGAGAAGTCAATCCTCTCCAATCTGCAGCCTCCAACTCTAGGAGTAGCAAGGAGAGTACAAATAATAAAAAAGGAACAAGAAAGGAAAAGGAAATTACAACTTATCCTTTAAGTCCAAGGCTTGATATGCCTAGATCAAGCGTATAGATCTCCTAGCCAAGTGTGTGAACTTGTGATTGCTGTGGGTAGGAGAATCTAGCCTATAGGACACGAGATTGAGCTAAGGAGAATGTAGACTAATGATCACAGTGCTCAAATTTGCTTGCAATAGATTGCTCAAGTATGCTCAAGTGTATTCTCAAGTGTAACAAGTAAATTCTAGTGTCCTATGGCTTGTCCTATTTATAGGAATGGCCTAAGTATGCTTAAGGACGTTCTAGACAACTTCTAGGGGTTTCTAAGTGCTTAACTAGCCGTTAGGTACAAAGTTGTTGCTTTAAAAACGGCTAATTAATTTATTCTGCAGTTGCTGTCAGAGACCATCTCGGTCGACAAATGGTCGACCGAGACACCTACTCGGTCGAACTTTTGTCGACCGACAGGCTCTCTGGAACAAGTGATTTGCAACGTCTTTCTTCAACTGCCAACTAACTTGTCTGTTGTGTCTAACGGCTACGTTGGATCTTTCTCGGTCGAGAAGATTGTCGACTGAGAGTGTCTCGGTCGAGGAGTTTGTCGACCGAGATTGATCCTGTTTCAAGGTTTCAATTTAGGCACTAATTATGTGTGTGAGTGTGCAAAAGTAATCCTATTTGAATGGGATGACTTGTCTAACTGTGATGTTTAGCTAGGGAAAATCTAACGCTTGATTTACATGCATTTCTAAGTACTTGTACATTATATATTTGTACAAGTTTTACAACATTGATTACATTGCATGAAAATATAACTAAGTAAGCTCTTGGATTTTCCCATGTTACTTTGTCATCCTGCACACTCAAGTGGCTCGTTAGATTAATAAGAATGAAATGTTTGTCATAATCAAAACAAAGGGATTTTTAGATGTCCATTTAGCCAACAGTGGCTCTTCTCCACTAGTTTCTCACTTAGCCAACCATGTCTGAAGATTCAGATCCTATTTCATGTCAAGGTGATTGTGATGTTGCCCCACCAATCGTCCTTCGCACACAGACTGGATTTGAAGGAGGAGAACTAAGGTGGGCGATGAATGTTTTGCATTACAGGACGGCAGGGTGCAGAATGGAAAGAAGCCAATGGTTGGCGATGCATATTTTTCTATCCGTCGGCGCTACTGTTGTGGTTCTTCGCCTCATGGGAGGTGGCGGGGTTGGTGGGTCTTTAGGATTCTTTCACTGGATCTGAGATAGACCTGGTGTCCTCATGTGGTCAGTCTTGTCTTGACTCCACTATGGAGTGGTGGTGGCAGCACAGATGTGTCGTGAAGGCTGGCGAGACTCAACACAAGTCACCGACCACTAGTAGAAGGGGGTCCCTAAATTGTCATGGCTATATATCAGTTACCTGTAGAAATGGACATACACTAACGTCAATCGTATAACCAGTGACGTTTTCTGTGTGTCTTCTGGATGAGAGTCAATTTTCATAAATATACTGACACTGGTATCAATAAAAGACAACTCTAAATGTCAACATATGATAGCACTAACTGCCACCAACCGATCATATATAACAACCAATCTGCATGTCACTTTAGGAAGCAGCAAACCTGTGTAAAATGATATTTAATGCACAAGATATCCGCCTATATTAAAAATGTTAACTTCCACTATTTTATCTGGTGACAACATTTAAAATTGCATTGCACAACACATCTTGGCACATGACAATCCAGCATGTAGTTTAAAATAAGTTGTTCCATAAATGTAACATCATGTTCGGTACATAGTTGTCAAAGTCATTAAGTTCTGTACACAATTATCTTTCCATATATGGTAGAGCAGAATAACTTGTATTCGTGAAATTGAAACATCATGCTTCCATTGCAGCTAACAAATAATCTCTCACTTCACTTGCACACAAAAATCTGAAGAAATGTACTGAAATTTCCATATTGGGTGTTGTATTCTTCAGCCACAAAATTGCAAGAAACTTGAAATGGGGATCATATCGGATCTGTACAACAAAACAAGGTTCACGATTCAATTTTTAGGTGAATGAACCGCCAAAATTAAACATAAAGGGAACTCAATGTAGTAAAGTCTTTGAGTAATACCTTGTCCATATTTGCTGCCATACTCACATAATTGCAAAATAACTTGATATGAGAATCTTCTCAAAGCTGCACAATAATTTAACTTCAGAATTCTGTTTAGCCTTACAAAAGAACTAAAGCCAAGGCCAAGAATACTTATTTTCAGATCACTACGTTACATAACCCAAGGGCCATTTCCTATGGATGAGCATTCAGCCCAATCAAATTAGGTTCTAATTGGTCTATACCCAAATAAAAAGATTCAAACGTACAAGCTGACAGATTGATACAAATAAATTTCTTGAAATGCAGTGCCATATAAGTCTGCCCCATTAGTAAAAGCATGATCGACCTCACGGGAGCCTAAGTAGCATCTTATGTTGCTAATTTATAATATATAAGTAAATTGATACATGAGAGATAAACCAGGGTAAGAAATACATCATTTTAACATAGATGAAAGAAAACAATAGAATGGCTGGAAAACTTCACAATAAGGTGTTGTCAGAAGGCTATAGAATTTCTGTTAACAAGCTATGCAGTTTGTTATACTGAACAGAACTTTGTTGCCTAATCCTGCTGGAAATTATATCACCAAATAAACATTGCATTGGGTAATGTAATAGGAGCAAAAATGTAGAGAACCCGCTATTTCTAAAAGCAATGAGATCATGATGCAAAAATCAAGGACTGAAAAAACTAGAATAATCTGCTGCTACTTTGTATATACAAGTACATTGATAGATATAGGGGAGACTAGAGCGGCAAGCAATCCATCACTATTACAAAGTCAAAGAAGACAAACTTGGTGGTAGAACTTTAGTAAGGGGTCGTTTGGTTGAGCGTAGCATCAACAAACACTGAGATTTTGGAAATAGGAAATCCAACTAAATGAGTTGCAACCGCAACAAATTCGTTTGGTTTGAAGGAAATTAATCTTGTTGATTTTATCTTTTTCTGTTTGGTTGGACCTAGTTCATCTATGAAGATCCACAGGTACATGCTGATAGAACACTAGCCACCTGCTCTATCTAGTCCTTCAGTGTCATTTTTGTCTTCTGCCGTAATGAACCTTTGCTATACTAGCTAGATAGCAAGCCATTCATGTAACCTACATAAGGCATCCATGACCTCTAGCTCCTAGCATCTGCATCACCATGGACTGAGGACTATATGGAAACTGAGTGCTAACCTGCTACTCCTCTGACGGGACCAGATGTGAGGAATGGTGGGAGGATCATGGATGCAATGCGCGATCAGTTCATTATCCATCTGACGTCACTATATCTTTACCACTCTCACCTACATACTACAGTTGCTATCCCCAACTCTGCCCAGCTCTTCAACTCCTTGGCCAACAGAGGGGTGTGCGGAAAGGTCAGTCTCTAAACCATCAGTCACATCTCCGGCAGCGTTGCCGCCGTACGAGAACGATTCACAATGCACTGATGTGATTCAGGCCACATTCATCAAGCCATTGCATGGGAAAGACGATTCATGGCAGCTACAACTGAGTAGTTGTTGTCTAATGGATCATGTTCAACTGTGGCGTGGCAAATAACTAATGATCTAGATGGAGGGCGCCCACTCCACCTTCATGGCAGTTTGAGAATAGTATAAGAGGAACGATGGATGCACTACTCGTGGCAGCGGAGGAGGTTTTGCAAAATGAATCGTGCCCTTTCCGGGCGCAGTCCATCTCCATGCATTTTTTACATCGAAAAAAATGATTGTGCAGTTAGAGTTCACACCGTGGGTTAGAATTATGTCAAACCAGACGTGTTGCATTGAAACCCACAGTGAGTTACAACTGCTTACCTTGAATTTCTCCCCAACCAAATGAGCCCTAAGATGCTACCAAAAGGCCATGAATTATGTTCTTACAATCCATCACTTTTAACCAGGCCAAAGAAGGCAATAGCTTGGAGGTAAAACTTCAAAAAGTAAGGTGCGACCAGAAGGCTATAAATTATTTTCTTTTAAGTTTTTAAGTTAATTGATTGAACAGAATGGAATTTGTCATGCCATGTTGAAAATTTTTGATCATTTATTTTATTGAACTGAACAAAACTTTGTTGTCCGACCCTGCTAGACTATTCTCACAAAAAGATCATTGTAGTGATGCAATGGGATATAAATGTGGAGAATTTGTTATTTCCAAAGGCAATGTGATCATGATGCAGAAATACAAAGGGACTGAAAAAAACTAGAATAACTTGCGGCTTCATTGCAATATACAAATACTTGATACAGGGGAGACAAGAGCGACAATGAATCCATGACTAAACTGAATTGAACTTTATTTCCCTTTCATATTAAAAAAAATTATCATTACATCGGGTAATATAATAAGACATAAACGTGGAGAATCCACCATTTCCAAAGGCAATGAGATCATGATACAGAAATACAAATGAACAAAATAAAGATGAAGGCTAACACCACCCAAGGTGTAATATGCGGAAATGAATCAATACATTGAATGTAAAATGGCTTATAGTAAAATAACACAGCAATCTTAGATAGCATGATGTCCCTATATGTATTTGTCGACACCCAACAATATAATATCTAAAAGATATGAAGCTAAATGAGGACTAGCAATAGACATCTCGTGTCATTTTATCATTACATGGATATTTTTATATATGTGGCATTTATCAATCTCAAATAGAACTCCTAAAGGAAGTGGGTTATTTCAACCCACAAAGGGAAGAAGGTAGATGTAAAACCTAGCCTTAAAATAAGGCTTTTTTTCAGCACATACTAAGAAAGTACTTGCGTTCAGGCTGCCAGTATGCATACTTTGAATGTGCAGACAAATCATGTATATAGTTAATGTACTCTTCTTAAGTCACGTGAATTATTTTTATTAGAGTGTGGATTTTTCTTACTACTCATGTATCGCTTAAGATTAACTGGTTATAGGTAGAAACTACTAAAATGTGACATATCTCACTCTCCATGCTTGGAAACTAACACTAGGGTCATTTACATCTAGTTGAGATGAGACATTTCTACAATACCAGATGATAGTTTAAATCATTAATCTACAAGCATTTGGGAAGGAGTCATGTATGTTTTTCTCAATTTTATTTTCCATGTGTAGTTTGGCTAAGCCATTTGCTTTGGAGTTTAGCATTCTCCACACATGTTGGAACTTCACATTCCAAATTTTGTCACATAGGGCTTCAATTACAGCTTTCCATAGTGTTAGGATAGGACACTTCATGGTTCCTTCTTCAAGCATCTATATTTATCTTTTACTATCTGTTTCTAGGAAAATGAGTCTCCATCCTTTTACCCATGATATATCCATCACCATTCATATATATCTAACCTTATATTAAGTTGTAGACCTCAATTCCCTCATTCTTTCCTTTACCTAGTAGCTGGGTAGATGTGTCACTGCAGAACACCAATGCTATGGAGTTTTACTTCCTTTAGACTACCACAACCATGTTTATTTTTACCTAAGCTATTAGTGGTATGTTCTCATTCACACTAGGTTCATCAACCCTCTAACTATCTAGTCCATTCACTACAAAATAGTAGATATTCATATTACTAATTGGTTTTTAAATGTATGCATATAAGATTGGGACTTCAATTGAATAAGAACCTTTCACGACATGTCAATAATAAATTAAAATGATAAGAACTCATGTCTTATACAACTTACCTTATTTATATGAGCTTGTAGAGGTGGTGCTTCTGCTCCAAGATCATAAAATCACCCATTGTTTGCAAAAAAAGAGTAGGGTCTTCATCATGGAAGCCATCTAGTTTCCATAATTAGGAGATAGAGGTGGCACTAAATGGTCCTACATAATTAAATACCATACATGTAAATCTATAAAAGATATCCATAATCTTTTGATTAAAATCCATACTTTAAAAACAGTATACCTAGCAATTGTTGTGACTACTTGAAGTGCGTGCTTGTTCAGGAGAATTCATTACCACTCCTTGTTTTAACTAACAAATCACAAAAAACTTATTCATACTTATGTAGAATATAAAATAAATAAAAAATACAAAATCAAATATTACTTGTCGTAGTTGTTCTCTTAGAAGAGCATTTTCATCTTCTAATTGGTGGATTCGGGATTGCTGATTGAAATATGGCTGCATTTTCACAGGCTGCAAGCGAGACTTCTTCAGTCGTTGCCTTGAAATTCCCTCACCATAACCCCTTTCATAACCACTATTATGTGGACCTATCACTTCATCAAGTACCCTAGAAAAAGATTCCTGGTTCTTTGAATTTTGAAGTTGTCGTTGCTCACATTTTCGAGCAATTTCTTCCTACAAACAACTTCAAAGTGATACAAATCTACACATTAATACACTAAAAAATAACATCGTTTTAAATACTTACACATTTTTTCTTTGTAAATTCATTTGGGTAGGCACCAATTTTGTCTTGATGATACTTAAGATAGGCTTGATATTCAGTAGATATCTCTTTCTTTTGAACCTAGGCATCATGTACATTGATATAAAGAAATATAATCAAGATATAAAGAGCAAGGATAACTAGGTAAAGGATGCATGTTAGTGTATATACATACCATTTCATAATAGCATCGTGAGTAAGATTTTGCCCCGGTAAGATGTGTGGGATGTGGGGCTCTGTGGCTAGCTTTATTTCTTGCACACTCTTCCTACATTTAGAATGTTAAAAAAAAACTAAAAACTTATAAAAAATGAATGACATGTATATAATGTGCTAACCATTTTTGTAGGAGACCTCCAATACTCCAATAACTTCACCCAATCCTCTTCAGAGACTCTAGTGTCGGGATAATTTTGGACTTGATTTTGATCACTTATTTTTGACTTTAATGTGCTGCGATATGATCTGATCTTCTTTTGCATTTTGGCATAGCACCAATGCACGACATCTTCCATGTTTGCAATTGAATACTCTACACCTTCCATATTTGGAGCTAAATTTTCACCCAACATGAAAAATTGAAAGTCCTTCTGAAACAAGATAGAAACAAGATAGTTAATGATGAAATTTCATACTTACATAAGTATGAGGACTTTTAGGAAGAAAATACATACCATCAAATCTTCCATGACGGATTCAAATCCCAATACATGTTCTTCATCCCATTCTTTATGCAATGGAAATAACATGCTATTCTTTGCATACACTCCAAGATAATTAGTTAATTTCTTTGCCTCATCACCAATTGGAGCACAATGGTAAAAGAAACACTTATGAACTTCTCCCTTTTTAGGACGACGTGAACTTAACTTAGTTGATCCTCTATACCACCTTTTAGGAGCAAACTTTTCTACACGTCCTATTTAAATATATAAATCAGCACAATGATAAAATATAAATTAACAAAATTTAGAGAGAACAAATTATCACGATGATAAATAAAAGCATATTAAAGAAGGCATATACCCAAAGAGCGTATAGTCACTCTTTCTGGTTGGTTGACATTGAATTAACCTTGTGGAATGACCATCATCTGGAATACTTTCAATGGTTTGGATTTGAGTCAGCCGTATAGGAGTAATATCATTCTGTCGTTCATTTCTTTGTGAAGCATTTTCTCTACCTTGACTTGATATAGCTGCATGGCAAAGGAATGTTTAGAAAATGAAAAAAAAAACTTACGTAAAAACCTAAATTTATAGTATGAACTTACATGTGTTCACATGAGAACGACTAATATTGTTTGAGGCCCTTGTACCTTGTAAATTTGATTGACGGTCATCTATAAAATGAAAAAAATTCACTTTTCATCATGTGAAATCTAATTAGAAGAGCGTAATAGTTTGATAATATTTGGAAGGGGTTGCCAAACCGGATATATTCTCAGTCTCAACATTAGATCTCTTATGAGTATTTTGTGGAATCGGGTGATATTCTTTATCAAGATCATTCAAAGCATATCCCACATGTTCTCTAATGAAAGCTGCAAGTGCAGTCATACTAAGTGCAAATTTAAAATTGTGAAAGATTAGAATATGAAACTAGGAAAACTATGCGTATACTAGATCTATTTTCAAATTCAATATTTGAATCACCATAGAAATTGGGCAAATTGCTTGACACTCTTGTTCCATGAAAACGTGGTTGATGCTCATCTATAAAATGGCAAATAACATTTTTTTTTAAAACTTAATCAAAAGTCAGCAATAGTATAGTAATATTCAGTAAGAAAATCAAACCAAATATATTCTCAATTTCCACATTAGGCCTCTCATGAGAATTGTGTGGAATGGGGCGATATTCATTGTCAACAAAGCCAAAAGCATTTTTTCTACACACCTTAGAGAGAACTACAGATGCAATCATACTAATTAGTACCAATTTAAGATTATTCAAGACTAAAATATGAAACTAGGATTAATATATATATACCAGATCTATTTCCAACTTTAACGTTCAAGGCACCAAAGAAGTTGTGCAAATTGTTTGACACCCTTGTGCCTTGAAAACGTGGTTGATGGTCATCTATAAAATGAAAAATAATCATTTTTATAAAAATTTAATCAGAAGTTGGTGCGATTCCGCTAGTGGTGCTAACACACTACTCGATTGAATAGATGCGCCCCACGAGGTCGGAATGCACGGTGGATGGGGGTTTGCTTTCAAAATTTATAAACCTAAACTAGCTACCTACGTCTACTAAAACACTACACCCGCAAGCGCACGGGGTCATGTCGTAGTATGGGAAGGTGGCAAGTAAAGGGTCGATCCACAGGGAAAAGAGGGGGCACTAGAGCTAGGTTAGTTTGGCTAGGTTCCTACTGCGGAGACTAGGGTTAAGGGTTTAAAGGTGATTTGATTGTTAAACTACTGTGAACAAACAAGCAGTTAAAGGCGAGAATGAAATCTACGTTAACCCTAGACTAGATTAAGGCTAAGCAAGCAAGGAAAGACTAAGCTAGGTATGAAAAGGCAAATTACACTAAGGCAAGCAAGAGAAAAGCAAAAGAGCAATTAAAGAACTAAACTAGCATAAACAAGGCAAGAGCAAGGCAAGAAGCTAACTAAGAAAGAAAAGAACTAACTAAGCTAAGCAAGCACAAAACTAGGGTTTTAAGTAGTAAAGAAATGTGTGGGCTGTTTAGGGGTATGAACTTATCACTTAAGTTGGGGGGTGACATATGAACATTATGATTCCATTTAGATTATCCAAACCAAACAACAAGTTAGAGTCTAACAAATTAACCTAAGCTACTAACTGGCCATGGATATGCTAGGTTGTGTATAGGGGAACTAGTCCCTAACACCCCCTACTACCCTTACGAGGCTCAATTGGGTTATGGATTAGGTTCAATCCAATTAGAGTCTAATTAAGTCTAGGTTTCTACATTAGACATTCCTAGGGCAATTAGGGGCCGAGGGTAGTAATGGGGGGTTGAAATTAGGGTTTTGGGCCCCAATTCCCCCACATTCTAGCCTTGAGAAGGCTCCATGCTAATTGTACTAGAATTATCCAATCTAGCTATTTAGATCTCTCACTTAGGCTTAGGGAGATTGATTAAGATGTAGGAAGATGGGAGGCAGCCTAGGGATCCAAGAATTGGACCTAGGGGTAAATCCCAAAATTCACACATATAAGCAATTTGCCTAAATTCCTAAGTGATTTCACACACAAACCAACAAGCAATCCATGGAGAATGAGATGCAAATAGAACATAATCATTAACAAATGGAATTACAAAGTTTACATGTCATTTTCCCCCAACATGGTATCAAAGTAGCATATTTGACCCCAAACAACCCACCTAAGGGGGCCTAGCTACTCATGGAAATAGAAAATACAAAAAGAAAGGAGAAGAAGATGGAGGTGGCCATGGAGCTCGAAGTAGTGGTTGTCAATCCTCTCTCCAGCAGCAGTAGGTCGTCCTCCTCCTTCTTCTTGGATGGAATGGAGTGGGATGATGGTGGGAGGTGGATGGAAGGCTTAGATATGGGGGGTTATGTGGTGGAAATGGTGAAATGGAGTGGATTTGAGGTGGATTTGGAGTGGAATGGAGTGGATGGCGATTTGGGGAGCTAGGAGGCGGTGGAAGGTATCTAACCTCGTGCCCCATCCGCCACCTAGGTATATATAGGAGTCTAGGGGGTCTAGGGTTAAATTAGGGGCAAATGGGGAAAGCAGTGAAAACTGGGTGGATTCTGTGAGTAGCACGGCCATGGTGGGGTACCACGGCTGTGGTGGGCAGGGTAGGCCATGGCCGTGGTGTCTGGGGCACGGTCGTGGGAATTAAATTGCACAATGTCAGGTTGGTGGTCAAAACGGCCACGGCCGTGGTGGGTCAACACGGCCGTGGTGGTGGTGGTGTGCTACGGCCGTGGTGGGCTTGGTGGGGGTGGTCGTGGTGCTGCTGCACGACCGTTTTGCTCTGCTGTGCCACGGCCGTTTTGTGGAGCACGGCCGTGGTGTCTACCCATTGCACGGCCGTGGTGCTGTGCATGGATGTGGTGTTCTCTGCTTCACTTGGATGTTGAGCCTGTTAATTTCTAAGTCATCTAGCACGGCCGTTCTGTGGTACCACGGCCGTGTTGGGTCCTGGGGCAGCACCTTGACTTGGATCTTTGGATTTTCTTAGACATCTTTGCTTCAACTGATCTTTGGCCACTAAGGGTAGGTTGAGGGAGCCTTGGACTTCACTTTGGGTCTCTCCAAGGGCAGAGGAACCCTAGGATCACTCCTTCTCTCTCTCTTCCATCAAGTGTGGTCCAAATGCCTGAAAAACACGCAAATGATGTCCATAAGAGCATTTTATACAAATAAGCATATTAGGGGGAATAACATGCAATCTAACAGGTATAGATGTGATTGAAGAGAAAAATAACACAAGATGAAGCCCTAAAATAGGGCTGCATCACCACCCCAAACTTGAAACATACTTGTCCTCAAGTATGCTCCAACTCAATCTCTCTACAAACTTTCACAAAAAGAAATGACAAATGCAATATAAAAGACGATTGTTGCAGAATGGGATCAAAGATGACTAAGTACATGCATTTCACTTCTCTTCTCTCCTTCTTTCACAATCCAGTCATGAAAAGAGCACAAAGCATATGAACTTCAAATATAGCGCATAGAATACACAAGTTATCCATATTTCTTCCATTAAGTTCTGGGTAAACCGTTTCATGGTGGCGTTAATCAAAAATGACTAGGAGTGTTGTTTCACATTCATGCATTCAATCTTATATCTCAAATCACACCAAATGACCCACGTGGCTGCGGAAAAGGGTAAAATGAGCTAAGTTTGATGTTTCCTAGCTCAATGGGTATGAAAGTGGAAGAAATGGTTGCGGTAAGATTTTTGGAGTGTTTTTACACACTCATCTTTTCTTTATTTGAATGCTCTTAAATAGGAGCATCCTTTTATTTTATTCTGCTTTTCTTTTTCTTTTATTTTCTTTTTCTTGCCCTTGGTGTAGATAGGGCATATGGTGGGTAGAGTGAAGCGGGGAGATAAAGGTATGGCCATCCCAAACTTTTAGAGGTGGCCAAGGCTGATTATGTACACTAGGGCATCTTTTTATGAGGCGGAGGGGTATGAAGATGATGGGAGAAGAATCGGGTCAAAGAGGGGTCATTGGTATGATTTTCCACATAAGACATCCTGCATGAGAATTAATCCAACACTTCATCCAAGATATCACACCACATGAATGAACAAAATGAAATTGATATATCAAACAAGTAATTCCACAAACACTAAGCATTCAAAGCTTGCTCAATTTCACAATTCAACCAATTCAATCACAATCCTAAGAGAGGTGATGCACATGTAAAAAGTCAAACATTGATACCACTTAGCAACAAACAATGGTGATTCACTTGCATTTGTCAAAGGTCAACATTTTAGTTCAAAACAGTAGAGATTGGGTCAAAACACAATTTTTAGACAAGAAGTTCCAAATTTGGGCAAAATTGGCCAAAATGGTGCCAAGTTGCTTTCAATCGCATCTAAGCCTATATTATTGAACGTAAAACAGCAAACAAGAAAATCCTAGCTAAAACATGCAGAAATTACCAAAAATCTACATGATATGCAATGCATGGCAAAAAGAGCAAATTTTTTGAAAATTACGCAAAAATGACAAGAAAGCAAACTACATGGCATGCAGAAATGTAGTAAAAAGAACAGTAACAATAAAACTGAACTGAATGGCAAAGGTGGAACAAAATGACTAAAAGAGAGAGATAGGGAGGTGCATACCGCCCTACCACCCCAAACTTTTGAATCATGATGTCCTCAACATGAAACTAGAGCTTAGGGATGGTAGGGTGAAGATCATGGATGGTGCGGAGTGTCAGAATGTAGGTCACCCTGTTGTGGATGGTGCTCGACCCTCGCCACAGTCGTGGTCGATCGCCACGGTCGTGGCCACTCCTCTTTAAAACGGACGTGGCGGGTAGCCACGGTCGTTGCCAATCTTCTAAAAACACTGTAACTTCAGCCAACTGGATGCAATAATTCCCACGGCCGTGGCTGGGTGCCACGGTCATGCTTGGCCACATGTGCCACGGTCGTGGTCGAGCTCCACGACCGTGGTGAGGATGCTCCTTCAGTTTTTTCACTTCAAGAACTTGAACTTCACTTTTATTTGTTATTCGGCCGCATATTTGATTTAAAGACCATGACCTTCTTCTATACCCTCTCTCTCTATTGTCTAGCACCTGCCATATCATCAAAACTCAAAGAAAGCTATTAAACACAAGTGTGTGTGTGTGTGTTTTCTTGGAAACTGTAAAACAAAAAGCAAAAGTATCAAAAATGAGAGGTTGGGTGAAAAATTCCCAAACCTAGGTGGGTTGCCTCCCACAAGCGTTGAGTTTCTTGCCTTCAGCTAGGCTTCTTGGTGATTCTTCATTCATTCATCCGTTTGGCATTCTCATGTGTCCATTCTTACAAAACATGCATCCTTCCTTTGCACTCAATCTATTTTCCTCATCCCTTTGATCACAATAATCATCATTAACTTCTTCACCTTGATTTCCTTCTCTCAAATGCCCATTTGGACTCGTGAAGTGATCATGTCCAATATCCCTATCTCGGACTCGCCGGGTTGGGGTCTTGTACATGTTGATGTTGATCTTCATGTCCATGAATGAGACTGTCATGGTGCCACTACACACATGAATGTCGGCATCAGCTGTAGATAAGAACGGCCTTCCCAAGATGATGGGAATCTTCCTATCCTCCGGCTCCATATCAAGTACAATGAAATCCGCCGAGAACACCACGCCTTTTTCCTTGTCTATCATCACCAAGACATCATCCACTCTACCTCTAGGCACTTTTATGGATCTATCTGCCAACTGGAGAGTGCAATGTGCCGGCTTCAACTTGCCTAAGCCCAGCTCAACATAGACATGATATGGCATCAAATTCACACTAGATCCCAAATCAAGTAAGGACATGTCTATGCGATGTCCCCCTATGTAACTAGGTATGAGTGGGGCTCCTGGGTCCTTTCTCTTTACGGGAAGTGAGTGTTGTATGATGGAGCTCACTTGTTCAGTCAATCTCACCTTATTTGGAATCCTCCCCGTTGACCTTCTTTTCACAGTGCATAGGTTCTTGAGGAACTTGGCATATGATGGGATTTGCTTGATAGCATCCAATAGTGGAATGTTCACCTTCACTTGGCGAAACACCTCAAGAATATCAACATTGTGCTTTTGCCTCCTTTTCAATTCCGGTGGCTCATCTAGTGCTTCTACAAATAGAGGATCGCTAGTTTTTGCCTCACTTACATGAACACGAGGCGGAACACTAGGGATGGTAGGACCTGCAGAAGGGATATGTGGCGGATCACATGGAATCCCAAACTCAACATGCGGTATCACAACATCATCTTCAGCAATATCAATCACGGTATCACCACTTGGCTGCCTTTGCTTTGCTTTATCAACCTTTCTTTGACTTGCGGGATGCTCAAGAGTTTTCCCACTCCTTAGAACTATCACAACACTACCTTGCTCATGATGGGGAGAGGGAGCATGTTGTGGCTGTGGAGGAGGTGGGGGTGACACTTGGGGTTGAAACTGAGGTGGAGAAGAGGATTGAGGAGGAGGAGAGAATTGGGGTTGGAAAGTGAAGTTTTGGGAAAATTGAGGTGGTGAAGGTGGTGGAGGAGTGTAAGGCTGGGGATAGCCTTGGAAGGAGTGAATGGGATGCACTTGCATGGGGGGTGGACTGTAGAAAACTTGTGAAGAGGGTATGGGTCCACTTGCTTCATTGTGGCTCACGATGGGTCTTGAAGACAATTTTTCCTCTTGGAGAACGATTATAGAAGATAGTTGCTCTATTCTCTCTTCTAACCTTGAAACATCCCTTTGAACATCATCAAACACTCTCAATCTAGAAAGAACCTCTTCCTCAAACCTTGAGCTGTATGTGGGACTTTGTGGTTCCTGGTAGCTATAGGAGTGAGGTGTCTTCTTTTCTTCCCCATAGAACTCAATAGAATTGACCGGGTAGCAAGGAGCATTTGTCACCTGGTTCTTCATGAGGCTCACCATGTCACCAAGAATCTTCATCACTTGCGGGCTTGAGTCATCATGAGTAGGGGTGTCACAGCAAAGGCATACCCTCTTTCATTCATCATGCTAGAAGCTCGAATTCTTGATCCTTCAGCCAACTGCTCAAACAAAGGCCATATCTCCTCAGGTGGCCTAGCCATGAAAACTCCTCCACAAGAAGAGTCCACTGTGTCTTGGTCCTTTAGAGACAAACCAGAGTAGAATGATTGAACTAGCTGCCACAAAGGGATCTCAGGGTGAGGACACTCTCTCAACAGCTTCTTGAATCTCTCCCATGCATCATGAAACTGCTCACTGCCCATTTGGCTAAAATTTGTCACGGAACGCCGCATTTGTGTCAACCTTGCTATAGAGTATAATTGTCTCAAGAAGGCATTCTTCATCGTTTCCCAACTCATAATATCCCTTCTTGAGTCATACCAGTCTTTAGCTCTATCTTTGAGGGAGAAAGAGAACAAGGTCAACCGGATTGTATCATCACTAGCCGTCGGCATCCTGAAGGTGGAACATACTTCAAGAAAGGAGTCCAAGTGCTTGTCGGGGTTCTCATTCTCTGATCCGTAGAAGACGGGCAGGAGCCCAAGAAGACCTGGAGGAATAGAGAATTGCTCCCCTGACATTTGATCAACCCTGCGAGCAATTAGCGATTTGTAGTTGCTAGGCATGAAGTAATCTTGAAGCGGCTTGTGAGGTGCACTTTGGTCTTCCATCTTGTTTCCTCCTGAATGGCTTGTCACATGCACACAGCACAACCAAACAAAAGAAAGCAAGTTAGTAAACCAATATACACAAGAAATGCAAAGCAAAATGAATAAAGAATAGCAATGATGAGGGCAGTAGGAAAAGTCAAAGCAAAACTAACTAGCTAGGCCGAGCGCCTCTAATCCCCGGTAACGGCGCCAGAAAGCTTGGTGTGATTCCGCTAGTGGTGCTAACACACTACTCGATTGAATAGATGTGCCCCACGAGGTCGGAATGCATGGTGGATGGGGATTTGCTTTCAAAATTTATAAACCTAAACTAGCTACCTACGTCTACTAAAACACTACACCCGCAAGCGCACAGGGTCGTGTCGTAGTATAGGAAGGTGGCAAGTAAAGGGTCGATCCACAGGGAAAAGAGGGGGCACTAGATCTAGGTTAGTTTGGCTAGGTTCCTACTGCGGAGACTAGGGTTAAGGGTTTAAAGGTGATTTTATTGTTAAACTACTATGAACAAACAAGCAGTTAAAGGCGAGAATGAAATCTACGTTAACCCTAGACTAGATTAAGGCTAAGCAAGCAAGGAAAGACTAAGCTAGGTATGAAAAGGCAAATTACACTAAGGCAAGCAAGAGAAAAGCAAAAGAGCAATTAAAGAACTAAACTAGCATAAACAAGGCAAGAGCAAGGCAAGAAGCTAACTAAGCAAGAAAAGAACTAACTAAGCTAAGCAAGCACAAAACTAGGGTTTTAAGCAGTAAAGAAATGTGTGGGCTGTTTAGGGGTATGAACTTATCACTTAAGTTGGGGGGTGACATATGAACATTATGATTCCATTTAGATTATCCAAACCAAACAACAAGTTAGAGTCTAACGAATTAACCTAAGCTACTAACTGGCCATGGATATGCTAGGTTGTGTATAGGGGAACTAGTCCCTAACACCCCCTACTACCCTTACGAGGCTCAATTGGGTTAGGGATTAGGTTCAATCCAATTAGAGTCTAATCAAGTCTAGGTTTCTACATTAGACATTCCTAGGGCAATTAGGGGCCAAGGGTAGTAATGGGGGGTTGAAATTAGGGTTTTGGGCCCCAATTCCCCCATATTCTAGCCTTGAGAAGGCTCCATGCTAATTGCACTAGAATTATCCAATCTAGCTACTTAGATCTCTCACTTAGGCTTAGGGAGATTGATTAAGATGTAGCAAGATGGGAGGCAGCCTAGGGATCCAAGAATTGGACCTAGGGGAAAATCCCAAAATTCACACATATAAGCAATTTGCCTAAATTCCTAAGTGATTTCACACACAAACCAACAAGCAATCCATGGAGAATGAGATGCAAATAGAACATAATCATTAACAAATGGAATTACAAAGTTTACATGTCATTTTCCCCCAACATGGTATCAAAGTAACATATTTGACCCCAAACAACCCGCCTAAGCGGGCCTAGCTACTCATGGAAATAGAAAATACAAAAAGAAAGGAGAAGAAGATGGAGGTGGCCATGGAGCTCGAAGTAGTGGTTGTCAATCCTCTCTCCAGCAGCAGCAGGTCATCCTCCTCCTTCTTCTTGGATGGAATGGTGTGGGATGATGGTGGGAGGTGGATGGAAGGCTTAGATATGGGGGGTTATGTGGTGGAAATGGTGAAATGGAGTGGATTTGAGGTGGATTTGGAGTGGAATGGAGTGGATGGCGATTTGGGGAGCTAGGAGGCGGTGGAAGGTATCTAACCTCGTGCCCCAGCCGCCACCTAGGTATATATAGGAGTCTAGGGGGTCTAGGGTTAAATTAGGGGCAAATGGGGAAAGCAGTGAAAACTGGGTGGATTCTGTGAGTAGCACGGTCGTGGTGGGTACCACGGCCGTGGTGGGCAGGGTAGGCCACGGCCGTGGTGTCTGGGGCACGGTCGTGGGAATTAAATTGCACAATGTCAGGTTGGTGGTCAAAACGGCCACGGCTGTGGTGGGTCAACACGGCCGTGGTGGTGGTGGTGTGCCACGGCCGTGGTGTATGGCACGGCCGTGGTGGGCTTGGTGGGGGTGGTCGTGGTGCTGCTGCACGGCCGTTTTGCTCTGCTGTGCCACGACCATTTTGTGGAGCACGGCCTTGGTGTCTGCCCATTGCACGACCGTGGTGCTGTGCACGGCCGTGGTGTTCTCTGCTTCACTTGGATGTTGAGCCTGTTAATTTCTAAGTCATCTAGCACGGCCGTTCTGTGGTACCACGGCCGTGCTGGGTCCTGGGGCAGCACCTTGACTTGGATCTTTGGATTTTCTTGGACATCTTTGCTTCAACTGATCTTTGGCCACTAAGGGTAGGTTGAGGGAGCCTTGGACTTCACTTTGGGTCTCTCCAAGGGAAGAGGAACCCTAGGATCACTCCTTCTCTCTCTCTTCCATCAAGTGTGGTCCAAATTCCTGAAAAACACGCAAATGATGTCCATAAGTGCATTTTATACAAATAAGCATATTAGGGGGAATGACATGCAATCTAACAGGTATAGATGTGATTGAAGAGCAAAATAACACAAGATGAAGCCCTAAAATAGGGCTGCATCAGAAGTCAACAATTGTTTAGTAATATCTGGTAAGAAAATCTAACCAAGTATATTCTCAATTTCCACATTACATATCTCACGAGAATAGTGTGGAATGGGATGATAATCATTTTCAACAAACCCAAAATCATTTCCTCTAAGCTCCTTAGATCGAACTACGTCTGAAATCATACTAATAAGTACCAATTTCAAATTATCCAAAGATCAGAATATGAAATCAGAAAAATGACGACATGTATACCGGATTTATTTTCGATATCAATATTTGAGTCACCAGAGGAGTTGTACAAATTTTTTGACACCCTTGTTCTATGAGAACGTGATTGATGTTCATCTATGAGATGACAAACACATTTTTATAAAAAAAATCTATTAAAAAATTCAGATTTGGTTTGGTAATATTTGGTAAGAAAACCAAACCAACTATATTCTCAATTTCCACATCAGGTTTGTCATGTAGAATTGGGTAGTTCTCTTCTATAAGAAACACTATATATGATTTTAAATTAAAAAAAATGCTAAGTTCAATGACAATCATGAAAAGAAATTATACCAAATGCATTCTCATTTTCATGACCAGAGTTTCTATGAGTACTAAGTGGAATAGGACAATATTCATTATCAAGAAAGCCAAGATGTTTTTCACTATATTCTTTCTAGTGAATTGAAAATACAATCATGTCAAACGTACCTCTTCAAATTTTAGCAAGAAAAAATAAGAACCATTAAAATTTGTCATTTTACCAGAAGTTTTCCCAACTTGATCACTTGGTCCATTAAGGGGAAGTTGTACATTCTGAGACACCCTTATGTCATGTAAGATTGGTTGATTCTCATCTACAAGAATAAATCATATTAAGTACAAATAAACCTAAAGCTTAAAAAAATGAATACAACATATGATTAGTTCAATGATCATACATGATGCATCTCTAATTTCTACTGGGGTAATTCTTTCCCTACTCTGAGAAGTATGAAGGAAGTGCTCAGACATCCATTTAAAGAATGTACCATGAGATACATGTTGTTCTTTCTCTAAATGTTGAAGAAATTTCACAAATGATTCTTTAGAAAGGTCTATAAAAATAAAAAGAACACATAAAAACTGTTTTAGGTTCTCTCCAACATAAAAATATAATCAATAATATGCACTCAAGTTTATAACTAAAAATACAGACCTAAAGGAGGTATGAAATCAGAAAAGCATTTAGTAGAGTTTGGCATTTGTTCTCTATTTTTGTCATGTGAATTCAATTGTGGATGCTCTTTTTGAGTTGTTTCTTTCAACTTCCTTTTTAGGAGAGGTTTGATTCCTATATGTATTCAAAAATCAGTAAAGAGTCTCAATGATTAATTACCAATATATCATAGATTTATAAACATACCTAAAAGGTTACACGATGGCTCACCCAAATTGAGAGATGAACTTGATTGACAACCTATACCATTTTAAATATTTCATGTGAATTTAGAACATCCCATATAAAAGTAGCAAATTGTAATCATTAGCGTACAATATAGCATACCACGTAAAACATTTCCCTCATTCTGAGAGGCATGACTTCCTTCATTTTGTTGAGCTGGAGGACATGACTGTAGAATCTCATTAAGTGGCTTAGTTTTTCCAATACGAGTCATGGTCCTAAACAGTAGCAAACATGAAAAATATAAAACTTAAACGAAAAGAACAAATGGATCATTTGAAAATAAGAGATGATACCTTAAGCATTTTTCCTTTTTAATCTTTTTCTTGATTTATTTATTAATGAGTTCTCTACTAATACATCATCTAACCCATCAGATCTAGTCCACAATTCATCATTTTCAATGACATCGCTTTGATCAATGACACTGATAGGATCAATATTTGAAATGATCTCGCCATCACCTTCACTAATGTTGGAGTAACTAGGATTTCCATATGTATGCCTAGGCCTCCAATGATAGACAACACTCCAATCTTTAAATTTAGGATCCACTGAATAATACACTTGTTGTACTAGTGATGGGAAAATGAATGGTTCATCGGCATAACTTTTCATCATTGTGTCAATCATCGTGAAATCATATTCATCCTTATGACATCCATATTTTGTGTCATACCATGCACACTTGAATAGGTGCAATACAATATTGTTAGAATATGAAACCTCAATGATGTCTAATAGTGAGCCATAAAATATAATGCCATCATCCCCCATAGTCACTACTCCACTATTTTGCGTGACTCTCATATTTTCTCTTTCTTTCACCTCAAATTTATATCCATTAATAAAATATGCCTTGTATGAATGTATACCAACTTTTGGGCCACGAGCTAAATATTTTACTTCTTCTGATAAATCATGAGATTCATCTAGCGAAAAAATCTGAAAAGCATACATAATTTAGAATAAAAAATATATTGATGAGTTTAGAATGTATTAACTGACTTACATATTGTTTTAACCAATGCATACAATTATTGTGTTGTTCCTTCTGAATTTCTAATTCACTCCAATTGGGTTGTTGGGCTTTTATAAACCTTTTATGCATCCTACATGTCAAAATGTTATGCTTAAGTTTTGGACAAATAGAACAATAATCAAGATAAAAATTGCATTACCTCAAAAAAGGTTGTATTTCATCAGTATTGAACAACACAAACCGGTGTGCTTGTAGTAGCTCCTCTTTAGAAAGCAATCTCTCCACTCCGACACCAATTGGACCATCTACATATCTCTTTACATTGTCTAACTTGGGGGTTTCATTTTTCTTGAATCGAGAACAAAAGGTGACAACTTCCTCCATTATATAAGCATCCGCAATAGAACCCTTTGGCCTATGCCTATTACAGATATAACTCTTAAGCCGAAAAAAATATCTTTCTACTGGATACATCCATCTAAAATATACAGAACCTACAATTTTTTCTTCAGTGGCCAAATGAATTGCCAAGTGCACACTAACATCAAAGAATGCTGGAGGGAAGATTTTCTCAAGCTTACAAAGTGTTACCGAAATTTGTTTCTCTAACTGCTTCATCTTGTCAACATTGATGACTTTATTATAAACTTAAAAAATGAGGCCAATTCTCCAATTGCCATTGCAATAGATTTTGATACCGTTGTTCTCAAAGCCAATAACAAAATTTGTTGCATCAGAATATGGTGATCATGACTTTTCAAAGCACCAATCTTCTTATCCGATACTTGTACTTTCTTAGAAATATTAGATGAAAAACCATAAGGTAGTTTCAAATCCTTCAAAACTTTAAGAAAACACTCTTTTTCTTCATTTGTCATGTTGTATGATGCAAGTGGAAGAGAAGATTTTTTTTTGCTTTTTGAGGATTTAATCCATAATGGTTGTCTTATTCCAAGTGCCTCCAAATCAAGTCTTGAATTGATGTCTTTAGTTTTCTCGTCATTCTCTAGCAACCAGTCCAAAATATTTTCACAAATATTTTTTTCAATATGCATTACATCTAAATTATGGCGTATCAATAATGTTTTCCAATATGGAAGCTCAAAAAAAATACTCCTCTTTTTCCATACACTTTTTGCAAATGCAATGTGATTATAATCACATAAGAGATTATCCACCTCTTCACTTTTTAAGGGTTTTGGGGAAGCCTCAAACTCAGTAGTACCATTAAAATTTTTAGTGTCAGTATGCCATAGATGATCAATTGGTAGAAAGCGGCGGTTCCTTAGATAAACAACTTTCTTACTAGCTGGAAGATAAAGAGATCCACTATGAACATGACACAAAGGGCACGCCTTGTGTCCTTTTGTGCTCCAACCTGACAACATTGCATACGCTGGAAAGTCACTAATAGTCCACAATAATGAAGCACGCATGATAAACTTTTCACTAGTAGAAGCATCATACGTGCTTAACCCATCAACCCATAAGACTTTTAGCTCATCAACTAATGGCCTGAGATAAATATCAATATCCTTTCGCATTTTAGGACCGTCAATTATGAGTGTCAACATAAAGTATGATTGGTCTAAAGAGAGCCAAGGAGGAAAATTATACACCATTAGAATAGCATGCCATATTGAATGATTAGTACCCTTGGCCATGTTAAAAGGATTGAATCCATCAGCTGCTAGCCCCAAGTGAATGTTGCGAGCTTCGTTACTGAATTGTGGGTTCTTTTGGTCAAAATGCTTCCATGCTTTAGAATCTCTAGGATGACTCATCTCCCCCTCCTTACTAGGTGGGGATTTCTTATGCCAAGTCATAAGACTAGAGGTACTAGTACACATATGCAACCTCTTTAATCTTGGAATCAAAGGAAAATAACAAAGAATTTTTGCAGGAATTTTCTTTTTTTTCGCAACTGAGCAAATCCATCTAGATTTTTTACATTTGAACACTCATTCATCTTTTCATTTTCACCATAATATAATAGACAATCATTTGGACAAGCATGAATCTTCTTGCATTTTAGGCCTAAGTTACTCATTACCTTCTTACAATCTTGCCAACTTTTAGGAAGTGTATTATTTGGTGGGAGAATTTTGTGAGCAAAATCCAAAACATCACATGCAACTTTCTTACTCCATTTATTGTTACATTTCATCTTCCATAAGTCAAGTATAGCATCAAACTTAGAAACATGACAATTTGGATATAATGATGTATTAGCATCTTGCATCAATTCTTCTAGATTCTTGATACTAATATCATCATATTTTTTGTTTCTTGTTGGATCTTTAATTGGATTAGCATCCACATAATTTTCCATCACATCTACTAGCATATTTAGCATATCAACATTATTCATATTACCTATACTAGGTCTGCACCTATTCTCTCCATGGTATTTCCATTTCATATATTGTTCAAAGAAGCCATTGCATAAGATATGATGTCAGATAACATCTAAGTGTTGATATATTGTGTTCTCACAAGCTTTGCAAGGACATATCTTTTCAGACTTAGGATCATCTTTGAATGCAAATTCAAGGAAAGACTCCACTCCTTCATGGAAGTACATATCGTGGAGTCTATCAAACTTTGAATTACATCTATACATCCAACTCTTGTCTTGAATGAACTTATTTTTTATTTCCATGGCACCTTCAAATAACAAAAAAAAATTATTTGAACACATAAAGATCATATGTACAAAAGCAGAATTAAAATCCTTGTAGCATATAGAATACACACTAAGTCATACTTGTTGAAGCGAGTGACTTAGCAACCATCTAGGTGGCAAGGCACCAAAGGCATGTCGCCAAGATGTTTCCTTATGGTATTTTTATGAACCCTTGGCCCTATACTAAACATTTATGCATTTATTTGATATGTACTTATTGTAACTCCCTTCTTTCTTATCATAGGAATTTTAGACAGCCATATTAGCTACAACATGTATGTATCTCAACTAATAATTACCCTAACTAATGAAAATTATTTACTTAATTATCTAATAATGCCATGTAAAGTAATTTTATCCTTAATACCTTATTCAAGTTAAAATTGACATATAGTGCATTACATGACAAACATAAGGTTTGTTTTGTGATTTACTGCAGCTTGTAATACACATGATACAAGAAAATACATCTATGCATCCAAGTGTAACTTCTAAAATATGTATATATCTATGTACGTCGACGTCGAGGATCTAGTTGTGCTGCAGGTTGAGGTTGGGTGGTGAGTGGCGTCGGAGATTTGTGGGTCTACGATGATCAGATCATGTTAGCTTTTCACACTGTGACGACATCTAAGATTCGCAGAACATGAGATCAAACAGGAGGAGGCAATATTGTAGAAGATCCAAAGTGTTGCCAGCTGTGAGGGAGTCAGACCGCAATCTGCAGGCTCCCTTATGTCACCGCAGTTAGGTTGTTGGTGAGGCTTGGGTAGAGGAGAGGGTAGCCGATCGCCAAGTTGCAAGTCTCTTGTTAGCGAGGGGATCTACTAGTATTGGTGGATGTAACGTACTACTGACTTGCAGGTCGCTGGTGTTGTAGACATGTGTCTTCACTTCCTGGCGATAGATTCACTAGGGTATACGTAGCAGAAGGCGGCTGCTACCGTTTTGGGGTTTTAGGAGATGAGGAGGGAAGACGATCAAGGTAATGAATGCCGCAGAGGCTTCAATGCTTAGACTGGTCATTCCTCCGTTACTAAAATCATAATTGACAGTGTGGTGGTAGAGGTGCTCGTGAATGCAATGTTGATCTTAGGATCTCAAGACTGAAACGAAAGGGATTGGTTCCTTGGTCAGAGGTTCTTGTGTCTAGCGAGTAGGCTACAGTTTTCTTTTGTAATCGGTGATAGCGTGCCCTAAAAAAATAGAAAGGAATTTTCGGTCTTCTTTTGTTACTCATGAAATTATTAATAATAATTACTATGCCCATACTTAATCAACTCCTATTACTTTCATAACTTCTAAATTAAAACCCCAATTTCTTTTAAACTTTGACCACTCATTCAATACCTAGGGTGCTATATTTAAAATATACGTACCTCCATTTATAGTTCTAAATTGACCAATATATTCTATTCTCATCATATATCCAAAATTCAATATGTGTTATTATAATTATTACTTTAAATTGTTTCCAAAGCCATTAGTGAAATAAGAGAAATGTAGAAAAGCCAGGTCAATGGAATACAATCAGTAAAATTGATTCTGACTTTTATGTCATATTGATTCATGAAGATCAATTTAGGGACTTTTTGCAATTATTATTCAAAGGAAAAACAAGGCTTTTTAAAGAAAAGACATTCATTTTGTTGACTGAGATTTGGACAAAATAATTGAATGGGCCCTAGAATGAAGAAAAATTGCATATTGAAGGCCAAATTTTAAAAGAATTCAATGGATTTAAATTATGAACGGAAATTTAGCAAAGTAGAAATTCAAATTCATAGGATCATGTATAATGACTTAAAATTAAATTTAGTACCAAATTCCAGTATGTTACAGTCCCTGCTTCCTCTATGTATCATTTAGATGAGAGATAATGAATGAAACACCATGTTTGAATCGATTATGAGTGATGGTAATCTTGGTGATGAAATGACCAAGAAAAGGGTTGAATATGAAACCTTAACTTGAGTTGTATCAAGTTGAAAAGCTTATATATGAGTGCCTATCGACCAAGGAGCCAAAGGAGGAGTCTCATATCGTTTTTTAGACTCCTGGAAAAGCCCATGACGTGCAAAGCACCTCAAGAAGGTGAAGTGTATCGGTTTACAACTTCCTTAGAAAAGTTGTATTGGGTTGTGAATAAAGTGGTGATTTTGTTGATATATTTTATTCAAAGGGATAAGTAATGGACGAAAATTCATCCCTAGATTATCCTCAACTATTTTGCATGTTAAGATAAATGTTGATGCATGCATGTACACGTGTCACCCATGCATGGACATGTGGAACCTAGTAGCTCAAATTGATGACACCTCATTTTCACACTTCTTCATGAACAACAAGTATATATACCCCTTATTTCACCCCTTAGTGGAATTTTTCAGATCACCCTCCTTCCCTAAGGTATCTTGCATAGGATCCCTGTATCGAGAAGGATTGAAGTGGTATCGTGCATAGATCTTGGGGTATCGGCCAAGACAAGGTGGTATCGGCCAAGACAAAGTGATATTGGACAAACAAGGTCATATCGCCCAAGAAGGGTGATATCGGCCATAAGGGTGAGATATCGGCCACAAGCAAAGTTTTATCAGCTAAGAGGAATTCCATATCACCCAAGAGTGGTAGGGTGTTAGCCAAGGTGCTAAGGAGCCCAAATCTTAACCCTAAGGTAAGCCATAGTCATCTTCAAGCTTGAATTGAAGCATGGAGTTAGGGTTATGATCTACCTTTCTTCTCCTCTTCACCAAATGCTTATCCATGGTGATTTGTTGTATTTAGAGGAGTTGAGAAGTTCATCCTCAACCTTGGTAACGTGGAGCTTTGGAGCTTGGAGCTTTGAAGTTGTTCTTAAGGCAGGTTAGATAACTTGAACTCTATCATGTTATTATTCATCACCTAAATTGCTATACATAATGAATTACTTTTAATTCCAAAATTTACTAAAATTGTTGATGAAATTATGAGTTCTAGTAGTTGAATAGACATGTTGCCATGAACTATAACTATTAGAATGGAAGGCTAGAACTTGAAGGAGACGGTGTCACTTTGTAAAAGTGATATCGGGTTCAAGTATATATACAAGTAGCTCCAACCCAATATGGGTATGGCTTGCACGATATGCTTGCACAATATTCTTGCATGATATGTTTGCACAAGATGCTTGCACGATATGCTTGCACAAGATGCTTGCACGATAGGAAGTCAAGTATAGACTCCATGCACGATACAAGGTTAAATGTATACTTGTAAGTTGATATGAAACCCTAATTTGGGTAACCCGATTTGAGTAAAGAATAGCAAGTACTATCACATGATATAATCATATAATATATCATTGGATCTGGGTATCATGAAGTACACACATCTGGTGCACGATAGGAATAATTAAACCTGAGTTGTCTCCAATGGAACCCTAGATAGTAAAACCGATGAAGATCTAAACTATCATGTCAATGGAAATCCTATTTAGGTTGATGAAAAACACCCTAGGGTCAATAAAAATTAAAGGGGGTTGATGGGAAGGTTGCTTTGACGAAAGGAGATTCTTAAGACTAGTTATGGGCAGTTTCAACATTTACACACATACTAGTATATAATACCTCTTTCCCTTCGACCTAGAGGATTATTTATGCCTTGTACTTCTACAAACCTAGATGGAGCCTTAGAGGTTGAAGAAAACCCCTTGGGGGTCAATATCCATGGATGGGAGCTTACAAGTGGGTGCAAGTGGATGTATGTGGATTCATGTCAAAGATCAAGAAACTACACAACACTTTCAAGCTTACCAAACTTGTTTGAATAAAAAACATAAGATCTTCGCCCTAATCTCTTTTTCCTTATTTTCTTTGCACCTTGTTAATAACTAGCCGAAGTCCATGGTTTCCTTAGTGGTAACTTGCTCATCTAGCTAAAGTACCCTCTTTTCTCCTCTTTTCTCTGTTGTTCGTCCTAGATCCACCTTGGAGGAGTCATCTTGGAGTTAGAAAAGTGATCTTGGAATTGGAAAGGAGGTCTCTTAGAGGTATTATTGATGTACCTCACCTATTCTTCTTCCTTTGGTCGTCCTCTTGGACTTTCACGGTGGAACCTACTCCATTTAGCTAAAGAATATGTTTGATCTAAACAAAGGTAGATCTTACCTGGAGCTTTGGTTTTGAGGTTGTTTGAGAGTTGATATAGTGTATGTAAGCTTGTTATTGGCTATCTTAGATGAACCCTCATGATCATGCACATGAGAGATGATTGGTATAGAATTTCTAGCATTATTTTGTCTACTTATACATGCAAATCCTTAAACTTTCTCTAATATACCCTAATCTTGCCTATGATCACCTTAAATGCTAAAGATGATTTCTTGAGGACTATTCTTGATGATTTAAATGGAAATAAAAAATTAATGTTCTTGTTGACCTTCAAAAAGTGATCCTTTATGTTAATCTCATGAGCACTAAAATAAGTTTTTGCTAAAATCTAAAATACATGTGAAACATGAGCAAATAATGGTATCTTCATGGTATATTGGTTTCATATGATGTGAAAATTAATATATTTATTATTCTTATTTCTTGAGAATGGATATACAATGACCTTAAGAACCGATATACTGCTGAAATTTTAGTTGATTTAGACCTATAATTTCAAGGTAGCCCATCTATGCATAAATTGGTTCTTTTTATGTGTAATCATGTAAGTGATGTAACACTCTTATACCATCAAATCTGAAGTTTAAATTTTATAGGGTGGTGAATGAAATTTGATGAGAACAACTGTCTTCCTATATTCAAAAGGATTACAATCCTCTCCTATAAATAGGAGGGGAAACAACAAGGAAGTACATAGCAAACCCTAATGGGCCCAATATACTTAGGCCCATATTACGTAAAACTTAAGTAAAAAGAATTAAAAGAAAATAAAACAACTATAGATAAATATATATCTGAATACTCCCCCTCAAGCTAGAGCATAGATATAAATCATGCCTAGCTTGCAACATAGCTCTACAACTCTTTTTCCAGAGAGCGGCTTTGTAAAAATATCAACAATTTGCTCGTGTGTAGATAGGAAGGGGGTAGTGATCTTCTCAGTCAGCACAACATCATGAAGAAAATGGAAGTCCAGCTAGATATGCTTGGTCCTTTCATGAAACAAAGGATTACTAGAAATGAAGGTAGCATCACGATTATCACAACATATTGGAATAACATGAGTGATGGGAAATCCAAAGTCAAATAGAATACATTTGATCCATAATAGGTCACAAGTAGTATGTTCCATTGTACGATACTCAACTTCTTCACTAGATCGGGCAACAACATTGTGTTTCTTACTTCTTCAAGTAATCAAGTTACCTCCTACAAATGTACAATGGCCAGAGGTGGATCTCCTGTTAGATTTATAGGTTGCATAATCAACATAAGAATATACAGTCACATCTAGATACCCATTTCTTTTATAAAATAGTCCATGTCCAGGTGAATTCTTAAAATCTCAAGACTTGGCATGCAACGTCCCAGTGATACTACCTAAGACAATCATGAATTAGTTGAGAACACTAACAACAAATCATATATCTGGCCTTGTAATAGTAATATATAGAAATTATTCAACCAAGAATTTATAACTAAATTTATCTTCTAAGGGCTGAGTAGATTCTACCAATAGATCATGAGCTTGATCTGTAGGAGATATTGCAGACCTACAACCAATCATTTCAATTTCATTAAGTAAGTCTAGAATATACTTCCTCTGGTATAAGATACTTCATCCTTGTTATGTGCTACTACAATACCAAGAAAATACCGTAGATTCCCAACGTCTTTGGCAACAAAATGCTTCATAAGATATTACTTTTGTAACAAAAATTCTAGTAGCATCACTTCCAGACAGAATGATATCATCCATGTAAATAATAATAACAATAATGCCAGAATTAGTGGTTTTGATAAACACAGAGTGATCATATTGAGACCGTATGAAGCTAAATTTGTTCAATACAAGGGATAACTTGTCAAACCAACCTCGGGGACTTTATTTGAGGCCATAAATAGTTTCTTTAGAAGGCATGCTTTTCCAATGTGCTACCCCTTAGCAAAATAACCTGGAGGTTGTGACATAGAGACAATCTCTTGAAAATCACCATATAAAAAGGTGTTATTAACATCTAGTTGATGTAAGTGTTAGCCTTTATTAACAACAATAGAAATCAAAATGCGGACAAAATTAAGATGCGCAACTGCGGAAAAAGTTTCAAAGTAATCAATCCCAACTTCTTGTGTGTACTCCTTAGTAACAAGTCTAGACTTTAGACGTTCAGTTGTCCCGTCAGGCAAATATTTCATAGTAAAAACCTGTCTGCAATCAACAAGTTTACTACTTGTAAGGAGATCAACAAGGTCCCATGTCCCACGAGAGTGGTGCATCCATTTCCTCATCCATGTCTTGTTTCCATGATGTGTAGTAGTGCCTATTGAACATTCTTAGGAATAGAAATTGTAGATAAATCAGTAGTAAATTTAGCCATGGAAGCATATAAATGATGTGTGGACACATGTTAAGAAATACAATATCTAGCACCAGATCATTGCCCTTTACGTAATAAAACATAAATGTTAGAATTAGAAGTTGTAACAGAGTTAGTAATACTACCATTGTCTTGAGGTGGATCATCAATCTTAGAAGATGTCAAAGTAGGGGATGTTGGTATGTATGCCTAGAGAACCATTCATATGATGATTGAGATGGTATATTACATAAAGAATTTGATTAACAATAATAAAGACAAGCTTCCAATTCATTCTGTCTCACTTAGTTATGAGATAATGAGGAAGCATAATGAATGTCTTAAGAATGACAATTATTCAATGACATATGTCTTCAAGTACATGACTTGAATAATACAATCATACATACGTTAAGAGTATGTACATTCTTATTATGTCATTGATCGTATGTTACTATGGAAGGTATATATACAACAATAACACTAAAGACCGGATTGTGTGTTGGTTGATGATAGAATCTCATCATTCATGATATGTGATATCAAACCAAGCACATAGATACTTGTTAGAGAATAATGTATCAGATATACCCCCCTTGATAGTGACACGGGGAAACCATGTTTGGTGGTCATAGTAATCTCTCGTAGTGAAGGTGTGATTGTGGTTCTTAGACTTGAAGTCACTACACTCGTCACATGTTGTTCAATATACGTTGACATCATCCAACGTAACGTCGAATAAGGATTTCCATAACGGTGATGATTAGGTAGTTGTGACACATGGGGATTGATTATAAGTGATGTAGATGGGATTTGTCCCTCCTACTGGAGTCTAATATCCATGCCATTTGATAAGGGAAAATGTGAAAAGCCCACATGTACATGTGAATAAATATATGATATTGAGGTCATATATATCTCAGACAGTATGCTCTAGGTTCAAGGAACATGGATTGAATGTTGAAGAGGATGGTGATTCCAAGCCTCGAGTTAATTCCAGATATCAGAGACAAAGGAATTAGACAATCACTATAACACCTGACACAAATTGTAGGTTGAAGTTATTCTCCAACTTTCCATTCACTTGGGTAGCACCAATGTGTGACTAGGCACCACTCTTTTCTTGTGATGTCATAAAATAGTTATGAACATTCACTGCCAACGTGATATGAGACATAGAGGGTCACACACATAGGAATTCACTTAGAAGAGAAGTTCAATCGTGAATGACAAGTGAATTGATTACTAAAGTATTTATGTATTCAATTTGAGAAACAAATTAGCTGACTAGACTCCCAACTGATCGAATCATGTGATGGAACAACCGATTGAGTGCCAGGTTGATTAGAAATTGAATTGGCTGAGTTCTACCCCAATCAGAGAGAGAACTGATCGTTTCACATAGTGAACCGATCAACTCGGGACACCAACCAACCATTTGGTTGAGTGAGATACACAGTTCATGGAGAAATTTGATTACATCAAGGATTATTGTTGATGTCATGTTATGTATTAATTGGATTCAAATTACCAATTCATATACGGTTGTCAAGCATGGCAAAATGACTAGTTAGCTGAGCAGACCAATCAGCTCGCATGTGAATCTACTGGCTCACCACTCACAAGTTGCAAAAAGTCATGATATTTTGGTCCCTTCCACTCCCACACAGATTGTGAACCCATAACCTAATCCCACCTATATATGGATGGGTATTAGGGGCTTCCCAGAGACACAACTCAATTGCCTCTAACAATTGTTTGTCTTCTCTAGTTGTGGTAACCAAGAGAACTCGATCAAGTTCTACTTGATAAAGGGAGGGAAAGTAAGGGAGAACAATTGTGCAAGAACAAGTTGGTGACTAGTACACTAGTGGAGGGACAACTCCTTCCTTCCAGTTCTAGTTGAATGACATGAATTCTAGTTTATCCATTTGGACTACCATAGATTCAAGGTGGCCTTTTCCCATCGCTAGGAGGAAAACGTCAGCCTACAGTCTTTGGAGAAGCTGCTGCATAGCTCGTCCGAGTCTGCTGTCCATGGTGGAGATTAGGAGCTTCTAAGATGAGTCCCAATGCAACTAGGAGTGCACGACCGCTACAACGAGTTATAGTCACTAGACTTGATCCAAGATCATATATGAACTCGTCAAACCATCATTTCCATTACATAGTTGTTGACACGATCTTGTTGTTCTGGGGAATATGGACAAATTTTTTTATTTCTATTGCCTACTCTGTGCCCATATTTCCCTACAGTGGTATCAATTTACTATGTCTTGGGATAATCGATATGATCGGATTTTTGGTTTTATATATTTTATTTATTACATATGATGTCAATACTTAAACTGCTAATGTGTATATCCAATCAACGACCACATATATAATAACAAACTACTATATATATGTGTGTCTATATATATATATATATATATATATATATATATATATATATATATATATATATATATATATATATATATATATATATATATATATATAAAAGAGAGAGAGAGAATTTTATGTGTCATCCTAAAAGTGAGTTTTGATGGCGGATGTGTAGCGTGGTTATGACCAATAATCCTAATTATCTGTGCATGGTGCTTGTGTGTTTATTTCCTATTTTATCTCAGTTTGCATACCAAGCCTCTACCTTCTTCTTCCCAATGCAAAGTATTATTATTTCCTACCTTTTCTCCCCTTGAATGTAACTCAAGGTTTTTATTTACAATATAATAAGTTTAATAGCAATAAGATAGTTTATATTCTTGCAATGACGAAGATGATGATCAACGTCAGGCGAGCTGACCATTTCACGTAATGAGCTGACCGACTGGAGGACCAAGGGGGCAGACCGTAGGAGGAGCGAACCAACTGACTAGTGCACCCAACCAAACTTCTGGAGGTGTCCAGACATTGGTTGTATAGGAGGTCAACCAATCATTTTAGCGACCAACCGACCGGCCAAGAGACAAGCCGATTGGTTTAAGGGTTGAACCTATCAACTCGGATTGGTAAGAACAGATCTTCATCAACAACATGTTTCTACATGACATCTAGACCCTAGGTTGTGGTAATTCATTGAGGCTCCAAGGAATTACATTAGTATGGCCATAACCATTGCTTTTATTTTATATTGTATGTTTACGTTGTGGGATATAGTATGGATATGATACGTACTATATACATGTGGTGATTAGATAAAGTATATACATATACACACAAACTCCCTTAAATAAAATATCAAGTCTTATATTCTTTCATTAGAGGCACACATGAAAAGAATGATCGACTAAGTGTGGGCATCCAAGGGTGGTGCGCTATCTATCTCGTGGAAGTGATATGGTAATAATGTGGGCCTGCCAAGTGGGGTGCATTATTATCATTTCAACTTTTGGGTGAAGCTTAATTGAGTGACATTAATGGGATTAAGCACTAGAGGCATACAGATGATTATGCAAAGGAGTTGCACATATCATGTATCCAAGAATTACATAAGATGTATTTAACAAACATTGTCTACCTTAATAGTTGAGCATGGACGTTGGTGTTGGCCAAGTAATAGTTGAATTATTTTGGATCTTGAATCATGAGAAGATTGTAGATTGCAATCTTCAAAATTGATACGTGGGCTATTAATTCAAATAAAATAGTGAGAGTGATAGTTAATTAAATCCCTAATAAACATCATCAAATTTTAATCAAATCATATTCAAATCAAAATGAGTTTTTGACAAAATTGCAAATTCTTTTATAGAATCAATTGGAAACACACAACAACAACTTTTCTCTATGAATAGTCTTTGAGAAGGACAAGTTAAATGGGAACAACTTCCATGAATGGTTTAGGACACTAAGAATGATTTTCACACAATATCGTAAGCTCTATGTCCAGGAGATACCAGATCCAAATGAACCTCTTCCCACTACACCTAAGGCTGATAGGGATGCTTATAAGAAGCATATTGAAGATGTTGTTAATGTCAAATGATTTATGCTATGCTCGGTGAACTATGAGTTTCAAAGGCATCATAAGAACATGGATGTTATTGAAATGGTCACACATCTTAAGAACATGTTCCAAGATCAGACAAGATAGGAGAGATATGATGTGTCACAAGCATTGTTCAAGTGTAAGATGATAGAAGGAGATCCAGTAGGTCCTCAAGTACTCAAGTTCATTGGATATGTAGATAACCTAGAAAGACTGGGATTCCCCTAGGGTTAAGAGTTGACCACTAATGTGATTTTGTAGTATCTTCTAGAATTTTGCAGTCAGTTTGTCATGAACTACAACATGAATGACTTTGACAAGCCATTGACAGGGTTATTAGGCATGTTGAGAACAACTAAGACATAAATTAAGAAAGACAAGCTCAAGTCAGTGATGATGATCAACAAGACAAAGGGAAAATATAAAGGCAAAGGCAAAGCTAAGAAAAGTTCTAAATCTAGCCAGAAGCCCAAGTCTTCATATCTCAAGGCAAAGGGAGGAATAAAGAATGGAGGCAAATGTCACCACTGTCATTAGGTTGGACATTGGAAAAGGAATTTCCCCCTCTGGTTGGAGGAACTAAAGAACAAGAAGGAGGAGGTAGAGATCTCCACTTCAGGTATATACATTATAAGATAGTTCTAAATTACTTCTTCATTGGTATCTAATACCAGATGTAGATGTAACATACGTTGATGTGTAGGATCTGATAAGAGGTAAAACCTTTATGAAAGGGCACATATGGACTGTGTGGAGCAAGATTTACTGCAGCTTCAGTCTATATTTAGAATTCATCTTAGCACATTGGGCATGCAATAGAGTTAGTTGAACTGCTATTTGATGAATCCAAATTCATCATGATTTTCAGTCACCATTTTGGGCCCAATTTGACTCAATACATTCGATTTCATCTCCTTAAATCTTACAATGTGCAATTTTGCTTGGTTGATCAGATTATCAAGTTATTAACGAGTTTTGTATGAATTTCATGTAGATCATGTACAGCTAGCACATTGAATCCTGAGTATGCAATTTCATCCAATCGGTTTGCCCTAACGATCATGTGCATTTAGTCTCGACCAAACGGTCTTGGTCCATTCGGTTTGCATCCACACGGTTTGTTCTTCTTTCTCTAAACGGTTTCACCTATACGATCCTCCTCGTGACCAGTAAACGGTCTTGAGACCACATGGGCTGCAAACGGTCTTGAGACAACGCATGCCCAAACGATACTCACACCATGAGAAGCAAACGATCTCCAAACCGTTTAGGCAATCAATCCCCAAAACTGATAGGAACTCACTGGTCTTCAAGACAATTTGGACACTAAAACCCCGACGCTCGGTCCTCAAGACTGTTAGGCCAGCTGAGGGCACAAGATCGATCAGAGGCAGCAAACAGTGAGCAACCGAGATCGTTTGGAAGTGAACACTGGTTGGGATAGATATCGTTTGAAGGCCAAGACCGTTTGGATGGAACGCGAGACTGTTTGGACGACGAAGATCATTTGGACGATGAAGACCATTTGGAAGTGAAGACCAGTTGGAGTAGAGACTGTTTGGATGGAACGCCGAGACCATTTGGACACCAAGACCATTTGGACACAGGAATGCTAAACTGATCGGAGACATCAAACAATGAGAGGTACAAACCGTTAAGTAGTGATCGGTCTCCAAACCGATTGGAGGCCATCGATCCACAAGACCGGTTGGGCGCAATACCGATTTCCCAAGACCATTTGGGCACACGTTGAAACCGTTAGAAGCCAAGACTAGTTGAAGAAACGGTATCCAAGACCGTTTGGACATGAGTCCTCAAACTGTTAATACGAAGATCGGTTGGAGGCATTTAAATCCAAATAGTTTAAACTCAAAACCATGTGAAGTGGACTCACATCCAAACCATTCAAGACTCGATCCAGGCCTATAAATAGGACCAGCAGGGTCCTCATTTGGGCATCAGACCCAAGACGCCGGCAGGATGCCTGAACACAGGTTTGGTCCACGTACATCCTCGCCATTGCCACTTCACATGCTACTCCTACTGTGAGCAAGGAGGTCAAGATGAGAAAGAAAGTGGAGAAGAAGATCTCCCCGGTCTACCTTGGTGGTTCTTCCTCCTCATCTAGATCTACTCCGACATGACGTAGAAGACCACATCATCTTCACTGAGTTGCGACTACCTTCTGCATCATGCTCATGGTGGAACCTTCCCTCTCTCTTATTCTTCTTATTTCTCGCATCATGAGTGAGTAGTTCCTTTTTGTTGGGGTGCGGGGACTAGCCCCACTGCCCATGCAAGCATGTTCTCTTGTTAAACATTCCATGGCAATGTATATAACTTTTCATTTCATTGTTAATCATTAATGTTTGTGGATTGATTACCTGCTTGCTTTTATCTTGTTCTTCCCTATGTTGTGATAACTTCTATATGTAGGGTAGAATTTTGATTAATGAGGTTGACTCCCAAACTAGAAATAGAATGGGATTCCTTGAGGTCGTAAGTGTATGATCCGTGAGGGGATGAGCCATCTAGCCTACGGTGACACTTCTGTGGCCTAAACATCCCTCAGGGAGGGCCACAACTTCAGTTGGATATATGTATCTTCGTTGTTAATCGTCGATGTTTGCTTGTAGATTAATCGTCTACTTGCTTGTCTATTAATGCGGTTGACTCCTTGACTAGAAATAGAAAGGGATTCCTTTAGGTCGCATGTGTATGATCTGTGAGGGGACGAGCCATCTAGCCCACGGTAACGCTTCTGTGTGCCTAACGCCTGTATAGGGGGCCCACAGATTCAGTTAGATTTCTGTATCTTCAGAGCTGTAAGTGAGTGATCTGGATGGTGACGAGACATCTGATACCTAAGGTGATGCTTGCGCAAGCCTAACGCCCGTATGGGGGGTTTTGCAGCAGCTCCATTTGAATGGTTGTATCTTGCCTGGATGTTTGGTGATTGGATGTGTTTGCATGTGTAGTGGTGGTGAAACCCAAGACCATCCTAGCGATTCCATATCAATAATCTAGATCAACTTTAGTTCTGCTCTTTACTTTCCTGCACTTAGTTTAATTAACCTCAAATCAACCCTTGTTCTAAATATTAGTCTTACTTGAACTAGACTAGACTAGCAATGATTCTTAAAAATGTTGTCCCTTGGGATTCAATCCTTAACTATACTGTGATAAGACTCATCCACTTGCGGGTGTATTATTGCATAAGGTTTTGGTAAAAGCTCTGGGATTTCAACCCTGAGTGAATTCGTTAGTGCGATAATAGACCATGTCAAATTCTGGCATCATTGTCGGGGACAACGGAATCAGTTAGTCAAATCTAGTTCTTTTAAGGCTAATCTAGGTTTTTTCTTTTTCTTTTGAAACAATCGATCATCTACTTGAATTCGGTTCTACTCCATCAAACTCACTTCTAAAAAATATTTCCATCCTAGGTACCAATAGAGACTAGTGCATGCACCGCTCAAACAGTCCCGGTCTCACTGCTAGCTTTGATCCTGAGATAGACAAAACTTTTCATCATCAGAACATAGAGAACCAAGCAAGGATGGCTCAAGAGGAGGAAATAGCCCGAAGGGTTGCTCAAGACCATGCTGCATAAAGATATAGGATTATGCAAGAAGCCAGAGCTGTAGTCAAATAGAGATCCAAGCAGCACAAGCAGTAGCGCAAGCAGCAAAATTGCAGAAGGACCTTAGAGAATTCTCCATTCCTAAAGCTGCTGACGTTCACCACCCTGTACAACCTCCTCCTATCAATGCTCCAAATTTTGAGATATGGGCACATTGGATCACCTTGCTTCAAAACAACCCATTCTATGGTAAGCAAGGAGAAGATGGTTAGGAACATCTTTTGAGGTTTATTGATCTATGTGCTATGACAAAGAAAAATGGAGTCACAGATGATGCCATATGACTCCGTCTTTTCAAGTATTCTCTTGCTGATAGAGCTATAATTTGGTACAATTCCTAGCAATGTGAACCCATCACCACTTGGGAACAACTTCAAAATGTCTTTCTGGAAAAATTATACCCTCCTCTCACATATGAAATCAGGGGACGTATAACTCAATTCACTCAGGTCCCTAGAGAATCCCTTGCTGAAGCATGGGAAAGATACAAGGCGCTTCTACGCAAGTGTCCACACCATGGCATTCCTAAGAATCAACTCATGAAGATCTTCTATAGGGGTGTGGATGATGACATTAAGAGGTTTTTAGACTCCTCATTAGGAGGAAACTTCATGCGTCAAAGTTATGACAACGCATGGAAGGTTGTCACCCTTGGAGCTGAAAATCAAGCTAATTGGGGTAGATCAGTAGGAAAAGGAGCATTGAAGGTGACTATGGATGAAGCCATTCCTGAATACAAGTATATCACTGAAACCCTCAAACTCTTAGTTGCCAAGAAAGACCATATTGAATCATCCCTTGCTTCCTATGAAAGAAGACACTCGCTCCCACAACAACAAGAACAGATCAAGTCAGCTACACTGTTCTGTGAAGCATGCAAAGGCATTGATCATTCTACGCTAGCCTGTAATTTCCTCTATGATGTTATTTTGAGCAAAGTCAATGGACAAGCAGAAAATGGCTAGATGGAAAGTATGAATGATATTAACACTATCCCTGGTCAGGGTAATCACAACCCGAATCAGAATAGGAACCATCCTAGTTTTCAGTATGGAAATCCTTCGGGAGCGGTAAACTCACATCAATTTGGTTCAAACAACCAACAATAGAATTTCGGGAATCAAGGGAACCTTAGGGGTAACTTCCATAATAGGAACTATAATAATTACCAGAACAAACATCAATTCCAAGACACCAATCAAGTCCCCTACCAAAATCAACAACAAGGGAAACAAGCCAGACCCATCTCTCCTGATGACAAACTGTCAGCCATTAAGAAGATGCTACAAGCACAACAAACTATGATAGTTAATCAACAAGCCCAACAGAAAGCTATTGAATCTCAGTTAGCCCAACTGTCATCCAGTCTCAAGCCTCCAGCTGGAGATTTTGCTGGTCAACCGGAGAACAACCCTAAACATCCTGAGTAGTTGAAGGCTGTTATGACTCGTTCTGGTAATGTACATCCTGACCCTCCTGTTAAGACACCAGTGGTTGTCATAGATGAAAAAGACCGGGTGAAAGATCAAGTTGACAAAGAACCTGAATCTATTCCGAAGGATCAGCCAAGAAATAATAAGTCAGACAAATAAAATTCTATGAAACTTTCTACCGAAGAGGAAGAAGAAACACCAGAACCTAATATCCCTATATACAAGCCTCGTATACCTTTTCCAGCTCGTCTAAGGCAAAGAAGCTTGATACCCATTTCAACAAGTTCAAGGAAGCTATGAAGAAACTTCATGTTGATATACCCTTTCTAGATGCGCTGGTAGAGATACCAGCCTAGACAAAGTACTTGAAGTCTCTCCTCACAAGGAAATACAGAACTGAGGAAGTTGAGACGGTTAAACTGGCAACTACTACTTCTGATATTATCAAGTCAAGATGCCCAAGAAACAGAAAGATCCTGGATCTTTTGGTATCTCATGCCATATTGTTGATTCTACATATAAGAAGGGACTAGTTGATCTTGGTGCTAGCATTTCGATCATGCCACTTATCCTTTGTAAGAGGCTAGGATTTTCAGAATTTCTTCCTACTGGCATAACTATACAGCTTGCAGATAATTCAATAAAACATCCATTAGGAATCCTCAAAGATGTCCCGGTCAAGGTAGGCAAGGACGCATATGTTCTGTGTGACTTTGTCATTATGGAAATAAAAGAAGATGCCAAATATCCTCTCATCATTGGACGTTCGTTCCTCGCCACTGTAAGAGCTCTAATTGATGTTGAAGCAGGAACCTTGCTTCTTCGACTAGGAAAAGAAACTCTCGAGTTCAAAGTTTTTGAAAATATGAAAAAACCAAGCATGCAAGAAGAAGTCTATCTTATTGATTGCATAGAGTAGATGTCACTTCTCACGCAAGAGAATCATGAATTAGACGATCCTTTAGAAGTTTCTCTAACAGACCCATCAACTGATGAACCTATTGATGAACAAGTAAAGGATTGCATCGAATTTCTCGACTCTACAGAAGAAGATGTTGAAGCTACTTTTGAGGAACTCAAGACTATAGAAAGAAGTGAAGACATTTGTAAAAAGGAGGAGACACCTCTCAACCCTATCATGGCACATACCAAACAATTTTTAGGTGTCCATGAGCCTCCTCATCCAGAAATAACTATCCTCTGGAATGCACTGGTAGCCCAACATATAGAGATTACCTATTTCATCTTCCCTCTGCAATAATATTTGGATTGTGGTTTCTACAAGGAACATCCCTCAGATCCATATCTGATAGATGTTAATGACCAACATTGCTACGATGAAGGGATAGTGCATCAACAAATAAACTTTTCTTCCAAGCCTCAACAACACTACATCATCAATGATGTCATTCAGATTCCCTACAACTATTCTCCACCTCGAATTGAGCAACAGAGAACAATTCAACATAACTCAAGTTGTTTCCCTATGTGCTATGACATTGCTTGCTCTTGTTGGGGAAGAATACAAGAAGCTAAAATCAAAGCGAGGGTTAATGAATGGCTGAGAAAGAAACCACCAAAAGAATATGTCAGTCCAGCTCAAATTCCACCCAGAGCCCCACCATGGTGATAGTATCCACGTCGAGCCATCGACATAAAACAAAGGCACTCGTCGGGAGGCAACCCGATCAATAAATTCATTTTACTTTTAATTTTGAATTAGAAATTTTCCTTAATTTTTTTTTTATTTTAGATAATTTTGCACTGTATAAAATTGCATCATGAGATGCTATCTTAAGTGTTGACTAGTCTTCATTTTTGAGATTTTCAGATGGAGGATGCATGCTGATTGGAATGCAACCACATATGGTGGTCCAACCGGCATGAATTTTCCCCTCCATCTCAGATTTAGAGTTTGCTCGGGACGAGCAAATTTCTAAGTTCAGGGTGGAGGATGGGTGGTACGTACTTTACTTTCCACCTACACCCATCTATTTCAGACTTAAGATTTCATCATTGCATTTTTTAGCAATTTTTTTAAATTTTCAAAATTTTTCAAATTTTCAAAGATTTTGAACAAAAACTTGATGAAGTTTTGACGCTTTTTGTTTCAATAACAGCCATTACCTAGTTGGCTAGTTTCTCTCTCCATGCTTTTATTTGCATCATTATACCCTCCTTATTCGAAGCAGATCCTCAAAAGGGCCATTTTCTGAAAACTAGCCTATAGATTGAAATCATCTTGAGAAGCTTATGAATCCTAACATCATGATCCTTCTACAAAAATGGAAAGTGTATGTCGAACTGATAGGGATTAAACATGTCATGCTTCCTAACTGATAAGTGGAACAATAACATGGAATCTCCACCGGATCCTCATCAAGCCATTATTTGAGCAGAGTTTGATAAAGAGAACCACCTAGTGCACTAAATTGTAAATCGAGTTGCATTCTGATTTGAACTCTCTTCTACACTTCTTCTATCATCTCTGTACCCCTCCTTCCATCAAAAAGAAAAAAAATAGCCAAAATAGTGCCAAACCCTAAGTTCGGGGTGGCACACCACCTCCCTCTATATCCACTTCTTTCATACCCCTCGCTAATAAATAGGGGTGTACCACCAAGAAAAGATGAAAATGTGCACACAAAAATAAAATGCAATCTCGAGTCGAATAGAGGAGAGATTTGCACAAAAAATGTAATCAATGAAATTGCAGTTGTAAAATAAAAATCTTGATTCGAATAGAGGAGAGATTTATTTCTTCCTTCCATACCACCATTCACTTCCTTTTCCACCTAAAGGCACAATGAATGCCTCCACCATCCTGAAATATACCAGTGTCAGATCAAGTGTACACTTGTTGTTCTGCGGGTATCTCTGGACTCTTACAAAAGTCTTAGAAATGCTTGTTGTTGGAAAAAGTGAGGAGGAAGTAATGTTGGAAAACAAACTTGGGAATGAAGATGTGGTAAGATGTGTTCAGCGATCTCACGAAGTTGAGACGCTTAGTTATACTGAGCAGAAAGGAAACAATCGTGATGTGAAGAGGAAGCAATCACATGATCCAAAAGTATTCATTTGGCAACTATTTCAAATTTTGTGTTACTCAAGGACGAGCAACGTTGAAGTTCAGGGTATTCTGATGAATCCAAATTCATCATGATTTTTAGTCACCATTTTGGGCTCAATTCAACTCAATACATTCGATTTCATCTCCTTAAATCTTACAATGTGCAATTTTTCTTGGTTGATCAGATTATCAAGTTATTAACTAGTTTTATATGAATTTCATGCAGATCATGTGCAACCAGCACATTCAATCCTGAGTATGCGATTTCAGCCAATCGGTTTGCCCCTGTGCATTCAGTCTCAACCAAACAGTCTTGGTCCATTCGGTTTGCATCCACACAGTTTGTTCTTCTTTCTCCAAATGGTTTCACCTATGCGATCCTCCTTGTGACCAAAAAATGGTCTTGAGACCGGATGGGTTGCAAATGGTCTTGAGACTGCACATGCCCAAACGATCCTCAATCCGTGAGAAGCAAACGATATCCAAACCGTTTGGGCAATCAATCCCCAAAACCGATTGGAACTCACCGATCTTCAAGACCGTGTGGACACTACAACCCCGGTGCTCGGTCCTCCGTTAGGCCAGCTGAGGGCACAAGACCGATCGGAAGCAGCAAACCGCGTGCAACTGAGACCGTTTGGATGTGAAGACCGGTTGGAATAGATATCGTTTGAAAGCCAAGACAGTTTGGATGGAATGCGAGATCGTTTGGATGATGGAGATCATTTGGACGACGAAGACCGTTTGGAAGTGAAGACCGGTTGGAGTAGAGACCATTTGGATGGAACGCCGAGACCGTTTGGACACCGAGACCATTTGGACACAGGAATGCTAAACCAATCAGAGACAGCAAACCGCGAGAGGCACAGACCGTTAAGACGTGATCGGTCTCCAAATCGATTGGAGGCCATCGATCCACGAGACTGGTTGGGCACAAGACCAATTGCCCAAGACTGTGTGGGTGCACATCAAAACTATTAAAATCCAAGACTAGTTGAAGCAACGGTCTCCAAGACCGTTTGGACCTGAGTCCTCAAACCATTAAGATGAAGATCGGTTGGAGGCATTTAAATACAAACCATTTAAACTCAAAACCATGTGAAGTGGACTCACATCCAAACCGTTCAAGACTCGACCCAAGCCTATAAATAGGACCATAAGGGTCCTCATTTGGGCATCGGACCCAGGATGTCGATAGGCTGCCTGAACACAGGTTCGGTCCACATACATCCACGCTATTGCCACTTCACCTGCTGCTCCTTCTTCGAGCAAGGAGGTCAAGACGAGAAAGAAGATGGAGAAGAAGATCTGCCCGGTTTGCCTTGGTGGTTCTTCCTCCTCATCTAGATATGCTCTGACACTATGTAGAAGACCGCATCATCTTCACCGAGTTGTGACTACCTTCTACATCATGCTCATGGTGGAATCTTTCCTCTCCCTTGTTCTTCTTGTTTCTCGCATCATGAGTGAGTAATTCCTTTTCGCTGGGGTGCGGGGACTAGCCCTGCTGCCCATGCAAGCATGTTCTCTTATTAAACATTCCATGTCAATGCATATAACTTTTCATTTCGTTGTTAATTGTTAATGTTTGTGGATTGATTTCGTGCTTGCTTTTATCTTGTTCTTCCCTATGTTGTGAGAACTTCTGTATGTAGGGTAGAATGTCGATTAATGAGGTTGACTCCCAAACTAGAAATAGAATGGGATTCCTTGAGGTCATAAGTGTATGATCTATGAGGGGACAAGCCATCTAGCCTACGGTGATGCTTCTGTGGCCTAAACATCCCTCAGGGAGGGCTACAACTTCAGTTGGATATTTGTATCTTCGTTGTTAATCGTCGATGTTTGCTTGTAGATTAATCGTCTACTTGTTTATCGATTAACACGGTTGACTCCTTGACTAGAAATAGAAAGGGATTCATTGAGGTCGCAAGTGTATGATCCGTGAGGGACAAGCCATCTAGCCCACGGTGACGCTTATGTGTTCCTAACGCCTGTATAGGGGGCCCACAGCTTCAGTTGGATTTTATATCTTCAGAGCCGTAAGTGAGTGATCTAGATGGTGACGAAACATCTGATACCTAAGGTGATGCTTACGCAAGACCAACGCCCATATGGGGAGTTTTGCAGCAGCTTCATTTGAATGGTTATATCTTGCCTGGATGTTTGGTGTTTGGATGTGTTTGCATGTGTAGTGGTGGTGAAACCTAGGACCATCCCAGTGATTCCATATCATTAATCTAGATCAACTTTAATTCTGCTCTTTACTTTCCTTCACTTGGTTTAATTAACCTCAAATCAACCCTTGTTCTAAATATTAGTCTTACTTGAACTAGACTAGACTAGCAATGATTCTTAAAAATGTTATCCCTTAGGATTCGATCCTTAACTATACTACGATAAGACCCATCTGCTTGCGGGTGGCATTATTGCATAAGGTTTTGGTAAAACATTAGGGATTTCAACCCTGAGTGAATTTGTTAGTGCGATAATAGACCACGTCACTATTTCATTATGCCAATAATAGAAACATATACTTTATGCAACTTGTATGACAAGGATGATAAATCAATAAAGAGTTGTTAATGATTCTATTTTGAAGATGTGATCTTGTATGGCAATGCCCCAACATCTAGTGATCTTTATATTAATGGATCTAAAGATTAATGTTAATAACACAAATACCAAAATGATATAATTGATAACTCAAAAAATCTTTAGCATTTTCACCTTGGGCACATATATAAGAAATGCATATCTAGAATCCATATTGACATTTATCTAGACTCTTTTAATTATTGAACCAATAAGAGACATGCAAGTCTTAATTATGAGGAATATGACAAAATACCCTTCACTAGATATTGTGGCATGACTTTTACATGTTTATGTATGAAGATCTTCTAGAATAAATGCTAGTGGTAGTTGTTTGTACTTCATTATATTCAGTGATGATCTCAGTTAATATAAGGTTTGTATTTGGTAAAATACAAACATGAATCTCTTGAAGTGTTCAAGGATATTGTAATAAAGTATAAATTTGATAACACTTTCAAGAAATTTTAATATGATCAAACGTTGAAATGCTTTACAATCAAGAGTTTGAGATCCTTCTAGAAAGACAGTGATAACGTATCACAAGTCAAATCCACCAGAAACATGATGATGTATCGGTAAGAAGGAATCACATCATGATGAGTCATGACATGAATATCATTTAATCTAATCTTCTAACTTTCTTTAGAAACCTGCTTTATACTAAAATAATGTACCGTCTAAAATGGTTTAAAAAGACATCATACATGATATGATATGGGAATGTCCTGATATGTTTTAAGGATTGAAACTTATATAAAGAAAGTAGTTTCTTGAAAAGGTTCTACCACAAACCATAATTTTTGAATACTACCTTTAACCCTAATCCAACAACAAAATGTTTGTTGCTAGGATAACTGAGTTCCATAAGAATTAATGGGAGTAAAAGTAGAACTCAAAAAGTTTGAGGTCAATAGGGAGGTACAATTTGAATGAAGAGAATCACAAGTTGTTGCGGAATGTAAAATTCCTTATGTAACACAGAGCTCATAGTTCTAGTAAGAACACATCTGAGATTGAGGGATTGTGAATCCTATAACTAAAATAAGTTATGAGTTGGTCATAAGATGATGAGCCAACAAAACAAACTAGAAGTTGTTTAGGAACATAATGTGAGAGATGGCCTAATAGCCATTAGGGAGTCAATGTACACTAACAAGGTATGACCTTAGTAGTACCACCTAAAGGGGTAAAACCCACAGGGTGCAGTTGGGTTTTCATTGGGAAGACTGACATGGATAACCTAAAAGGACATATTTGTTGCAAAGGTTTTCAAATCAATTCAGATTGTTGAACATGAAGAAACTCCTTTACCAATTGTCATGCTTGATATTGCAGCTTGAATAGAGTGTGAGATTTGGCATAATGTATATTAAAACTTCATTGCTTAAATATAAGAGAGGATGTGTATGTGACACAACCTAAAAGTTTTTTATAACTTCAAAATGCAAATGAAGTATATAACCTACAAAGTTCAATTTAGAGATTGAAATAAGCAACTCAGAGGTTGAATATTTTGACTTGACAAGATAGTCAAAGAGTTTGACTTGAATCAAGATAAAATATGAAATTTGTGATTAAAAAAGATTTAGTGGGAGAATATATGGATATTACACATGTAGATGGGGAATACCATCTCAATACTATAAGTATCAAAACCTGCCATGGAAATCACTTTCAGTGATGAAGGATTAGGTGAAACATACTATATGATAGGAACTGAGATATATAAAGATAGATCTGGGATGTTTCATAACTTAAAATCAACACATATAATAACAAGGTGATGAAAGAGTTAAGCATGAATGATTCAATGAGAGAGAATCTGACCATGATTGATGGGATTAGCCTCTCAAGAACCCTATGTTCTGATTCTTATGAAGAATGGAAAACCATGAGTGAGATGCCATACACACTAGCAAGTGGATCTATCATGTATGCTATATAATGTACTCATTCCATAATCTTGTATGTATTGGACATGACAAGATGGTATTAGTTTCCAATGAGGGTCATTGGAATGTCATTAGATATCCATGAGTACTTGATAAGCACTAAAGGATTAGTTGCTAGATTATAGAAACAAGGAAGAGTGTAGTGTAAAGGGTTACACAGACGTAAGCTTCTAAAATGAAGGAAAGTGGCTACAATATAAAATGTGCTTTAAAATAAAATTTGTAAGTTGGAATGGTTCCAGACTACATACCATTATTCTATAATAGAAGTTGAGTGTCCTAGTGTTATGATCACATGAGTGGATATTGTATGGATCTAGAAGTTCATATGGGTGAAATTAAATATGTTTCATCCATTGATGACATAGTAGAGATACTATGACAATGATGGAGATAATGGTTATGCAAGGAATTTCAGATAGCATATTATAGAAATTTCATCTCATAACGAATAGTTGAGAAACATGTAATATACCGACATCAACAAAATGTTGCTAACCCTCTAGATTAGCACTTGCGCAGCAGAAACATGATGGACAAGTTTAGATCATTAAGAATGATATTTGTGGGTGATTGGCTCTAAGTGCACGTGAGAGTCTATTGGTATGTATCCCCAAAGAGCCATTCATACGATGATTGATAGGGCATATTACATAAAGTATTTGATTAACAATAATAAAGGCAAGCTTCCAATTCATACTATTTCACTTAGTTATCAGGTAATGAGGAAGCATAATGAATGTCTTGATAATAACAATTACTCAATGACGTATGTCTTCAAGTACCTGACTTGAATAATGAGATCATATGGATGTTAAGAGTATGCACATTCTTATTATGTCCCTGGTCGAATGTTACTATGGAAGGTATATAGAAAATAGTAACACTAAAGACTAGAGTGTATGTTGGTTGATGATAGAATCACATCAGTCATGATATGTGATATCAAATCAAGCACATAAATACTTTCTAGAGAATAGTGTATCAGACAGACCCACCTTGAGATTGACACATGGAAACCATGCTTGGTGGTCATAGTCATCTCTCATATTGAAGGTGGTGATTTTGGTTCTTAGACTTGAAGTCACTACACTCATCACATGTTGTTATACTTTGACATCATCCAATGTAACCCTGAATAGGGATTGCATTAACGGTGATGACCGGGTAGCTGTGAAGCATGGGGATTGACTATGAGTGAGGTAGATGGGATTTGTCCCTCCTACTAGAGTATGATATATAGGTCAATTGATAAGAGAGACTAAGAAAAGCATGCGCATGCACATGTGAATCAATATATGATCTTGAGGTCACATATATCTCAGATAGTATTCTCCAGGTTCAAGGAACATGAATTGAACGTTGAGGAGGAGGATGAATCCATACCTCAAGTTCATTCTAGATATCAAAAACAAAGTAATTAGACAATCATCATAATGCATAACACATATTGTAGGTTGAAGTTGTTCTCCAACTATCCATTCACTTGGGTAGTACTGATGTGTAGCTAGGCACCACTCTTTTCTTGGGATGTTATAAAATAGTTATGAACAATCATTGCCAAAGTGATATGGGACTTATAGGGTCACACACATAGTAATTCACCTAGAAGAGGAGTTTAATTAGGAATGATATTGAACTAATTACTAAAGTGTTTAGGTATTCAATTTGAGCAATAAATTAGTTGATTGGACTCCCAATCGATTGACTCATGTGATGGAACAACTGATTGAAGTGTCAGGTTCACTAGAAATGAATTGGATGAGCTATGCTTGAACTAAGGAATGAACTGGCTATTTCACATAGTGAAAAGATTGGCTCAGGTCACCAACCAACCGTTTGGTTGGGTGAGACACCTAGTTCATGGAGAAATTTGATTGCATCAAGGATTAGTGATGATATCATGTTATGTATTAATTGGATTCAAATTATCAATTCATATGTGATTGGGAAATATGGTGAAATGACTGGTTCACTGAGTGAACTGATCATCTCGCATGTAACCGACCGACTTGCGTGTGAACCAACTGGTTCACTGCTTGCTGGTTGTAAAAATTCATGATCTTCCATCCCTTCCACTCACACACAGACTGGGAACCCAGACCCTAACCCCTCGTATAAACAGAGGGGTATTGGGGGTTTCGTAGAGACTCAACTCAATTTCCTCTAACAATTATTTGTATTCTCTTATTGTGGTAACTGAGAGAACCTGAGCAAGTCCTACCTCATAAAGGGAGGGATAGAGAGGGAGAACAATTGTGGGAGAGTAAGTTGGTGACTAGTACACCAACGGGAGGTACAATTGCTCCATGTCTGATCCAGTAGGAAGACAGGAGTTCTAGGCAGTCTGTGTGGACTTTCATAGAGGCAAGGTGGCCTTTGACCGTCACTAAGAGGACAATGTCAACAAACAGTCCATGGAGGAGCTACTAAAAATGTGAAACCCATTTCCACACAAAGTGATATTACTCAAAACAAAATCACAGAAGAAGGATTAATGAGCATATTATCTGAAAACACTATAAATTAAAACCTTTTTCATAAAACTTCCAAACAACAAGAACCTTCACATATAAGTCCTTTCATGCCTCAAATTACATACAAGGCATGTTGTCAACCTATGACCAAGAACTATTCCAGAACATATATACATGATTCCACCACATTTGTACATAACAATTATATGAGCCAACCATATACAGAAAGCATGTTTGTGAAACATCTACAAAATGTTCCCAAAGACCCGAGTGTACAAGGACGACTCTAGGACTCTATCAGAAAAAGACATCCAGTAGCACTACTAACCTCGTTAGCTACTTCCTCTCTACTACTCCTCAACCTTTGTTGCATGATCTCTACCTCCTCATGCTTGTCCACCTAAAAAGGGTGTGGAAAACCCACAGGGTGAGATATTAAATCTCAATGGGAGATATAACTCACCACCAACTCTATTATTATCACAGATAATATAAACTAAGAAGTAGTATAGTTACAACTGTATGAAGCATGTATTCATTATTAGCAAAAAGGAAATTGCTATTGAATTTACGAAACATCTTAATAATTTAAAAGGAATATGAAGAACATGTATATTTCCTATCATTAGTATTGTATAAAGATCAAGCAAGGCCTCATCGAATGTTTTTGTATTTTGATCCAATACAAGTATACTACACAACTGATTACGTATTTTATTATGCCCCGAGGATTTGAGTCATACCACCTAGATCCCACCGACCACTTGATAAGTTGAAATCAGTGCCATATAAGATCTAATGGAAGACCCAGAATCCATGACCACATTACACCTCTTGGTCATCATAAGAGAAAACACTGTAGAGACATATCAGTCAACTGTAATAGTGACATATAGTCAAAATTAGGGATTGGCTCATGCATGGCCATCCACATATATATAATCATAGCTAGCCTACCTTGGCACTGGTATGACGCTAGAAGAATAGGCTCACACATGGTCATTCTAATAAAAATGAGTGTCTCACGCATGGCCATATATAACACAACGAGATTGACTCACGCATGGTCATCTCACACATCCTGTAGTTGAGGATACAAGGGTTTATTCTACTTGTACCCTACATATTCAAAAATATGTGCTCTGAGTTAAACTCATTTCACCATTCAGCAAATGTTGAAACTGAATGGATCTATGGCATAGGGCAAACTACAATATTAGATTTCACTTTATTAATAAGACCAATTTAAGCATCTTTCAAAATCAATCAAGTTACAACATATAACCTCTAAACAAGATCTACATAAACAAAGGAATGACTCATCATAGGAACATACTAAAACATATTAGGTGTGATTTCATCACATCATGTCTCTTTATTCTTGTTATTCATCATATGTCCATTACAAGGACCAATGTCCATCACAAGGACCACATATCTTGGGGTAACAAATCCTCATCTCATAACTGAGGAACCCATCATCTCTTATAAGGCAATAAGCCATTACTAGGTCATAAGACCAAGTCACGATCTCACATGTTCCTCACAAGGCTTATTCAAATAGATCATAACCACCATAGATCATACCTAGATATGTACATCAATTGGTGTTGCCTGCTTCGCTAGAAACTGATAACAAGAAAGCAATACATCATCAACACCATCATCTCATAGGATTCATGCCATATATTTCACATTATTACAATTAGGGTTTCTATTTACCCAATTAGGGTTTACAAGGTTGGATCAACAACCACCCTTAGGTTATCACTTTCCTTATCATTATGACACATGCTATAAGATAGAGGTTATATGAACATAAACCTTATTGTCATACACACGACCAACCAAAAGGGTATGACATCATCTTAGGTCACCCTATCATCCTCACTATCACAACATATTGGTTAGGTTTACAACATAAGGTATCGGGCTACCCCAGGTGAGTCGGGCATCCACACCAAGGTGGGGTATTGATTTGAAGCACAAGGCATATTAGTTTATCACCTCTAGGGAGTGTGACGGTCACCACCATTTAAGGTGTGACGGACAACCAAACCATGTTGGGTGACACACAAAGGGGGTATATCTGGTAGATCAGCCCTATGCATCGGTTGAGTGCTTCAAGGTGTCATGCCACCCTCTTAGGAGGAGTATCATTTTAACATCTAAGGATAGTGTATCGGGCCGTAACACCTAAGGAGAGGGTGTCGGGCAACGCCATCTCAAAACAAAATGGGTGTCAACATGTCGGGCATCACCAAGGTATATGGGTCATTAGGGTTAGGGTTGGTTGGGCTTATCAGATTGAGGTCGATCAGGCAACATCACTAAGGGTTACATATCAGCCTCTATGTAAGCAAAGTGTTATAGTTACCCCTCAAACATATCAATTCCTCTAGGTACGCTCATATTCATAACAGGTTGACATCCTGCAATGCATACCAATCTCACCATCACACATGTCGGTTTAGGTGTACAAGGGCACGTCAACCTAGGCATCACCAAGTCGTGATAACTTGCCACAAGGGTATCAGTTTACACATTACAAGCCATGACAGCCTAAGAATGCACAAGGCATGAAGATATAAACATTACCCAAACGTGTTGACCTATAACTCACCAAGTCGTGATGATCTGTCTCTTGGTGTAATGGTTTGTTGCCTTCAGGTCGTGATGGCCAGTCACAAGAGGTGGCAATCTGTGGCATCACAGGTTGTGACAACCAACCAAAGCATAATGGTCTAACCTACATGTCAACTTCCACATACATATCAGCCTACACAAGCATATCAGCCTCATCATCTCCTACCTTAGGACGGTGTTATAAGCAAGGTAGAAAGGTGCAACACAAAAGTAACAACAAGCAAGGTTCGTCTTCCAAAATAGAACGTTAAACTACCCAAAAGAGTTACTAGAATGAAAGAAATAATGAGCCAAGAATGAAGAACAAGATATCAAGTAAAAGGTGATAATAACAAAGAGGGTTTAGAGTTATATAACCCACCTCAAGGATCACCACAAAGCTATAAGTTCCAAGGTATAAGAATATCCTCCAAGCTCGATCACCATAACACCTCCCAGAGAGAAGATGGAACCATGGTTAAGAGAGCATGAGAGGGAATGGAGATAACCAAGGTCCATGGCCGAGAAGAAGAAACAAAGAGAGAAAGAAGAGCTAAGGATCATGGCTTACCAAAGAAGAAGATGAAAAGAGAATACCACAAGCTTAGGCTCATCCACGAAGATCCAAGGGAGAGACTCCTCTAGATCAAGGTCATCCACCAAAGAGAGAATGCAAGGATAACCAAAAGGTTTATCTTGCATGGAGAGAAAGATATATATATATGTACAAGAGAGATGAAAGAGAGAGAAAGGGGAAAGTGTCACCACCTTAGAACTTTAGATGACACATGTCCCTGAAGAAAGAGCCACATGCAACACCATGCAATAAGGTGATAAGAACTATGTCTCACCCACTAGGTCACCTTCCTAGGTCAAGGCCGATACACATATCTACCTTTCTTCAAAAATTGATAGGGGTAAACCCTAGGTGCCACAAACCAATATTGTGCATCCAGAGACACCACAAAATGGATACAAAACCTCTCCATGGCTCCTAAGCCCGAGACAACATCTCTAGGTGTAAGGTACACCTCAAACATGTGTCCAAAACATCACCAAGGATGTCACCTCTCATCCAAGGTTCAAACAAGGTGTCCATCTCTTTCTATTTCTCTAGATGATGCCAAGAAAAAGAAGTAACACACTAGAGGTGACAAAATTGCACATCAACCCCTATCTTGGGTAAATTGCAATTTACACCAAAACCTCTTCAGAAAATACAAGCATCAACCAAACAAGCTCAAGGAACTCAAGCTTCCAACATGCCCTAATTTCATCTCATATGATTAGAGCAAGGAGCTAAGAAACATACTTAAGAAAAACAAACATGATTATCCCAAAATGTGGGTCAGGGTCCTTACAAGACATAAACCCCTAATAGGGATTTCACCCCTGAAATCCTAAGAGAAAAGGGAAGGGTACTTCCTTCTCATCTCTTCCTTGAGCTCTCACGTGAATTCCTCAACACCACGATGATGCCAAAGAACCTTCATAAGAACAAGGTCTTTTCTATTCAACTTCTTCACTCTCCCATCAAGGATCAACATTGGACCTTCCATATAGGTTTCATCCTCATTAAGCTCCACCTCCACAGGCTGCAACACCAATTCTGTATCTGGATGACATTTCCTCAACATACTGACATGGAACACTAGATGCAACCTATGCAACTTAGGTGGCAACTCCTACCAGTAAGAAACCTTTCCAACGTGTGCCATCACTGGGTAAGGTTCCATATATCTGGGAGCTAACTTACCCTTCTTCCCAAACCTCAGAACACCCTTCCAAGGAGAAACCTTCAGATATACATTGTCTCCCACTTGGAACTCTAAGGATCTATGATGATTGTCTGCATATGACTTCTATTTGTCATGTGTTGCCTTCAATTGTTGTTGTATCACCTTGATCTTCTCTGTTGTCTGTTGCACAAGCTCGGGACCAAGAATTTGATACTCACCTATATCATACCAACACAACAGAGATCTGCAACAACTCCCATACAACGCCTCATATGGTGCCATGTCAATTCTACTCTCATAGTTGTTGTTGTAGGCAAACTCTATCAAACTAAGATGTACATACCAACTTCCTATAAACTAAAGAACACATGCTCTCAACAAACCTTCCAAGATATAAATGGTCCTTTCAAATTGGCCATCTGTCTGTGGGTGAAAACTAGTGCTGAACTTCAATTATGTACCCAAAGTTGTATGCACTCGCTCCCAAAAGTGACTCGTGAACTGAGGACCTCTATCAGACACAATAGTAGTTGGAACATTGTGCAAACATACTATCTCATCAACATAGAGTTGGGCAAGCTTCTATATTGTGAACATTGTCTTCATGGGAAGGAAATGCACTGACTTGGTCAACCTTCCAATGATCACCCAAATGGAATCATAATATTTGGCTTTCTTAGGAAGAACAATCACAAATTCCATAGTTACATGATACCACTTCCACTGGGGTATAGGAAATGGTTGCAACGTTCCTATAGGCTTCTGATGCTCAGCTTTGACTTGTTGACATACCTCACATCTTGAAATGAACTCAGCTACATCTTTCTTCAAGCCTGGCCACCAATACATATTCTTCAAATTGTGGTACATCCTGGTACTATCTGGGTGCATTGCATACATAGATGAATGAGCCTCTTCTAGCACCATCTTCCTCAGGTTATCGGAATTAGGAACTACTATCATGTTATGCTAATGTACTATCCCATAATCCGACTCATGGAAACCATGATGCTTCTCATTGCCAAACTCTGATCTAATTTGTTGTATCTCAGCATATGTCTATCGAGCTTCTCTAATCTACTGTCTTAGCGTAGTTTTCACCTGTAGTTGTTCCAACAAATCGGCTAACAAGGATACTTCCAACTTGACATTCATCTGATGCAAGGAGACCAACATGTATCGCTTGTGACACATCAAAGAACTCAACTGGCATTTATCCATGGATGAGGATGAAGATTTCCTACTCAACGCATATGCTATGACATTCGCCTTCCCTGGATGATAACCAACTGTGCAGTCATAATCTTTGATCAACTCCATCCAACGATTCTACCTCATATTCAGCTCCTATTGTGAAAAGATGTATTTCAGGTTCTTGTGATTCGTGAAGATCTAACACTTCTCCCCATACAGGTAGTGCCTCCAAATATTCAAAGCATGAACCACTACAGCTAATTCCATATTGTGAGTCGAGTAATTCTCCTCGTGTTTCTTAAGCTGTCAAAAAGCAAAAGAAACCACTTACTTGTCTTGCATCAACATGCATCCCAAACCATTCCTGGATGCATAAAAAAAGAAGATGTACCCTTTTCCTTGCTCAGGCAAGACAAGAATTGGTGCACTTGTCGACTTCTCCTTTAACATATGAAAAGCACATTGACATCTGTCATCCCACACGAACGACACATCCTTCCTTGTCAACTTTGTTAGGGGTAGGGAGATAGTTTTGAAGTCTTTAATGAACCTCTGATAATATCCTTCCAGACCTAGAAAACTACGCACTTTAGTCAATGTATTAGGTTGTTCCCACTCGGTCACAGACTCTACCTTTTTAGGATCCACGCATACTCCTTGTACATATATAGCATGCCCCAAGAAAGCTACCTCCCTCAACTAGAACTCACACTTGCTAAACTTGGCATAGAGCTAGTGTTGTCTCAACACTGTCAACGCCTAACGAATATGTTGTTCATGGTATTGACTATCACAACTATATATCAAGATGTCATCTATGAAGACCACCACAAACTAATCAAGGAATGGTTGTAACACCCTGGAAGTCAAATCCATGATGCTATTGGTGCATTGGTCAGCCCAAACAGCATAACCACAAACTCATAGTGACCATACCTTGTCCTAAAAGCTGACTTTGGTATGTCATCCTCCTTGATCCACAATGAATGGTACCCTGATCTTAGATCTATTTTTGAAAACACTATTGCACCACACAACTAGTCAAACAAATTATCTATCCTTGGCAAGGGATATTTATTCTTTATCATAATTTTGTTCATTTGTCTGTTATCTATACACAACCTCATAGATCCATTCTTATTCTTCACGAATAGCATTGGAGCACCCCATGGTGACGTAATTGGTCTGATCAAACTCTTGTCAAGCAGTTCTTGCAACTGTCTCTTCAACTCTGCCATCTCTGTTGGTGACATCCTATATGGTGTATGTGCTATCAGTTGTGTTCTGGGGACTAGATTGATCTCAAAATTAATCTCATAGGGTGGGGGAACACCTGGAAACTCCTCAGGAAACACATCCTCAAACTCTTTAACAACTGGCACCTCATGAATACTAGGACTCCTTGCCTCAATATTCATCACGTGTGCCAAAAGCACCTTGCGACCCTTTCTCAGAAGCTTTCTTGCTATCATGGATGATACAAGACACGTCATAAGAATCTTCCTATCTCCTTGGAATATCCACATCTCACTACCATCCACAAATTTCGCTTGCTTGGAACTACAATCTAAGATCACTCTATACTTCTCCAGGGTATCCATTCCAAAGATCACATCAAATCCATGCATGTCAAGTGGTATGAGGTCCACTTGTATGTTATGTCCCAAAAAGGAAAGAACACAGGAAGGACACACATTATGCAACACTATAGAACCAACTAACTGAGTTTTGAGCAACAAACTATTCTTCTTACAACTAATAGGCAAAGAACAAATACTAAGCACTTCATGTGAGATAAAAGAGTGAGTAGAACCCGGGTAAACCAAAATAGATATAAATCAAGAAGAAGACAAATCAGAATGAAATAACTCCATATGACCTGTCACTACTTGTGAGTTGACCACCGCCTCCGGCTGACTCATAGAGTAGAATCTAGTTGTCACGCCCGTCCTATACTTCCCTAAGTAGATGATCCAGCTTGTGATGCTTGGTCACATCCTCATCCTTCGATACAACTGTTATGTTGTCTTTGCGAGCCTTATTGGCTTTGCCTCGATTGTTGGGTCACTTCATCATCCTTCATTGGGAAGAACGGTTTGGTATGCCCAACTTGTTCACACTTATAACATGTCTTATTATCATACTAAGAATTTGGTATCATCATCAACACCATGATAGAAGATCTCTATGAGCTGGGCTTGAGAGATATCATGGTGCAGATACTTCCTAAGTAAGTCTTTGAACCTTTTCCAGGCTTCTCCTAAAGATTCTCCTGGGGACATGGAAAAGTGAGTGATTTGTCCCATGAGTTCATATGTGAGAGAAGGGGTTAAAATTTCTCACTTTGTAGAACTTCCCAAGTTGTGACATGTTCTTCACTCTCCATGGTGTTGTACCAGCTACTAGCTTGGTCAGAGAGGGAATACTTGAACAATCTAAGGCAGATGGCATCTTCAGAGACGCCTCGGAGTTTGTTCAGAGAACAAAGGCCAATGAACCCTTGAAGGTGATCTTGGAAACTTTCCCCATTGTTGCCTGAGAAATGATTGGCTTGCATCATGGTGATCCATTGGGTTCAGATCTCGAATTGGGGGGCAATGATGTCGAGATGCACGACTGGGTGTTGGGAATAGGTAGATTTGGGAATAGAAAAATCTTTCAATTGTTTTTGCCTTTCAGCTTCCCTCCTATTGACATCTAAGGTTTCTTGTTCAGCCATGTAGGCTGCCCGAAAAGTGGCTTCTCTAGCCGCTTGGTCATCTAACATGTGCTCTCTTTGAGCTTATAAAGCCTGGTTGATCCTACGGGCGACTTCTTCCTCATCCAACATATTTTGATTTTGATTTTTGCAGTTTAGATGGTGGAAATTTCTCTCTATTTCCGGATCAAACGTTCGAAAATCAGTGTTCGAGCATTACTTGCAAAAATTAAATAGTTATTCGTGTGCAGAAAAAATAGACTGTCGGAATGGAAACTCGGTAGAAGGAGGAGTAGAACTTCTGGAATGTTACTCGGAAGGCATAAAAAAAGAAAAAAAGTTTTTCAAAAGTTTTGGGGTTCGAAAAAAAAATTCGTTGCCCCAAAAACGACGCCAAAATTGATACGCGTCGTCAAGCACACCAATTCAAACCAAATGATGGAAGTTTCTACATATCATTTAGAAATGATCAAGTGACTATCTGGCTTTCCAGACAATTGATTAGGTTTCCAGGCAATAGAACATGTGATTAGAGTTGCCTCCAAACACCTTAAACTTCTAACCCAAGCTACCAAATCTTTTATAAGACTACCCCACCCATGAGGGAAGGAATCAAGTGTTTTGAAGTAAATAAAAGTTTTTGGAGGAGGAAACAACTAAAGGCAAGTTGGGAAAGAGAAAGAGAAAATTTTGGAAGATTTTAGACCTCCAACAGATGGAATGGAGGGAATGAGAAATTCTCTCTCTCCGCCAAAAGGTACTATGAGAATATTTGGAAAGCCTCATGTCTTCATCTTTTATTATCTTGAATTAAATACTTAAATAATTCCTAAAAATTAAGAGAAATCTCATAAGGATTCAAGAAGAGAATATCGAGAAGTTGAAAGTGCTATTTATTTCTGAATTAAGATAAAATTAATAAAAGAAGACTTAATTAATTATTCTAAATGAAGCAAAAACAAGAGATGAATATGCATTCATCAAAATACCCCAAACTCAAATTTTGCTCATCCCGAGCAACATTAAAATGAAGACATACTCTCAACCTATCATCCTCACTCTCCTAACAACCACTTGATTGCTTCCACCAAAATATGGCCAAGTGACCCTGACTTCCTAAATTCACAAAAAGTGACTTTTATATTTCCTACTTCACAAACATGCATTTATTCAAGATCTGCAATAAAATAAATTTTCATTTCACCTTTGCATTTGGTACTCCATAATTTTTTTTAAGTTTTACGCAAGAACAAGGCTGATTTTGGATGGTTGGGGTTTTTGTAGTTTTCCCCTGGGTAGAAAATTGGAGTGAAGGAGGTATGGAAGAAGAACGGTCATTCTTCTATTCGACTCGAGACCTTTTTATTTAGTGGACATGTAGTTACATTGACCACATTTTTTTTTAATTTTGAGTGATACACCCAATTGTGTGGGTACAGAAGAAGTGGAAGAGGGGGAAGGGGTGCCAACCCAAACTTAGTGTTTTAGGCACTATTGGCTTTTTATTTTCTTTTTGACAAATGGAAAAGTTTGGAAGTGGTGGAAGAAGAGTAGAAGAGGTTTTTCTTATGCAACTCTTTTTTATTTTCATCTTTTTTTAGAGTACCATGCATTGGTTCAACTATTATCGAATCATGCAAAAAATCAAGAAAATTTATACAAGTTGTATATGATAAGAAAGCATCATTCTTGAATCTTATCAATCCTCTATGGCTTGCCATCTTTTCCAAGGAGTGATTATTATTTGAGGTCCTAAGTGACAGGAGGATTTCTAGTCATGAAAGTTTCAAACTTTTAGTTGCAAGGCAGTCACATCATTAAGGGGAGTATTTGACAAATGATCATATCAAGGCCGACTAGATATGGGCCAATTATACTATGAAATTAAAAAAAACTAACTACATGCAACATGTAAAACAAAGAAAAGATACTAAGATAGAAAGAAAAAGGGGTGAAAACGTATCACCCATCCCCACCCCGAACTTAAGTCTTTGCTCGTCCTGAGAAAAATCAAAATCCGAGATGGGGGAAAAGAATCATTGTGGTGGAGGATGAAGGACGATGACAGCAACTCCCCAAAAGAGAAGAATAACAAAAAATAACAAGGGTGATGGTGTTAGAAAAAAATATAAATATGAAAAAATTATTTGGGTTGCCTCCCAAAAATTACCTAGTTTTACGTCATGGCCCGAAAAGAGATGGATCAATCTATTGAGATTTTGGGGAAGTTGTGGGGTCGGATAGGTTCAGGTCTTCCAAAGATAAACAGTTGTTTGAATCTAAAGCAACACGGTCTTTAGTGGTGATGTATATTTTAAGTCGGTGCCCATCAACTTTAAATTCTCCTCGAACTTTATGCCAAAGAAGAAACGTACCATATGGATAGGCGCATTTGACAATGTAGGGCCCATACCATCTTGACTTGAATTTTCCAAGAAAAAGTCTTTATCTTGAATTAAAAACTAAAACATGGTCCCCTTCTCTAATGTCCTTACGCTTGATGTGACCATCATGCCACATTTTAGTTCGGTCTTTTTAGATTCTAGTGTTTTCATAGGCACTCATTCTAAGTTCATCAAGCTCATTCTTTTGGAGAAGACATTTTTCTCCTGCAGTAGAAAGGTCAAAATTTAAGCTTTTGATGGACCAGCTGGCCTTGTGCTCTAATTCTATTGGAAAGTGGCATGACTTGCAGTAGATTAGTCTGAAGGGGGTAGTACCAATGGGTGTTTTGTAAGCTGTTATGTATGCCCACAGAGCATCATTGATCTTTAACGCCCAATCTTTCCTAGTGCGACCCACTATTTTTTCTAGAATGGATTTGATTGGTCTATTGGATACTTCAACCTGTCCACTAGTTTGAGGATGGTACAGGGTGGCGACTTTATGGTGGACTCCATATTTTTCTAAAAAGTGGGATCCCCCGTCAGAAATGACGGTGCGTGGGACTCCAAATCTAGGGAAGATAATATCTTTGAAAAGTCTTTTAATAGGATTGGAATCACAAGTTTTGGTGGGAATAGCTTCAACCCATTTGGACATGTAATCGAATGCAACTAGAATGTAAGCAAACCCATGGGAAGAAGGAAATGGGCCCATGTAGTCGATTCCCCAGACATCGAAAATCTCTAATTCTTGCCAAGAGGTTAGGGGCATTTGGTCACGTTTGGAAATGTTTCCTGTCCTTTGATATTGATCACAAGAAAGCACATAATCGTAAGAGTCCTTGAAGATGGTGGGCCAATAGAATCCACATTGCAAGACCTTTCTAGCTATTTTTTGGGAACTCATATGTCCACCATAGGGGCCAGAGTGACATTGTTCCAAAATTTCAATGCTTTCTTCTTGGGATACACAACGACGATACAAACCGTCAGCACAAAGTATGAAAAGATAAGGTTCATCCCAATAATAATTTTTGACGTCATGTAAAAATTTAGCTTTAGAGTGTCCCTTATATTTGGGATGCAATACACCTGCAGCTAAATAGTTCACAAAATTGGCAAACCAAGGGAATTGGGAGTCTACCTTGAGTAATTGGTCATCGGGTAACAATTCATTTATGGGGTTTTCATTGATGGGGCTATAGCTAAGTCTACTTAGGTGGTCAGCCATGACATTTTCAGACCCCTTCTTGTCTAGAATTTCTAGATCAAACTCCTACAATAACAAAATCCATCTTATGAGTCTAGGTTTGGCATCCTTTTTGGTCATGAGATAGTGAATGGCTGCATGATCAGTGTAAACAATAACTTTTGAACCAACAAGGTATGAGAGAAATTTATCAAATGCATAGACAATGGCTAGCATTTCTTTTTCAGTGACAGTGTAATTTTTTTTAGCCTCATCTAAGGTCTTGGATGCATAATAAATGACATGGTGTTTCTTGTCAATTCTTTGTCCTAAAATGGCACCTACCATAAAGTCACTAGCATCGCACATGACTTCAAAGGGTAAGGCCCAGTCGGGTACACAAATGATAGGAGTAGTGGTAAGAGAATCTTTCAAGAATAGAAAGCTATCTATGCAAGCTTTATTGAATTTGAAGGGGACCTCCTTTTGAAGAAGGTTGGTGAGAGGTTTGGTTATTTTAGAGAAGTCACGAATGAAACGTCGATAGAAACTAGTGTGCCCTAGAAAAGCCCGAATGTCTTTGACTGAGGTTGGGGGAGGAAGCTTGGTGATGACCTCAATCTTAGTTTTGTCCACTTCAATGCCTTGGTTGTTCACCTTATGGTCTATAACAATACCCTCCTTAACCATGAAGTGACACTTCTCCCAATTAAGGACTAAGTGTGACTCAATACATCTATCAAGGACAAGGGAGAGGTTTTTAAGACAAGAATCAAAACTATCTCCATAGACGAAGAAATCGTCCATGAACACTTCCATGATTGTTTCGGTTAATCCTGAAAAAATGGCAGACATACATCTTTGGAAAGTGGCTGGTGCATTACACAAGCCAAAAGGCATTCTTCTAAAAGTGTATTCACCAAAAGGGCATATGAAAGTAGTTTTCTCTTGGTCTTCAGGATGAATGGGGATCTGATAAAATCCTAAGTAGCCATCTAGATAACAAAAGTATTGTTGATGAGCTAAACATTCAAGAACTTGATCTAGGAAGGGAAGTGGGAAGTGGTCTTTCCTAGTTTCCTTATTGAGTTTCCTATAGTCAATGCACATCCTCCACCCTGTGACTCTATGTATCATTTAGAGGAGAGAGAATGAATGAGAAACCATGTTTGAATCATTCATGAGTGGTAGTATTCTTGGTGATGAAAAGACCAAGAAAGGGGTTGAATGTGAAACCCTAACTTGAGTTGTATCGAGTTGTAGACTTGATATGGGAGTGTCTATCGGCCAAGGATCCATACAGGGGATCCCATATCGATTTTTGGACTCTTGGAAAAGTCCATGATGAGCTACGCACCTCAATAAAGCAATAGATATCGGCTTGCAACTTTCCTTTGGAAAGGTTGTATTGAATTGTTAATATAATAATAATGTGAGTAGAAGTGGCTTTCCCTAGAAGATAACCAAAGGGGCCAACCCTTATACCTTGCATTATCCTCAAGTTTTTATTTTGCATGGCAAGATAAAGATGGAATGCATGCAAGTACATGTGTCAATCCATGAATGGCCATGTGGCACCTAGTAGTAGTAAGAAGATGACACCTCTTACACTCAATCCCATGAACCTCAAGGATATATACTCTCCCTTTCACCTACTAGTGAATCTTTTCAACCACTATCACTATATTTCTCTAAGATATCATGAATACCCTCTTCAATATCATGCATAGTAGCTCAAGGAGTAAGGGGATCTCGAGCACCAAGCTTAAAGTAAGGCCATGGTCATCTTCAACCTTGGTTGAAGCATGATTCTCGGGTTATCGTTATTTCTTTCTTTTCTTCCTCACCAAGTTCTTAATTATGATGATTCCTTGTATATAGAGGAGTTGTGAATGAGCCTTGGAATTATGATAAGCTCATCTTCAACCTTAGGAATGTGAAGCTTTGGATCTTGGAGCTTTGAAGTTGTTCTTGAGGTGAGTTATATAACTTGAACCCAAACATGTTATTCTCACCATCTTTCTGTTATATTTGATGATCTACTTTCAATTCTGAGATTTTCTTGAATACTTGATATATATATATGAGTTCTAATAGTTGCTTAGACATGTTATCCATGTACTAGAATAAGTAGAATGAAGGTCTAGAGCTTGAATATGATGGTATCACCTTACAAAGTGATATCGGGTTCAAGCACACAAGCAAGCACCTCTAACCCGATATGGTGATGCACATACACCACTAAAATGATATAGATATGAATTTATGCTTCCTTGCACAATATGGTGATGAAGTATACACCCCATGCATGATATGGTGTCAACCATACACCTCTTGCACGATATGAGGTCAAGCAAAGACCCCATGTACGATATAGTGTCAAGCACATACCTCTTTGCCTAATATGGTGTGAAGAAAACACACACCTCGTTGCCCGATATGGTGTGAAGCACACACACACCTGATGTTTTGTCTCTGCTGATGTTATCATCCATGAAGATCAATTATTTTACCCCCTTGGCCACTACCCTATCTATTTCACCATTGGAGTTTATTTGTTTATTGTCTGGATGATCAATTGGCTACACCCCCACTTTTAGATACTTCATCCCACCACCTCCACCTCAGTTTTACCCTAACGTGTACCGACGCAAGATGCTAACTGATTCACCACGAGGTGCTCCACCATCATCCTCTACTCTAGCAGACTCTTATGGATCAATGGCTCTTCGGCCAGTTCCTTGCACTTGCAATAGTTAATATCATATCTCTAACACTTTTTGTCTTACTCATTTTTCTCCCTCCGCCTACTTTGTTGTTTTTCTTGATTCTACCACCATTTCTAAAAATCTCATGGCTACACTTAGTCATCCTGGGTGGAAGACTGTGATGGATGATGAGATGAAGGCTCTTCATAAGAATAACAATGTGAAATGTGGTGCCGCAATGCAACGTGCAATGTAGTGTTGAGATAGGCCATAGGCCTTCTACCTTTTTATTCATAAGAGAAACTGGATAGTTTACATAGAGGTCCAACAGGATATAGAAATTACAAAATAGAATAAATATGAAATATATTAACATTCCCCCTCAAGCTAGAGTGTACACATCATGTATACCCATGTTGTTGCAAAAACTCTGGAAAGTTGTTGGACTCAATGGCTTCATAAGAACATCTACAAGTTGATCTTCAAACTTGACATGTGGAGTCACAACAATTCCATTCTTGATCTGGTCTCTGATAAAGTGGCAGTCAACTTCAATGTGCTTAGTACGTTCATGGAAGACTAGATTCTTAGCAATGTATATGGCTGCTTGATTGTCACATCTGAGTTCTATAGGAGACAAAATAGGAATCTTTAATTCAGAAAGTACATATTTAACCCACTGCAACTCACAACATGTATGTGCCATTACTCTATACTCAGCTTCCGTGCTAGATCTTGCCACAACATTTTGCTTTTTTACTTTTCCAGGTAATAAGATGATTCCCTAGAAATGTGCAATATCCATACGTAGACCTCCTGTCATTCAGATTACCATTCCAATCTGCATCTGCATAACCAGTAAGAGACAGTGTGGATACAGGAGTCTTCGACCTATAATAGGTGATTCCCTTACCAGGTGCACCTTTCAGATATCTTAGAATACGGAAGACAGATGTCCAATGAGACTATTTTGGAGAGCTCATATGCTGACTCACCACTCCTACAACAAAAGAAATGTCAGGATGTGTGACTGTCAAATATATCAATTTTCCCACAATTTTCCTGTAATATCTTGGATCTAGATAATCAGTATCATCAGGCATTTCCTTCGCATGATAGTCCATAGGAGTAGACACATGCTTGGACTCATACCAGTTTCCTGTAGTAAATCCAACACATATTTTCTCTGAGACAAATTGGTACATGCATGAGATCTAAGCACTTCAATGCCCAGAAAATATCTCAATTTTCCCAGATCCTTTGTGTGAAAGTGCCCCTGCAAGCCCGCTTTTACACGAGATATGCCTGTGGAATCACTACCAGTGATAACAATATCATCAACATACACATCAATAATAATAGATCCACCAGAAGAAGTAGAATAAAATAAAGAGTGATCAGTAACAGAATGAGAAAAACCCATCTTTAGCACAACATTATTGAACTTGTCAAACCAAGCTCTAGGAGATTGTTTCAATCCATAGATGGTTTTATTCAGTCTACACACCTTCTGACACTTCCCCTGAGCAACAAAACCAGGTGGTTGCTCCATGTACACCTCCTCTTGTAGATCACCATGAAGAAAGGCATTCTTGACATCAAGCTGAAATAGAGGCCAGTCAAATGTAGTGGCCAGAGAAATAAGAATACACATAGAATTCAGACGAGCCACTGGTGAAAAGGTCTCAAAGAAATCAACCCCATATGTCTAAGTGTACACCTTTTCTACCAGTCTAGCCTTCAATCTCTCCACAGAACCATCTGGATTATGTTTTACTATAAATACCCATCTGCATCCCACAACATTTTTATCTGGAGGTAAGTCAACAAGTTCCCAGGTATTGTTCTGTAACAGAGCAGACATTTCAACATGCATAACATGTTTCCAGCCAATATCCTTCATAGCATCAAGATGATTTCTTGGAATGACCACAGAATCAATCCCAAGAGAAAATGAGCGAGCCTGGTGAGATAACTTGGACAAATAACACACATTTGTAATAGGATGTCGAATAGTACAAGAATGAGTACCTTTGCAAACAACAATGGGAACATCAAGGTTAGACGTTTCTTCAGGAATCCCTTGAGTAGAGGAAGATGGGGAGGGCTTAGAGACTGGAGTCGCTACCTCTTCTGGATCTTGTCTACCTCATCTTCTATAAACATGTGAATATTGCTGAATTGGTGGACCATCTGCTGGCTGCTCTTCCTGAATTATAGTATAGTCAGGAATGATAGGTGGCACTCTCTCACTTTGATGTGGTGGTTACACTCTCTCACTAGCATCTGATGGTGGCACTCTCTCACATAATTGCTCCCCCTTACTGGGAACACTAGATAAATATGGAGTGGATTCATGAAAAGTCACATCTCTAGACACAAACATGCGACAAAGACTTGGATAATAACACTTGTACCCTTCGCTAGTATTGGAGTACCCAAGAAAGAGAGTCCTAATTGACCTAGGAGATAACTTATCAACCTAAGGATCAAAATCGTGGACAAAAGAAGTACAACCAAACAAAGAGGAACAAGGAAAGGTTGATCTTTGGGATGTAGGACAAAGAAAGGAGTACGTCCTTGAAGCATAGAAGAAGGTTGTCTGTTGATAAGAAAACAAGTAGTAAGAAGGACGTCAGACCAAAAACACTTAGGAACATTAGATTGAAACATGACTGTCCTAGTAATATCAAGGAGATGACTATTTTTCCTCTCTGCTACCCCATTCTTCTGAGGGGTGTGAGGACAATATGTATGATGTATCATCCCAACTGAACTACAAAAATCAGCCATAGCATTTTGAACATACTCTAAGGCATTATCAGATTGAAGAACTTTAATATTGCAATCAAATTGAACTTTTATTTCTTGATGAAAATGTTTGACAATAGATAGCACAGACTCTTGACTTTTCAACAAATAAATCTAAGTCATACGTGAGAAGTCATCCACAAAAGAGATAAAATAACAAAAACCATTATAACTATGGTCTTTTATAGGACCCCAAACATCACTATGAACCAACTCAAAAGGACATGACACTCATTTATCGACACGATCGGGATAAGACATTCTATGATGTTTCCCCAATTGAAAGGACTGACACTCTAGAGGAGATACTTGAGACAATTCTGGTTCTAACTTTCTCAGGCTCTCTAATGAAGGATGTCCATATCTGTAGTGCCACAGTGAGGGAGAACCACTCAACATGACAGCTGGAGCAGGAGCAGACACTTGGCAAGGCAGACTGTCACCGTGGAAGAGGTAGAGATAACCTTTCCTAGGCCCCCCACCAATCGTCCTCATACTCTTGAGATCTTGTAATACAAAACAAGAAGGTCCAAAAGTTACTGTACATTTCACAGTATCAATCAACTTAGCAACAGACAGAAGATTAAAAGGAAAAGCAGGCACATAATGTACGAATTTAAGATCAATTCCATGAGTCAGAGAAATAGATCCACTGGCTAACACTCTCCTCACTGAACCATCTGCTATTGTTATGGATTTGTGAGGAATATGTGAGTCAATGGAATGAAGAAGTCTCCTCATACCAGTCATATGTTGTGACGCTCCAGAGTCAATGACTCATGATGAAGTAGAACCAGAAGCCAATAAAGAGGTAGCCTGATTACTAGTGGTGGATGCCAAGTTGGCTAAAGATGATGATCCCAAGCTCAGATGCTGAGTGACCAGAATAAATCTATCATATTCCTCCTTGGTGATGTAATGCCAGAAGGACCAGAACTCGAAGCAGGAGGCTCAGTAGACTCAGTAGTGGTAGCATAGTTTGCTGCTCCCAAAGGTGGTGCAACAGGTCAACCATGCTTCTTCCAACATTTCTCAACTGTGTGTCCAGGTTTGTCACAGAAAGTGCACTTAGGGCGAGTTCCACGTCCTCGACCCATACCTATTCATCCTCCTCTCACTACAGCAGCTACAAAAGCATGAGAATCTCCCTGAGATGAGATTACGATAGCATCAACAAGTTCAAAATTTGCCAGCAAAATCCTTGAATAGGCCTCTTCCAAGCTGGGAAGTTTATCAGAAGCTAAGATAACACTGCGGGCTGAACTGCACGAAGAACTCAGACCAGACAAGAATTTTGCTATAATCAAGTCATCACTGTCTTTGACTTGCTCCTGGACAGATATTGGATGGTAGAAACTCATCTCTTGTGCAATACCTTGAATCACTCCAAAGTATTCTTCTAAAGGTCTATCTCCCTGTCGTTCTGTAAACAAGCGATCATATATCACGAACCTTGCTCTGATACCATGTGAAATGTGGTGCTGCAATGCAACATGCAATGCAGCGTTGAGAGAGGCCATAGGCCTTCTCCCTTTTTATTAATAAGAGAAACTAGATAATTTACATAGAGGCCCAGTAGGATATAGAAATCACAAAATTGAATAAATATGAAATATATTAACAAACACCTGGGAGTTAGTTGATCCTCCCACTGGCAAGAATATTGTTGGGTGTCGACCTGTCGTTAGGTCTTCTCAATCAAGCACCACTCTGACATGATTGTTGAATGTTTGAAAGCACACATAGTTGCCAAAGGATGCACTTAGACCTTTGGGTTGACTTCTTAGACACCTACTCTCCAGTAATCCAAATTGCCTTTGTAGGCAATCTGATATCCCTGACTGCTACCTTTGACTACTTTCTACACCAACTAGATATCAAGAATGTTTTTCTGCACGACGATCTTTCTGAAGAATTTTATATGCAACAACCTCTTAGATTTTTTGCCAGGGGGAGTATAGGTCCAAAGAATGTCGCCTACGACATTCTCTATACAACCTTACACAATCCCCTTGTGTTGGGTTCAAGAAACTCAACACTGTTCTGTAAAATTTGGGATTTAAGGGATCTGCAAGTGACCATTAACTCTTTTCCACCTATTCCAACAAAGGGCATGTCTTGATTGTTATATATGTTGATGATATTGTAATCACTGCAAATAATGCACTAGGGATATTTGTTATGAAGAAGGCTCTTCAACTCAACTTTCACACCAAACATTTGGGGAACCTTAGGTACTTTCTTGTCATTGAAGTTTGTCAGCCCAAACAAGGGATCAATCTCTCTCAAAGATGAGATGTCCTAGACTTATTAAAAGAGGCAGTATGATTAACTCAAAACCTATCTCTACTCTGATGGATTACCATGTGAAGACTCAAAATGAGGGGGAGCTCTTTCCTAATGCAGAGAAATAATGATAAATAGTTGGGAAACTGATATACATAACTATCACACGTACAAATACCTCTTATGCAGTTGGAGTGGTTAGTCAACACATGAGCACATCTCTCTAAGATCATTGGACCAATATACAACATATATTGCGATATTTGAAAATTTCCCCAAGGAAAGGTTTATTCTATGAACACCCCCAACAGAAATTACTGACTGTCGCATGATATGCAGACACAATCTATGTCTGGGAACCCCCAAGACAAAAGATCTACCTCTGGATATTGTATCCTACTAGGTAGTCACCCAGTTGTCTGGAGAAGCAAGAAGCAAGCGCTTGTTGCAAGTTCAAGCTCCGAAACGAAATATCACTCCATGGCTCATGCATGTTGTGAATTGCAATGGGTGCAATTCATTCTCAAGAGTTCAGAATTCTTGTTCAACAACCAACATCATTATATTGTGATAATCAAGCTTCTATTCATATTGCCAACAACCCGGTCTTCCATGAGCTTACCAAACATATTGAAGTTATATGTCACTTTGTACGTGATCTAGTCAAAGCAAAAAAGACAGTTGCTTCTATGTGAAGACTGGAGGACATATGGAAGATATCCTCACCAATTCACTTCCTCGTCTATTCCAGTATTTGAATAACAAGTTGAGACTATAAGATGTGTACTCTCCAACTTGAGGGGGTGTTGAGATAATTAGTGTGTTGTCTCTTAATGTGTTAATTGGGCTTGGCCAGTGATGCAACCCTATTTTAGGGCTTCATCTTGTGTCTTTTTGCTCTTCAATCACATCTATACTTGTTAGATTGCATGTCATTCCTCCCAATATGTGTATTTGTATAAAATGCACTTATGGACATTATTTGCATGTTTTTCAGGCATTTGGACCACACTTGATGGAAGAGAGAGAGAAGGAGTGATCCTAGTGTTCCTCTGCCCTTGGAGAGACCCAAAGTGAAGTCTGAGGCCCCCTCGACCTACCCCTAGTGGCCAAAGATCAATTGAAGCAAAGATGTACAAGAAAATCCAAAGAACCGAGTCAAAGTGTTGATCCAGGACCCAACATGGTCGTGGTACCACAAAACGGCCGTGCTAGGTCACTTACAAATCAACAGAACAACCTCCAAGTGAAGCAGAGAGCAGCACGGCCGTGCAACACAAAACGACCATGCCAGTGACAGACACCATGGCCATGCTCCACAAACCGGACGTGGCACAGAAGACCAATATGGTCGTACAACCTTAGAACGACCACCTCCACCCAGCCCACCATGGCCGTGCTGGCCACCACGGCCGTGGCATCCTTACTCCACCACAACCATGCTGGACACCACGGTCGTGGCCGTTTCAGCCCAAAATCAACCAAAACCCTATAACATGGCCTATTATAAACCCACGACCGTGCCCATCTACCACGGCCGTGGCCTACCCTACCCACCACGGCCATGGTGCCCTACCACGGTCGTGCTACTCACCAAACCCACCTAGTTTTCACTGCTTTACCCATTTTGCCCCTACTTGACCTAGTGCTTCCTCCCCAAACCTATATATACCTAGGTGGAAGCTGGGGCATGAGGTCAGCTACCTTCCACCACCTCCTAGCTCCTCATTTTTTCCCCTTAGCTATCCCACACCATTTTCACCTTCATTCCACTCCATTTCACCATTTCCACCACCAAATCACTAGTTTAAACTAGTTCCTACCCATAATCCCTTTCATTCTTCACCCTTGCACCTTGGAGGAGGGAGGAGGACGACCTACAACTGCTGGAGAGAAGGATTTCTTCATCTACAATGAGCTCCATGGCTTCTTCTACCTCTTTCTCCTTTCCTCTTGTATTTTCCATGTCTATGAGCAGCTAGGCCCCTTGGGTGGACTGTTTGGGGGAAATTATGTTACTTTGATATCATGTTGGGGGAAAATGACATGTAAACGTTGTAATTCCATTTGTTAATGATTATATTCTATTTGCATATCACTCTTCATGGATTGCTTGTTGGTTTTTGTGTGTGAAATCACCTAGGAATTTAGGCAAATTGCTTATATGTGTGAATTTTGGGATTTGCCCCTAGGTCCAATTCTTAGATCCCTAGGTTGCCTCCCATCTTCCTACATCCTAATCAATCTCCCTAAACCTAAGTGAGAGATCTAAGTAGCTAGATTAGATAATTCTAATGCAATTAGCATGGAGCCTTCTCAAGGCTAGAATGTGGGGGAATTGGGGCCCAAAACCCTAATTTCGCCTCCCCATTACTACCCTCGGCCCCTAATTGCCCTAGGAATGCCTAATCTAGAATCCTAGACTTGATTAGACTCTAATTGAATTGAACCTAACCCCTTACCAAATTGAGCCTCGTAAGGGTAGTAGGGGGTGTTAGGGACTAGTTCCCCTATACACAACCTAGCATATCCATGGCTAGTTAGTAGCCTAGGTTAATTCATTAGACTCTAACTTGTTGTTTGGTTTGGATAATCTAAATGGAATAATAATGTTCATATGTCACCCCCAACTTAAGTGATAAGTTCATACCCCTAAACAGCCCACACTTCTCTTCATTGCTTAAAACCCTAGTTTTGTGCTTGCTTAGCTTAATTAGCTCTTTCCTTACTTAGTTAGCTTCTTGCTTTGTTATTGCCTTATTCATGTTAGTTTAGTTCTTTAATTGCACTTTCTCTCCTCTCTTGCTTGTCCTAGTGTAACTTGCCTTTTCATACCTAGCTTAGTATTTCCTTGCTTGCTTAGTCTTAATCTAACCTAGGGTTAACATAGATTTCATTCTCACCTTTAATTGCTTGCTTGTTCATAATAGTTTAACAATCAAAACAACCTTTAAACCCTTAACCCTAGTCTTCACAGTAGGAACCCAGCAAAACTAACCTAGCTCTAGCGCCCCCTCTTTTCCCTATGGATCGACCCTATACTTGCTACCTTCCTATACTACGACACGACCCCGTGCACTTGCGGGTGTAGTTGTTTTAGTAGACGTAGGTGTGTTAGTTTAGGTCTTATAAATTTTGAAAGCAAAAACCCATCACGTCTGTTCCAACCTCGTGGGGCGCATCTAGTTGAGTCAAATCGGCTAGTGTGTTGCACCTCTAGCGGAATCGCACCAAGCTTTCTGGCGCCATTGTCGGGGATTAGAGGCGTTCGGCCTAGCTAGTTAGTTTTGCTTTGACTTTTCCTACTGCCCTCATCATTTCTATTCTTTATTCATTTTTCTTTGCATTCTTTGTGTATATTAGTTTACTAACTTGCTTTCCTTTGTTTGGTTGTGCTTTGTGCATGTGACAAGCCATTCAGGAGGAAACGAGATGGAAGACCAAAATGCACCTCGCAAGTCCTTGTAAGATTACTTCATGCCGAGAAACTACCAGTCACCTATTGCATCTAGAGCCAACCAAATGCAAGGGGAGCAATTTTCTATTCCTCCAGGTCTTCTTAGGCTCCTGCCCACCTTCTACAGTTTAGAGAGTGAAAACCCCTACAAGCATGTGGATGCCTTCCTAGAGATGTGTGCCACCTTCAGAACGTCAATGACAAGTGATGACTCAATTCAGCTCACATTGTTCCCCTTTTCACTCAAGGATAGGGCCAAGGTATGGTATGATTCAAAGAGATACATCATGAGTTGGGGTGAGATGAAGATAGCATTCTTGAGGAAGTTCTACTCTATTGCAAGGATGACACAAATGTGGCGGTCAATAGTGAGTTTCAACCAAATGGATAATGAAAAGGTACATGATGCTTGGGATAGGTTGCAAAAGATGTTGAGAGAGTGTCTGCATCATGAGATACCTTTGTGGCAGCTTGTACAAGCGTTCTACTCCAGTTTGTCATCAAGGGATCAAGCTACAGTGGATTCTTCTTGTGGAGGTGTTTTCATGACAAAGCCACCAGAGGAGTCATGGCCGTTATTTGAGCAATTGGAAAAAAATTCAAGGAACCGAACTTCTAACATCATTTGTGATGGGAGTCAGGTCTTTAGTGAGACTTCTGTTTTTAATGATCCCAATGTACAAGTGATGAAGGCTATGGAAGAAATGATGAAACTCATGAAAAGTCAAGGAGGAAATGGTCCTTGTCATTCGGTCAACTACATTGGTTCTTTTGAGGGAGAAGTGAAGACACCTTACCCCTATAGCTACTCGGAATCGCAAATTCCAAGCTACAACTCAAGGTTTGAGGAAGAGGTTCTCTCTAGATTGAAGATCATTGATGATGTCCAAAAAGATGTTGCAAGGCTTAAAGAAAAGATAGAACAAGTCTCTTCTACACTTGCTCTTCAAGAAGAAAAGTTTGCTTCAAGATCCATCTTGAGTTACCATGAAACAAGTGGACCTATGCCTTCTTCCCATGTTTTCTACAATCCACCTCCCATGCAAGTGCAGCCCATCTACCATTTTCAAGGCTATCCTAACCCTTACACTCCCCCACCACCTTCACCACCTCAATTTTCCCAAAACTTCACTTTCCAACCCCAATTCTCTCCTCCCCCTCAATTCCCCTCTCCACCTCAATTCCAACCCCAAGTGTCACCTCCACCTCCTCCACAGCCACAACATGTTCTCCCTCTCCACCATGAGCAAGGTAGTGTTGTGACAGTTCTAAGGAGTGGAAAAACTATTGAGCAGCCCGCAAGTCAAAGAAAAGTTGATAAAGCAAAGAAAAGGCAACCAAGTGGTGATATTGTGATTGGTATTGCTGAAGATGACGTTGTGATACCGCATGTTGAGTTTGGGATTCCATGTGATCCACCACATATCCCTTTTACAGGTCGTACCATCCCTAGTGCTCCACCTCATGCTACACCACAGGAAGATCGTGCTGAGTCAAGTAGGCCAATAGCTAGTGAGCCACCATTTCTCGAAGCACTAGATGAGCCCCCGACTGTGAAAAGAAGACAAAAGCACAATATGGACATTCTTGAGGTATTCCGGCAAGTAAAGGTCAACATTCCTCTCTTGGATGCAATCTAACAAATTCCATCATATGCCAAGTGTCTCAAAGACCTATGCACTGTGAAAAGAAGGTCAACGGGGAGGATTCCAAAGAGGGTGAGATTGACTGAACAAGTGAGCTCCATCATACAACATGCCCTTACCGTAAAGAGAAAAGACCCAGGAGCCCCACTCATACCTAGTTACATAGGGGGACATCGCATAGACAGGTCCTTACTTGATTTGGGATCTACTGTGAATTTGATGCCATACCATGTCTATGTTGAGCTGGGCTTAGGCAAGTTGAAGCCGGCACATTGCACTCTTCAGTTGGCGGATAGATCCATAAAAGTACCCAGGGGTAGAGTGGATGATGTCTTGGTGATGATAGACAAAGAAAAAGGTGTGGTGTTCCCGGTGGATTTCATTGTACTTGATATGGAGCCGGAGGATAGGAAGATTCCCATCATCTTGGGAAGACCGTTCCTATCTATAGCTGATGCCGACATTCATGTGCGCAGTGGCACTATGACATTCTCATTCATGGACATGAAGATCAACATCAACATGTACAAGACCCCAACCCGGTGAGTCCGAGATAGGGATATTGGACATGATCACTTCACAAGTCCAAATGGACATTTGAGAGGACACCAAGGTGAAGAAATTGGTGACGATTATTGTGATGAAAGGGATGAGGAAAATAGATTGAGTGCAAATGAAGGATTAATGTTTTGCAAGAATGGGCACATGAGGATTCCAAATGGGTGAATTTTGAAGAATCACCAAGAAGCCTAGATGAAGGCAAGAAACTCAGCGCTTGTGGGAGGCAACCCACCTAGGTTTGGGAATTTTTGACCCAATCTACATTTTTGATACTTTTGCTTTGTTTTTACATTTTTCCAAGAAAATACACACACACACTTGTATTTGATAGTTTTTGTGTAGTTTTGAGATGTGCAGGTGAGAACAGAGTGAAATGAAGAAGGAATAGATGAAATTTTGACAAAGAATCAATAGAATATCAACTTGAGATCAAAGTTTTGATGTTTGAACAAGATTTGAGTGTTATACTGCTGTTACAGTACCCACCACAACCGTGGTACAACAGAACGGCCGTGGTGGTACATTCACATTCAACATGGAAATCATTAGAAATTGAGAAAATCAACTATGGAACCAGAGCAGAACGACCGTGTAAGGCAGCACGGCCGTGGTAACTGAAGACACCACGGCCGTGCCGAAGCACGATTCCAGCAACTTAAACTCAAATTTTGCAAAATTTCTATTCACTTGTTCATTTCTCTGAAGAACAGAACGGCCGTGCTCCACGCCCTAGCGCCCGTGCAACACTCCGCCCACCATCTCCAGCCCTCGAATCCTCACCAAAGCACTCCCAAATCATCCTGAATCAATCCCCTACCATTTCCACTACCTCAATCTCCGGATTCCACTAATTTCCATCCACAAACGCACCACTTTATCTCCATTCCACCCCAACAGCCCAGTTCTTCGGAGAAATCTAAAATTTTCTAATTTCACTTCCATTTTTTAGCAAGAATGAAGAAGTTTGCAAGGAAAGCGGTAGAGAAAACTAGGGGTGTCATCCCCTACCAAAGGAAAGCAAGAAACAGCCACCCCCGGTTGACGGATGCCGATTTGGATGCCATAGTGGATCCTATCATTGAAGAAGCCTCCGAACATCCACAACAGGGGACATCGTCGTCGTCGCAACCACCTCCGTTCGCTTCCCGGCAGTCAGTTTCAGCCGCCCGACCGTCCGTCTCCTCGGCGGCACAGCCGCAGCTCGAGCCACAGCCGCGACCACGTCGACGGCTCGTATGAGATGATGAAGATGATACAGACATGCCTGATTCTGAGCAGCACGAGAATCTGCCACATCGCCCACTTCCACAACCCGAGGTTACTACAGGCAAGGCAAAGGAGCCTAAGCACCCGGAGTGCTTGACACGCAGAGTTTTAGCAACTCGATATGCATGCCAAGCAACAATGGAAGCAATGGGTTTCTATGCCTACTTTCAGGGATTGATGGAGAAAACGGGGCTATTTGAGGTATTGACACTGCAGTAGGAGTCATACATATAGCTGACTCAACAGTTCTTCGCCACGCTAGAGAAAGCAACTGATGATGGTGAGAATGCAATCAAGGTGGAGATTGGGGATAAGAGGTGGAAGATAACCTCACAGATGCTAAATCAAAATTTTGCCCCAAGTGGGGAGGTGGCAGCCCTCCTAGACGGAGGAAGGACAGAAAATGATTCTAGTTCCACATATCCAGCTATGTGGAAATGCTTCACCGGCCAAAGTACATTTGTAGCGGGGAAGTCCAAGACAAGTGCCATCCACAACCTGTTTCTCCACTATGTTCAGAAGGTGTTAGCAAACACCATCTTTGCCAGGTACAAAAACCAAGGTAGCTGCACAAGGAAAGATCTTTTTGTTCTTGGTTGGATGAAAAAAGAGAGGCATGTGAATCTGGGGGCATTACTTATAGATCATATGAGAACAATCCCATCCAAGAGTACAAATCCATTTGTAATGGGAGGGATTGTGACATCCATATCCACTGCTTTAGGACATGACATGATAGGCTATACAAAGGCAGATGGTGGCAAGGTGGTTGATTTGCACTACTTAGCTCGCTCGTCCATGATTACAGTTACAGATCAGAGGATCATTTACCAAATCAACCCACCTTACCCAGGAGTGACATTGGAGCTGCCTTACCATACTCCACCCCTCATGGCACAATATGGACCGACGTCGGATTTTCTGGAAAAATTGAGGAGGTATGAGGCAAAGAACCCGAGAGGAGAGGCAGTCCCTGAGGTGATTTTTGTTGGGGGTCTAGGAGAGCCTTCACAGACGGCTGAGCAGAGGCGGACAGCAGAGGAAAGAGCGGTAAGACGGGTGAGGCAAAGAGAAGAAAGGATAGGAGCGTCAGAGCCACAACAACCTTCAGTGAATGCATATGACATGAGTACCATCCATGCACAGCTGGAGGGCATTCAGGCGACGCAGGAGAGAATTCTATAGGCCCAGGAGGGATTCCAAAGGACACAGGACACCATGTGGTTGGACCATCAACACATGCATTACCAGGTCAACCACCTTTATCAGTTTCAAAATGCCCAGGCCCAGAGGAACCCACAGTGGGGTGAAGATTGGTGGAGCTCTTTATCTGCATTCCAGGACAACTACCCACCTCCACAGTCAGACTACTGGGGTGCCTACTACAGGCAAGGAGGAGCACCTCCACCACCACCGCAGTGATCATCTACCCTATCACCTTAGACTTTAGTGTCATGCTGAGGACAACATGATTCAAAAGTTTGGGGTGGTAGGGCGGTATGCCCTCATCTTACTTTCACTCATTTTTGTATCTCATCTGCCATTTACTACTCTTTGTTTGTTGTTTTTCACATGCTTACTTGTTTTTGCTATCTAATTTATAATTTTACTGCTTTGCATACCTGCATGCCATGTAGTTTGCTTTCTTGCCATTTTTTGCATAATTTTCAAAAATTTTGCTCTTTTTTCCAGGCATTGCATATCATGTAGATTTTTGGTAATTTTTGCATGTTTTAGTTAGGATTTGCTTGTTTTCTGTTTTAAGTTCAATAATATAGGTTTAGATGTGATTGGAGACAACTTGACACCATTTTGGCCAATTTTGCCCAAATTTGAGATTTCTTGTCTAAAAAGTATGTTTTGACCCAATCTCTACTATTTTGAGTAAAAATGACGACCTTTGACTAGTGCAAGTGAAATGTCATGCTTTATTGCTAAGTGGTATCAATGTTTGACTTTTTACATGTGCATCACCTCTCTCATGATTGTGATTGATTTGGCTGAATTGTGAACTTGAGCAAGCTTTGAACGCTTAGTGTTTGTGGAATCACTTGTTTGATATAGCAATTTCATCTTGTTCATTCATGTGGTATGATATCTAGGATGAAATATTGGATTAACTTTCATGCAGGATGTCTTATGTGGAAAATCATACCAATGACCCCTCTTTGACCTGACTCTTCTTCCACCATCTTCATACCCCTCCGCCTCATAAAAAGATGCCCTAGTGTACATAATCAGCCTTGGCCACCTCCAAAATTTTGGGGTGGCCACATCTCTACCTCCCCGCTTCACTCTATCCACCATATGCCCTATCTACACCAAGGGCAAGAAAGAAAAGAAAAGAAAAAGAAAAAGAAAAGAAAAAACAAAATAAAAGGATGTTCCTGTTTAAGAGCATTCAAATGAAGAAAAGATGGGTGTGTAAAAACACTCCAAAAATCTTACCGCAACCCTTTCTTCCACTTTCATACCCATTGAGCTAGGAAACATCAAACTTAGCTCATTTTGCCCTTTTCCGCAGCCACGTGGGTCTTTTGGTGTGATTTGAAATATAAGATTGAACGCATGAATGTGAAACAACACTCCTAGTCATTCTTGATTAACGCCACCATGAAACGGTTTACCCGGAACTTAATGAAAGAAATATGGATAACTTGTATATTCTATGCGCTATATTTGAAGTTCATGTGCTTTGTGCTCTTTTCATGATTGGATTGTGAAAGTAGGAGAGGAGAGAGGTTAAATGCAAGCACTCAGTCATCTTTGATCCCATCCAGCAATAATCATCTTTTACATTGCATATGTCATTCCTTTTTGTGGAAGTTTTGTAGAGAGATTGAGTTGGAGCATACTTGAGGACAAGTATGTTTCAAGTTTGGGGTGGTGATGCAGCCCTATTTTAGGGCTTCATCTTGTGCCTTTTGCTCTTCAATCACATCTATACTTGTTAGATTGCATGTCATTCCTCCCAATATGCTTATTTGTATAAAATGCACTTATGGACATTATTTGCATGTTTTTCAGGCATTTAGACCACACTTGATGGAAAAGAGAGAGAAGGAGTGATCCTAGGGTTCCTCTGCCCTTGGAGAGACCCAAAGTGAAGTCTGAGGCCCCCTCGACCTACCCCTAGTGGCCAAAGATCAATTGAAGCAAAGATATCCAAGAAAAGCCAAAGAACCGAGTCAAAGTGCCGATCCAGGACCCAACACGGCCATGATACCACAAAACGGCCGTGCTAGGTCACTTACAAATCAACAGAACAACCTCTAAGTGAAGCAGAGAGCAGCACGACCGTGCATCACAAAACGGCCGTGCCAGTGACAGACACCACGGTCGTGCTCCACAAAACGGCTGTGGCACAGAAGACCAAAACGGTCGTGCAACCTCAGAATGGTCACCTCCACCCAGCCCACCACGGTCGTGCTAGCCACCACGGCCGTGGCATCCTTACTCCACCATGACCGTGCTGGACACCACGGCCGTAGCCATTTCAACCCAAAATCGACCAAAATCCTGTAACTTGGCCTATTATAAACCCACGACCGTGCCCATCTACCACGACCATGGCCTACCCTACCCACCATGGTCGTGGTGCCCTACCACGGCCGTGCTACTCACCAAACCCACCTAGTTTTCATTGCTTTACCCATTTTTCCCCTACTTGACCTAGTGCTTCCTCCCCACACCTATATATACCTAGGTGGCGGCTGGGGCACGAGGTTAGCTACCTTCCACCACCTCCTAGCTCCCCATTTTCTCCCCTTAGCCATCCCACACCATTTTCACCTCCATTCCACTCCATTTCACCATTTCCACCACCAAATCACTAGTTTAGACTAGTTCCTACCCATAATCCCCTTCATTCTTCACCCTTGCACCTTGGAGGAGGGAGGAAGACGACCTGCTACTGCTGGAGAGAAGCATTTCTTCATCTACACCGAGCTCCATGGCTTCTTCTACCTCTTTCTCCTTTCTTCTTGTATTTTCCATGTCTATGAGTAGCCAGGCCCCTTGGGTGGGCTGTTTGGGGGAAATTATATTACTTTGATACCATGTTGGGGGAAGATGACATGTAAACATTGTAATTCCATTTGTTAATGATTATATTCTATTTGCATCTCACTCTCCATAGATTGCTTGTTGGTTTGTGTGTGAAATCACCTAGGAATTTAGGCAAATTGCTTATATGTGTGAATTTTGGGATTTTCCCCTAGGTCCAATTCTTGGATCCCTAGGTTGCCTCCCATCTTCCTACATCCTAATCAATCTCCCTAAACCTAAGTGAGAGATCTAAGTAACTAGATTAGATAATTCTAGTGCAATTAGCATGGAGCCTTCTCAAGGCTAGAATGTGGGGGAATTGGGGCCCAAAACCCTAATTTCGCCTCCCCATTACTACCCTCGGCCCCTAATTGCCCTAGGAATGCCTAATCTAGAAGCCTAGACTTGATTAGACTCTAATTGAATCGAACCTAACCCCTAACCCAATTGAGCCTCGTAAGGGTAGTAGGGGGTGTTAGGGACCAGTTCCCCTATACACAACCTAGCATATCCATGGCCAGTTAGTAGCTTAGGTTAATTCATTAGACTCTAACTTGTTGTTTGGTTTGGATAATCTAAATGGAATAATAATGTTCATTTGTCACCCCCCAACTTAAGTGATAAGTTCATACCCCTAAACAGCCCACACTTCTCTTCATTGCTTAAAACCCTAGTTTTGTGCTTGCTTAGCTTAATTAGCTCTTTTCTTACTTAGTTAGCTTCTTGCTTTGTTATTGCATTGTTCATGTTAGTTTAGTTCTTTAATTGCACTTTCGCTCCTCTCTTGCTTGTCCTAGTGTAACTTGCCTTTTCATACCTAGCTTAGTCTTTCCTTGCTTGCTTAGTCTTAATCTAACCTAGGGTTAACATATATTTCATTCTCACCTTTAATTGCTTGCTTGTTCATAATAGTTTAACAATCAAAACAACCTTTAAACCCTTAACCCTAGTCTCCGCAGTAGGAACCCAGCAAAACTAACCTAGCTCTAGCGCCCCCTCTTTTCCCTGTGGATCGACCCTATACTTGCCACCTTCCTATGCTACGACACGACCCCGTGCGCTTGCGGGTGTAGTTTTTTTAGTAGACGTAGGTGTGTTAGTTTAGGTCTTATAAATTTCGAAAGCAAAAACCCATTACGTGTGTTCCGACCTCGTGGGGTGCATCTAGTCGAGTCAAATCGGCTAGTGTGTTGCACCTATAGCAGAATCGCACCAGCCAGTTTATCATATATCCATGTAATGTCTCCCCTCTCCTATATAAAGGAGAGGGCTCTCCTTATCAAAGTTAAACACAAGTTTTAAGGCGTCAGAGATCTATACAGGATCATTATAAACATTTAATAAATCTTATATGTTTACAGATTCTTTTTTGATACGTATGTTTACAGATTCTTACTAAGCTTAATGTGTTAAATAAAACATTTCCCAAGTTTGTGCTTTCTATCCAAAAAAAGTTCCCCAAGCTAGATGCTTTTTTGTGACCTGTAATCATCCTTTGCTTGAAGTTGGTAAATGTTTTATAGATCCAGAGTAACATAGTACTGCACCTTATGTGAGGGCAACATCATGCATACATTTTTACTTGTGAGAGTAGAGTAGTTCCTTAAAACTATCCAGTACGGATGTGTAATTTCGTACCTTAATTTGATTTATTACAAAAAGGAATCTCCTAGAAAGTTTACTGAAAATGATGAATGAAAGAAACAGCACCAGTAACCGAGTAGAGTCATAAGTTTTGCAGTTGATGTGTTGGCAGCATCATGCAAGCATTATTACTTCTTGAGTACAATAGTTTCTTCTTTAGAACTGTTCAGCAGAGATGTGTAGTTATTGGGCCCTAATATAAATTATAACAAAGAGGAGTCTCCCAGTAAGTTTTGGAAATAACGGATGAAAGAAACAGTAACCTGGCAGGGGAAGATGAGAGTTTCTAATCCCTATCTCACGTGTCTATGTTGACTTTCCCTAAAATAGTTTGACAGAGGCAAACATGAATTTGCTAATGGAACTTTGTGAATATTTTGATGCTTGGCGTTCAACCTGTGGTCTTTTTTGGCTTTTACACTGTAAGTGTCAGTCGATTAGGAACATCTGAATAATTGCTATCTACAACTTATTAACAAGAACTGTAAAATTTAAATTCATGGTAATATACCGACATAGTAGAAGCCCCAAATGGAAAGAAATGGTGGAAGATAGCAAAGGGTAGTCCTGAAATGAGGAAGGGATAAAGAGGGAAGAGGGTGGATGATGACTGGAAAGAGATATATACACATGAAGAATTAGGAATCAGTGCTGGTTCATTTATAGTGTATTGTGCATGGTCACTAACTGAATTAGTGCCACAGTCCATGCCATGCATGAAATGTGGGAGGGAGAGGCATCTGGCTTTTGCAAGCAAGGAAAAGGATTGATCATGTTGAATGGCATGCTAAGATCAGAAAAAGTGGTGCCTATCTGAATGCTGGTAGGAGTCACACAGGGGAGAGGTGTTACCAATCGAGAAGTGGCTATTAGACAGTGGTTACTCCTTGTCCATATCGATTCTTTCATTGTTGATTTTCTCCATAATTTTGTCGTCATCTCTTTGGGGGGGGGGACTCCCCTGGGGCCTGGGGTCTATTCCGAGTAGACAAGCCTGATGTGGATGGTTCATGGATGATAGATTCCAACAATGTAGCTGTTCAGTGGCCAAGAGTAGTCACTTCAGGAACTGAGAAACGTAGATAGTTAGAGCAGAACTTCGGTCAGTGGAGTGACTTCCTGATTGATGAGACTTGTTGCCTCATTAAAATGGTGGTGTGTAAACATCCAAAATCCTCTTATGTGGATATGATCTGATGGATGGTAACGGCAAAACTTTTGATACATTGGAGGGATCTTTCAGGTGATGGAAGGAGAGTAGGATTGTTTCTGTTAATCTTTTTGGTAGATGTGGTGAAGGGAAAAATCTGTACATGTTCATGTTAGCCATCTGGGCCTTTCTTTTCTGGTATTCAGATATCATAAAATTAGTTGGTTAGGATGATAGACTGTATTTAGAGGGCTTTTTGATCAAAGTAGAGGTGGTCTGGCCCATTCATTGTCCAAGATCAACTATCCACGATCACACCGATCATTCGGGAAGTTAAATCCATAATAGGCCAGCCAAGCTTCGCTTGTTATTTATATGTGGCATTGTATGGCAAGTCACACTATCAGTCTCGAGTATGATGGTAAGCTGGTCTTTTATTTGAACACTTTTCTAGTTTTTGCATATTTTTTGGTTCATAAACGTTTAGTTCTTAATACATCCAACTTTTTTGCTATAACCAATACAAACCAATGAACAAATTTCTTACAACCTATGGTCCAACTGTCGAAGTAGATGCAAAAGTTATGACGTAGCAACACTTATCGTGGTTAAGTGCTCCTCCAATTGTACATCCTCGCTATGCATAGAGTTAAGCTACTGTATTACCTATAAACCCAGTAAATGATCAAGAGGAGCAATAGTCAATTGCAAAAAAGGCTACCTTCTTTTTCACCTTTTGTCATTCTCCTCAAAACTAGGACATACCTAGACAGAGATAAAACATGGCCAGGAGTGTCCAATACTTTTCAAGTTGTGCATGAGAGCTCTGGGCAAGCGTCTGTGCTTCTTTGGAAAAAAAAATTTCTTCATTTTATGCTTACATGTACCTACTTTCTTTATACTTAATATCTCCCTGGTTATAATCAGGGCTGATCAATCCGTGGTATTTTTCTTCATATTTGTCATAAGCAAGTTATAAAGTTTTTGCGTATCTTATTATTTTTTCCTGAAAGGAAAACTATTATAAGCTCGTCTAATGCTTACCGAAGCAGAGGAATTCTGTGTCTAGGAGTATAAAAAATTCTGCTGGCATGTAAAAGACCAAACAACAAAGATTTTACTCACTCTTATTCATATCTCTGAACTTTTTGTCTCATTCGTCTAAATACTTAAAATTGCAAGTTTTTTATAGTTCATATTTTTCTTTTGTTTCACTCAAATTTCTTTTTCAGCTTCAACTCCAAGCTTTGATGGAGACACTAAGTTCGACTGAACCTCATTACATCAGATGTATTAAGCCAAATAATGTTCTAAAGCCTGGAATATTTGAGAATTCTAATATAATCCAGCAACTGCGCTGTGGTGTAAGTCTTGAATCATGCTATAATGTTACTTTGTCTGGATGCAAATGCTATTCCTGTGTTATCTAACCTAATTCCTTCCACCTAATAGGGTGTACTTGAAGCGATAAGGATTAGTTGTGCTGGATACCCCACTAGAAGAAGTTTTTACGAGTTCTTACATCGATTTGGGGTTCTTGCACCTGAGGTGTTGGAAGGAAAGTAAGTCAATATTTTAATTTCTGGCAAATAAACGGTCAGTTAAGCTTGATATGTTTTTGTTCATGTATTTTTTTTTGTTATTGGCAGTTTCGATGAAAAGGTTGCTTGTGAGAAATTACTAGACAAAATGGGTTTGAAAGGTTATCAGGTTTTCTTCATATCTCACCCATATAGACTAGCGTATTTGTAGCAGTTTTGTGTACATAGGAGTTGGTGTTCAATCAAATAATATATACTTATTCAGTTGGAAAATCCTTGTTAAATTATATAGACAGTCGAGACATTTTTTTTATATATTAATGAATGAATATGAATATTTTCTTGGACAAGCTTATGCTTTCACTTGTATTTTTCCTTTATGTACAGTAGTAGCATGCCATTAGTACCAACTCATATATGTATATACTACAATATATAATCGAACAATTAAATATGAACATCATAAATGTTTAATCAACGTCACTTGACAGATTGGAAAGAATAAGGTCTTCCTTAGAGCAGGCCAGATGGCTGAACTGGATGCAAGGAGAACAGAGGTGCTGGCAAAAGCTGCAAGGACTATTCAAAGGCAAATCCGCACTCACATTGCTCGGAAAGAATTCCTCATGTTGCGGAATGCAGCTATTTCCTTGCAGTCTATATGTAGAGGTATAGCTTTTGAATGTTGGCTTGGCCCCCTCAACAAAGATGTTGAGATTGAATTATTTAGGTCATTATATTTGTGTCTAATATAATCAAATGTTATGCTAAAAGATTCTGAATGATCTGGTATTTTGAACATCTGATAAGTAATTATGTTAAATAAATTTTTTAATGCAAAAAAATGGGACTTTGTTCTGAAGACCAATGAGAACTGTCTCTCTTTCAGTTTGCATACCTTGAAACTACCACACTTCCAACTTATGCACTCTATTGTATTGGTAACTAACATTACAGTGCTCTTTCGTTCCTTTTCCATCATCCTTTTACTTTCGAGTTCATGGTTTATGAATTATATTTTATCTTTTTTTTTCTAGCTGACACCCAACATTTATATGTATCAAGCAAGTATTTTTTTTAATCTTGTTGCCTTTAGTCTCTAGTTGTCAGAATTCACCGAATGAATGTTAAAGTAGATAATCATTAACATTCACAATGTCAACAGGGAGAATGGCTTCCAATTTATATGATAACATGAGAAAGGAGGCAGCTTCTGTGAAGATACAGAAGAATCTTCGCGGTTTCATCGACAGAAAATCACATTCCACACTGCGCTTATCAGCTATTACCTTACAGACTGGCCTAAGAACAATGACTGCACGCAATGAATTCAGATATAAAAAGCAAACCAAAGCAGCAATAATTATCCAGGTAAATATGTGGTATATTTCTCATGTAAATTTCAGAAACACTTTTCTAAATTGTTTACTTTTGTTGCAAACTTGCAATCAGTACCTAAGCAATCCTGGTATGATTTGATGGTGTTATTCATGATTTCCTTATATCTAATAACTGTTGCAGGCAAGATGGCGATGCCACAGAGACTATACATACTACAAGAAATTGCAAAAGTCAGTCATCATGTACCAATGCGCATGGAGGCAAAGACCGGCAAGGAGAGTCTTGAGACAACTGAAAATGGTAAATATACTCTGAATTATGTTATAATATTTTTTATTCAAATTGTAGGGCTGTGTCTAATACTCCTAGTTATGGGACTGATTACAGGCTTCAAAAGAAACAGGTGCACTCAAGGAAGCAAAGGATAAACTCGAAAAGCGTGTGGAAGAATTGACAGGGAGATTGCAGTTAGAAAAGAGAATGAGAGTAAGACGTCATCAAGTTCAATTCCTCAGAACTGGGATAGTGCCCTACCCGTTTAAACATCTTGTTACGTTTATTTGGTTATCTTAACAAATGACTTAATCACTGTGTTAATGTTATTCTTACGACCATATTAATCGTTAACTAAAAGCACTCGTATTATGTTTTTTGATAGGTTGATTTGGAGGAAGCAAAAGCACTAGAAGTTGCCAAGCTTCAAGAATTAGTCAAGGAAAAGCAACAAGAAGTAGAAGAGGCTAAGATCACACTTATCAAGGAAAGAGAAGCTGCTCGTAAAGCCATTGAAGAGGCTCCACCTGTTATCAAGGAGACCCCTGTCTTAGTTGAGGACACCGAAACGATCAATTCGTTAACTGCTGAGATTGAGAACTTTAAGGTACTACCAGTCATTAATTGAATTTAGAAATTTACTTCATATTGTCGTATACATTGATTACTTGCAGAGTAGTATTGGAACAAAAAGGTAGGAGGAAAAACTACAAAAGCCACTTAAAGTGGCTGGTCTTACTGACCTGTAGAGTATTGTCTCAGACTCCCTAATTGTTTATCGTGGAACTGTAGAGGTTCTTCCTTCTAGAAGTTGAATCATGTTATGGAGTGACTTTTTCCCTTACTAGGAGTTCTGTCCGGATGAAGTCTTTTGTCTTGGGACTTGATTGAGCCTTGGTGCCTTAAATCTGTGAAGCTCAACACTTCAAAACAGTCCTTGTAGTGGACTAATATTAGACACTCATATATCTCGGATACTCTATAGTTCCCGGATGTATCCAACATTTTTTAGTGTTAATTATGTACCGGATATTGCCAACCATATCCAACATTTTTTGTGTTGGATTTGTACCATATACTTCTCTAATCATGCCCCCTATTTCTTCTTCATCCTCAAAGTGCAAAAGTCACAAGGCCTAGATGTAAAGTTCGGTGATCCTATAGGATATCCTCTAAACTCCTTTTCCCTTGTTACGGTCTCAAAGTCATTTATTCTTGCTAGTAAACTAGCATAATGCCAATTTATTAAACCACCAGTAGCTTATAAGCCAAAAAGGAATCATAATAGAGGGGAATTAGAAAATATAGGAATTCAGAAATAAGAAGAAAAAGTGGTTGAATAGCCACAATATCTCGAAAACAGGGAGATGACACACATACTTCTAGGTTGCACCATGCATGGAAGCGTGTCTGATGTAGGAAAAGTTGTGTATTCAGCTCTATTGGATTGGAGGGTTCTAGAGAGCGGGGGGGGGGGGGTGAATAGAGCTAAAAACACTTTCAAAAAACTTGTTCGGCCTTCAAGTTACTTCAAATGAACTCAATTGCAAATAGTGAATTTGATGGCAATTCGAACATACATAGCAAGGATGAGAGAGATTTAAGCAACCAATTGAACAAGTTGTTTTAGAGTGGTTCCACTCTCCAAACTAGGAGAGAGTCAGTCCACTACCTAGAGAGGTCAAGCTCTATGATTTCTTAAGTTCGTCTACTCCTTATATTCACTTATAAGAGTTACAAAAAATGACCTTCCTTTTCTAGGACAAGGATACCCATCTTCCTTTTAAGGCCAAGGGAACCAACAACCTTATAAACAAGGTCTTACCTATCCAAGAGCTAGTCTTCTACCTCACCAAGGTCTTACCCACTCTTAGAAGCAGCTGGATGCCTTCACTAAGGAGATCCCCTTCCTGCACCGAGTCTTTTGCCTTGAAGGATTTACCCACTCAGCTTCTTGGATCTTCCGCCTTGTCCTCCTTCACCCGGAGAAGCTTGAAGCACCTTCTTCTACAACTCGAAGAAGCATGCACCTCCTCCTTTACTTGGAGAAGCCTTCATCAACATGAACTTGAAGAAAGGGATTGGGAAGGAGAAGCCTTAAGAGCTTTACAATTGAACAATGAGGTAGCTCTCTCACACAAATCCTATCTTACTCATATGCACAAAATGAAGTGTAATCAAGAGAGAGGAAGGGGCTCAAGTGGATTAAAAGCACTCAACTATAGCAAGGACCTTGAGTAGCATGAATGAGCAAACTTGGAATGAACTCCAAGGGATACTATTTATAGTTGGGGGCGTCTACTAGAGTGTGGGAACACTTGTGAATGCTTTTTATCAATTTAGAGGGTTGCAAGGGATATAATTTTGAGTTTTGCAACACTCCAACGGTTAAAATCACTTTTTCTGTGTTTTCCGTACAGTGCATTCAATGGAGTTTCAATAATGATAACTCGACCGATCACACTATCCCACAAAACTAATTTAAACCATCGATCAAGTGTGTCCTGATGAAAACTCGACCGATCCACTTAAATTAGTTTTCAGAGAGGTCGTCGGTCGAGTTCTGTGGATGGACAACTCGACCAATCGGTATCATTCTCAAAATCCATTAAGTGATCGAACGTTCGAATTAAGTGTCTCGAATTTTTTCTCATCTTAGTTACAAGTCATATCATCAATATAAATTATTACAAAAATGATCTAAAGGTGATTTGGAGTGTTTTCCCAAATTACACATTTGCATTGCTTTTGACTTGAACTAAAGTTACTAAACCAAGCCAGGGTTTGGTCGATTTCGATCCTTTGCATGTACCTAATGCCTGAAATCAATCTTAAAGAAACAGATTAGATACATATGAATGGTATGGTTAAGTCATTATCAAAATATGGACAATGTGTAACACTTAGGTCAACAAGCTCATGTCCAGGCCCAAAGGCCTTAAAGAGAATTTTATCACAACTTAATAAGATTAATTTGTATGCTTTCCATTTTGGGATCATAAAGTTGTCAATGTTTAAACATTGTAAGATGAATACAACTTTAAATTTGCTTAGTAAGATTTTTTTTTCAATAAGTAATTAACCTTACAGTTTTCATGCAAATTAAGATGACAAGTAACTACTAAGCAAACTAGAAATTTTGTTGTCCAAATTAAATCTTACTAAGCTATGATAAAACGGTCTTTGGGGTCTTTGGGCCTGAACATGAGCTGAATACACAACTTGTCCTCCATTAGAGTTAGTTGTATAATTTCTAGTTTTAGGACTTATTTGCTTAGCAAGATTAATTTGTAAGACTTTAAATTTTGTTTAGTAGGATTTAATTTATATGATTTAAATTTTTAGTAATTTTATTGCTTAGTAAGATTTAATTTGTATGATTTCTAGGTTTTGGATGTAGTAGCAAGATTTTAAGTTTAGGGGTCTTAAATACTTTTTATAATTTGTTTGGCAATTCTACACAATTGCCCACATTCATCAGGGTTTCGTTAATTATTGTGCATGTAGACTCAAATGTTGATTTGGTGATTCAATTAGGTGAACACTTGATAATTGATGCCCTTTAGGGTTTGTATCCCCAAACGCATGTGCCTATCCCGTTCCCAACTCGTCATTCCCTAAATCTTTACCCCTAGTGTCCGTTGATATAGTATTTTACTATACCCGACCCTCTGATTTTCTCTCTCCAGGGGCCATAGCGGCAATTTAGGATGGATTCAGGGTAGCTAAGTTCCATGTGAGGGTACACACACTTTCCCTTTCATAGGGACAATGGTGTGGCAACTAGTTATCTTCTACAACCACAAAGTTGATTAAGAGGCACCTCCTTACGTCAACACCACAATTTTTTTGCATTACATATCTGTTTTAGGGTTTCACTTTCACATAGTCGTTGAACATATACAAAATCATATACATCCCTTTGTAAGTTAAGGTGGAACGCATGTAATTGGTTTAACACTATCAAGAATCATTGGAATATACAGGAAAACAAATACAAAAAGTTGCGGAATGAATTGTCTGTTTGGTGCCTGATCAAGCCTTATTGCGTAAGTAATCGTTTTTCAGGACAACTCCCCCACCCTCCAGCATGCATTAGAGAAGAAAATCTTCTGTCATCATCATGTGCATGCAACAATAGTCACTACAATGTCACCATTCCCCATCACTTTTAGGAGTCCTCCCCAAGTGAGGAAGGTGGGAGGTGCACATGCTTCTCGGATGCGACGTCTCTCAACACTGTAGTTGTAGGGTTGTTACTTCTCTCTTTTCTTCCAACCTGCAACAACCACCCTCTTTGTTTAGTGTGTCCCTCTATTGCCTTCAAGGTAAAGGCCGTGGGAGCCTTGACAATGAGGTATGGCACAATATGTCATGTCAACCTCCGTTATGCCTATCCCTGACCTACATTAACAAATGCACCATGCTGCACAACAAAGCATACAATGCACAATGATTGAAGCCTATGACTGAGTTGTTAAGCAGGATCAGAACCTTGACTGTACTTAGGGCGAACATGGAAGGCCTCAACTGTCTTTTGTTTCAAGGAAGATGACACGTCTGATATCAAAAGCGAAATTTGAGACTACGCAACGAGCACACAATGATACATTGATAACCTCCAATTTTGTGATGTTATCTTAGTAATTTTCCTCAGTTTTCCACACTCTTTCTCAGATAAATTAGAGAGAATCCTTAACTTTCCTCTCTTATTGCAAATATACTATTAGATTAACTTTTCTCCCTTTTTACTTACAGAAAAAGACACAAAAAAATCACTAAAGCCTCACATGGTCCCAAGACCGCATGGAGTCACACGGTCTCAAGACCGCATGGAGTCACACGGTCTCAAGACCGCATGGAGTCACACGGTTTCAAGACCGCATGAAGCCAACCGGTCCTGAAACTGCATGGAGTCACACGGTCTCAAGACCGCATGAAGCCAACCGGTCCCGAGACCGCATGGAGTCACGCGGTCTCAAGACCGCATGATGCCAACCAGTCCCGAGACCGCATGGAGTCACACGGTCTCAAGACCGCATGAAGCCAACCGGTCCCAAAACCGCATGGAGTCACACGGTCTCAAGACCGCATGGAGTCACACGGTCTCAAGACCGCATGAAGCCAAACGGTCTCAAGACCGCATGAAGCCAAACGGTCTCAGGGTCCAAACGGTCTCTGAGCCCAAACGGTCTCAGGGTCCAAACGGTCTCAGGGTCCAAATGGTCTCAGAGTCCAAACGGTCTCAGAGCCCAAACGGTTTCAGGGTCCAAACGGTTTCAAAGTAAAATTGCCCAAACCGTTTGGACTTCACTTAAAGCCTATAAATAAGACCTGAGGGGTCCTCCCAAAGATCATCAAGTCTCAGACATCTAAAGGCTGCCTCTGCCACTCCAGAGCTGTTTCACCTTTCATCCTCCGCCCCAAGGCTTCCAGTCTGAGATCCACACTCCATCCAGAAGCTGCTTTCTCTCTCATCGCCAAAGAAGGTGGGAAGAGGAGACCTCATCATCGAGCAACCTGTGAAGTTTGAAGATCGTCTCTCTCTCTTTCTCTAAGGGGTTGACCTTCCTCTTTTCTTTGTGGGGACGACGTTCTCTCTCTTTCTTCTCGCCTCCTTCTTTGTCCTTGCTATGAGCGAGTAGTCTCATTCACTAGGATGCGGGGAGTAGCCCCGCTACCCATGCTTTCATTTCATGCAATGTAATCCATAATTTGCAATAGAGATATGCTTTCTTTTCAGTTTGACATCAATCGTTTAAATGAATGCTTGTTGCTTGATCACCAACTTGTGTTATCTTTTATCTTTTAGTATGAATTGTCTACGTTTGTACTATTAGATTCGAATCTCGATTGAATGTTGGTTCCTGATGCACGTATCCACCATGCATCTGTTTCGGTATCTAGGAGTGTTTTTCAAGAAGTGGAGTAAACTCACTTTCATCGTTGTACTTTCATACTATGAAATGGAATCAGTTGACGTATGGAAGTACAACCTTGATAAGTCGAGGAACACACTTTGCGAAGGGAATGATGTAAAGTAGGTGACCATTCGTTCGAGGATGGCTGGCATTGCAACATTCCCACACTTCTCGTAGTTAGTTCTCCGAAAGGAAACTAAATCTACAAAGATACTAACTATTTAGACTCTTATTGCAGGTTATGTTATTATGCTGCATGTTTTGATCCATGCGTAGTGGTGGTGAAAGCCGATCACATCCTAGTGGCTTCTTATCATTGTTAACAACCTTAAATTTACTTCCTTGCCTTATTTTACTTGCGCTTAGTTTAAAACAACCAAATCCAGTCTCGAGATTAAATATCAACTATTAAGGAGTTAAGTGAAATTCTAACGTTTTCCATCTTGTTGCAACCAACAAGACCGTTGTCCTATGGATTCGACCCTTAACTATACTACGATAAGACTTGCACGTATCCTAGCGTACGTGGGTGGAGTTTTAAACTAGTATAAGCAAGGCTAAACCTAAAGACTTACTATCTTTAGGATTTTTAGTGGTGCGCGTAATTCCACGCGAGTGGAAGCTCCATCAAAAATTGGCGCCGTTGCCGGGGACAACAGAACGTTTTAATTTTATTTACCATCTTGCTAGTTGGTTAGGGTTTACACTTTCCTTTAAACATTAATCCATATCTTCTTGAATTCATCATATCTTCTGTATCATCTAAAAGGTGTGTTTCTTTCTCTACTCAGGTAGAAGACGTGTATGCAACCATCGCATAATCTCAGATTCTCCCCTGATCCAGAGTACGACTCTGAGGTAGAGAGAAGCTTCCACCGCCGCATCAGACTTAACCGCCAAAGAGCCAGACAAATGGCTGAAGATCAACGCCAAGCTGCGTTAGTAATGGAAAGGGTCAACGCCGCCATAGCAGCTCAGAGAGCACAACTCATTGCTGACACTCGTGCTCAGATCTAAGCGGAAATCCGAGCTGAAGAACAGGCCCGCATCCGAACTGAAAAAGAAGCAGCTAACCAAGCTGCCCAGCTAGAGCTAAGAAACAAGCAATTGAGGGACTATGCCGTCCCCAAGAACTATGAAGATAATCATCCAGTCCGGCCACCAATCATGAACATACCCAACTTCGAAATCCAGATACAATGGATTCAAATCATGCAGGGTATCTCCTTCTCTGGTGGTTCTGGAGATGACTGCATGGATCACTTGAAGAGATTCAAGGCACTTTTCCGACTTGTCCCACAAGCCGGAGTTGCCTTTGACGCAATAATGCTACATCTTTTCCACTTCACTCTATTCGGAAGGGCTTTGAGTTGGTACAATTCACTTGATAGGGAACCAATCATCACCACCTGGGCTCCCTTGGAAGAAAAGTTCTTGGAAAAGTTTTTCCCTCCATTAACCTACGAAATTAGGGGGTAGATCAACCACTTCGCCCAACTTCCTAGAGAATCACTCGCAGAAGCATGGGAAAGATTCAAGGAGCTTCTAAGAAAGTGCCCTCATCACGGTATTTCCCAAAATCAACTAATAGAAACATTCTATAGGGGGTGAGTGATGATATCAAGCAATTTCTGGATTCCTCATCTGGAGGAAATTTTATGAGAAAGAACTACGAGGATGCTTGGAAAATCGTTACACTTGGAGCTGAGAACCAATCCAATTGGGGACGATCATCCGGTAAGGGAGTCCTCAAAGTTTATAAGGCTGAGGAATTAATGGAAATGAAGGCTATTGCTGAAGCTTTAAAGACTATAGTCCACAAACAACAACCACTTGAAACTTCATTTGAAGAATATGATAAGAAGAAAAACCCCCAAGTCTAACAAGTTAAAGCTGCTACAGGAACTTGTGAGGCCTGTCACGCATCTGATCACCCTACACTGTCATGTGGCCTACTTTACAATGTGATGATGGATATGCAACAACCACAACAGTAGTACGAGCCAATCATCGAACACCCTGAAGATCAGATGCTCGAACAAGTCAATTCCATTCATTCCATACCGGGACAAGTTTACTATAATCCAAATCAACAAAGAAACCACCCCGATTTTCAGTATGGGAATCCTGCGGGGACTGCTAACCCGTAACATCAAACACAAGGCGGATCCTCCAATAGATTGCCACCTGGATTTCAAAGTAACTTTAACCAAAATCAAGGAAACCTCAGAAATAATTTCCAAAGATCCAACTACCCTAGAAATCCTTCTGCCTACTATCAATACACCCATCCTCCTCTGCACCCACAATTACACCCTCAGCTGCAGCAACCACAACAACCTCAGTTAACGCCACCTCCGCAACAACCACATCAAGGACAACAACTCACTCAGAAAAATGCCCCTTCCCAACCAACAGACGAGATGACTATGATCAGGCAGATGTTCCAGTCACAACAAACCATGCTTGCCAATCAGCAAGCTCAGCAGAAAGTTGTGGAGGCTCAACTAGCGCAAATTGCTGCCCAACTGAAGACACCAGCAGACACTTTTGCTGGTCAACCAGAGTCAAACCATAGACACAACCAAAATAGACCAGAGCAATTGAATGTCGTCACTACAAGATCCGGTCGTGTCCTTCATGAAATTATGAGAATCGCTCCTGATGAAGATGATGCACCTGTCTTTACTTCGAATGCAAGCCCGAATTGAGGAATTGAGAAAACTACAGAAGGTAAAGAAAAAGAACAAGCTTCCAAAGAGCCAGAAGTCCCGCAGTATAAACCTAGGATACCATATCTAGGAAGATTGAGAGAGACTAAAATGGACATCAGGTTCCAAAAATTCAAGGAGGTGATGAAGAAACTTTATATCAATATCCCGCTCCTCGATGCTCTCTCTGAAGTACCAGCTTGGGCTAAATACCTGAAAACTTTGCTATCCAGGAAATACATTACTGAAGAACAAGAGACAGTCAAACTAGCTCAGACCACCTCCGATATCATTCTTAATAAGATGCCCAAGAAAAAGGACCCTAGTTCTTTCAGTATTCAATGCTGTATTGGAAACGATTCGAGCAAAAAGGGATTAGCTGACCTAGGGGCTAGCATATCTATTATGCCCTACTCTATGTGTAAAAGATTGGGCTTTACTGATTTACTACCCACAACGATGACGATTCAGTTAGCTGATTCCACTATCACTGCACCTCTAGGAATTATTGAAGACATTCCAGTCAGGATAGGCAAGGATTCTTATGTCCCACATGATTTTGTCATCATGGATATCAAGGAAGATCTCAGATACCCAATAATATTTACTGGGAAAAGAAGCAATTCAGTTCTGGGTCCTTAACAGCATGAAAGGCCCCAACATTCAAGAGGAAATCTTTCTCTTAGATGTAATACATCAAATGTCCCAATTGGAAATATCTGAACCATCTGATGAGTTAGAAAATGTCCTAATAAATCCAGAAGTCGAATTCCCAGCCAACGAATTAGTTCAACAATGCCTGCAACACTTAGAGAAAGCTGAAGAAGCACCAACAACCACTTTTGAGGAGCTCAAATCTGTCACTATTTTAGAAACAACAGAAGCACCCAAGGCTCCCGAGATGAAAACCCTACCAACGGGACTTAAACACGTCTTGTTGGACGAAGAGAAATTATGTCCAGTAATCATCAGTTCCACTCTAATGAAGGACCAGGAAGAAAGGCTTCTCGTCGAATTGAAGAAACATAAGAAAGCCATTGGGTACAAAATAACTGACCTGACAGGTGTAAACCCAGCCTTATGCATGCATAGAATACCCATGGTAGAAGAATTTAAGCCTTCAAGAGAGCACCAGAGAAAGCTGAACCCCAATCTCAAAGAAGTGGTTCGTCTTGAGGTCCTCAAACTGTTGGAAGCTGGTATTATCTACCCAATTTTAGATTCCCAATGGGTCAGCCCTGTCCAAGTGGTCCCCAAAAAGGGAGGGACCACTGTCGTGTTAAATGATAAAAATGAGCTAGTACCCACGAGGACGGTCGTAGGGTGGAGAATGTGTATCAACTACAGGAAACTAAACAAAGCAACACGAAAGGATCACTACCCACTTCCCTTTCTTGACGAAGTCCTCGAACGCCTAGCCCATCAAAAGTTCTTCTGTTATCTCGATGGTTATTCTGGATTCTACCAAATCCCTATACATCTGGAAGACCAAGAAAAAACAACTTTTACTTGCCCCTTCGGGACATACGCTTTCAGAAGAATGCCATTTGGGCTGTGCAATGCCCCGACCACCTTCTAAAGATGCATGTCAGCTATTTTTGCAGGGCTAATCGAGTCCATAATGGAAGTTTTCATGGATGATTTTTCAATTTACGGAGATTTCTTTGACAACTGTCTACTCAACCTTGCACAAATCCTACAAAGATGTGAGGAAACGAACCTCATCTTAAATTGGGAAAAATGCCATTTTATGGTAACTGAAGGTGTCGTCCTTGGACATAGAGTGAGTGACAGAGGGATTGAGGTAGACAAGGCAAAAATTGATGTCATCTCGAAACTATCGCCGCCAAAAGACATAAAAGGCGTACGAGCTTTCTTGGGTCATGCTGGGTTTTATCGAAGATTCATTAAAGATTTCTCAAAAGTAGCCAAACCCATGACCCAATTATTGACTAAGGACGCCGAGTTTAATTTTGACCAAGAATGCCTACAAAGCTTCATAATTTTAAAGAACGCTCTAGTCTCTGCACCTATCCTAAGAGCACCCGACTGGTCGCAACCATTCGAAATAATGTGTGATGCCAGCGACTATGCTATAGGAGCGGTGTTAGGACAGAGAATTGACAAAAAGCCTTATGTAATATACTATGCGTCCAAGACTCTCGATGAAGCGTAAAAGAACTACACCACTACAGAAAAGGAGTTCTTAGCTGTCATCTATGCGTTCGAGAAATTCCGCTCCTACCTAATTGGATCAAAGGTCATAGTCTACACTGACCACTCCGCCATACGATATCTAATTCAGAAGCAAGACGCAAAACCCAGACTTATACGCTGGGTATTGATGCTTCAGGAATTTGATTTGGAAATCAAAGACAAAAGCGGAGTGGAAAACGTCGTCGCTGATCATCTCAGCCATATTGAAGTCAAGGATGATGATAAAGTACCTATCCGAGACTCCCTCCCTGATGACCAGCTAATGCAAATCACCACCGGATTTCCCTGGTATGCCGACATAGTAAATTATCTGGCTACAGGAATCATCCACCCTTCCGCCTCTTACCATGACAAAAAGAAATTTCTGCACGATGTTAAGCAATACTACTGGGACGAACCTTATCTCTTTCGCCTATGCGCAGACGGACTTTTCCGTCGTTGCCTACCTGAAGAAGAGATTACTCTTGTCTTAGAACATTGCCATTCCGGCCCCACTGGAGGGCACATGAGCTCGAAAAAGACCGTTATGAAAGTTTTGCAATCGGGTTTCTTTTGGCCAACAATAGCAAGAGATTCCCATGACTTTGTAAAATCATGCAATAAATGTCAACTTTCTGGAGGTATAACAAAAAGGAATGAAATGCCCCTCACTATGTGGCAAGAGATCAAACTTTTCGATGTGTGGGGGATAGACTACATGGGTCCCTTTCCCTCTTCATATGGATTTTCCTACATATTGGTTGCAGTGGATTATGTTTCGAAATGGGTAGAAGCTATACCCACAATTTCCAGCGATTCCAAACCAGTCATTAAGATGTTTAAAGATATCATTTTTCCCAGATTCGGAGTCCCCCAAACTGTCATATCCGACGGAGGGACCCATTTTCTGGAGCGTAGCTTTGAAGCCCTCTTGAAGAAATACGGAGTCAACCATAAAGTTGCCACGCCGTAACACCCACAAACTAGTGGTCAGGTTGAAGTTTCGAATAGACAACTGAAGGCAATCCTAGAGAAAACCGTAAATAGACACCGTACCGACTGGTCCACCAAGCTTCCCGACGCCCTTTGGGCTTACCGAACAGCTTATAAAACACCAATTGGAACAACCCTATTTCGTTTGGTATACGGGAAATCATGTCATCTTCCAGTGGAACTGGAACATAAGGCTTGGTGGGCCATTAAACAACTGAATTTTGATTTTAAAAGCGCCGGAGCAAACAGACAACTCCAGCTACAAGAACTAGAGGAGCTTTGAATGACCTCTTATCAAAGTGATAGGATTTACAAAGAACAAACCAAGATGTGGCACGACGGTCATCTAAAAAGAAAAGACATCGCCATTGGAGATAAAGTCCTTCTTTTCAACTCCAGGCTCAAAATGTTCCCCGAAAAACTCTGCACAAAGTGGTCTGGGCCTTTCACCATCAAACACATATACCCGACTGGAGCCATCATAATTGTTGACGACAATGGAGGAGAAAGGACAGTCAATGACCATAGATTGAAAAAATACTATACTCCAACAGACAAAATTCCGAGACAGACTATTGAGATCAGAGACCCCACAACATCACCATAACAAAATCAAAACTTCGTCGAACCAGCGACGTAAAATCCATACGCTACTTGGGAGGCAACCCAAGACCTGAGTATCACCATTTATCTTTGTTTTCTGTTTCCTTCGTTTAATTTAGGTTTATCATCTTTAATCTGAAAATATAAAAATTCACATAAACAACCAAAACAAACATAAAAATATAAAAATAAAAAACCTAAACCTTCTCAAACGATTTTGAAACCGTTTGGTGTCAAACGGTCCTCAAACCGTTTGGAGCCAACCAGTCTTGAAACTGTTTGGTGTCAAAAGGTCCTCAAACCGTTTGGAGCCAAACGGTCTTGAAACCGTTTAGAGCCAAACGATCCTGAAACCGTTTGGAGCCAAACGGTCTTGAAACCGTTAGGAGCCAAACGGTCCTGAAACCGTTTGGAGCCAAACGGTCTTCAAACAGTTTGACCTCGGGAATTTGTAAGGTCAACCCCAGAATCCTATAAATATAACCCTACCCCCTCTCCTTCTTTCTTTCGACTCTCGAGCTTTCTAAAACCCTCGCAAGCACTGTTTCATCTCCCCTGCTCCTGTTCCCGCGCAGCCCGCTACACCGGTTCTCTCCGTCGCCGTCGCTCCCGCTTCCGCACGTCTTCACGACATCCGCGCCTCGGTTACCACCACTCTTCGCATCGTCGTCGTCTTCATCACCCGCAACAGCAAGGTAGACTAGTGCACCACCATCATCAACGCTTTCGTCTGTGCACCACCTCTGTCTTTACCATCGCCGCCGTCTACGACGCCGACGCGGCTCCCTTTTCTATCGCCGCCGTCGTCTTTATAGCCGTCGCCTTCGCTATCGCCGCCGATACCGTTTCTACCGCCGTCTGCTGCGCCCCCGTCGTTTCACCTTCCAAACGGTCTTGAAACCGTTTGGAGCCAAACGGTCCTGGAACCGTTTGGAGCCAAACGGTCCTGAAACCGTTTGGAACCAAACGGTCTTCAAACCGTTTGGTCTTTCAAACCGCTTGAATTCCGTTAAAACATAAAAACACATAAACACATACAAAATCCAATTTTCCCTTTTAAACTTGTTATTCTAACACATGACCTTCTATTTACATTTTCAGATATGGCATCACCAGCTAAAGAAGCCACCGGATCTGCCGACGCTCCTTTCTAGACAACGGAGCAACTAATAGAAAGTCGTGCAAAGCTCCAGAAGGTTGTAGATACCTATAAAGAAACCGGAAAGATCCCACCAATGGTCAACATCATAGCGGTCATGTGTGAAATTGACCGCATCAACAAATGTCTAGCTGAGGAGCCTGAAGAAGAAGTGGAAGAAATCTCTTCCAGTGATGAAGGCTCCGAATACGAGCCTAACCCTGAAGATGAATCCCCAACCGACAAATCCAAGGGGAAACGAAAGGCCCAGTAAGCTGTAAAAGAACAACCATCAAAGAAACGGGCAAGGAAGCAGGTCCGCCCCGCTACTGCTAGGGAACAAACCCTTGTAGAGTACGTCCCAACACCTGCCACTACCACCCCCGCTACCACTCCCACTACTACTCACGTCTTCCCCGCCATCACCACTACCGCACCACCACCAGAAAACCTTTACATCCACACCCTCCCATCCATCGACAAAAAACGAAAACCAACAAAGTACGTTTGCTCACACGTACTGCACAAGATGGGGATATACGACATAATCCTCACCATGCTTGACAACGCCAATCTCTCCAGACTGTGCTTTGTCCCTGAAATTTCATACGTCGAACCCACAACAGAATTCTTTACATATCTCACCAAAGAATCTGTAGACATTATGCACAGGGCAAGGGACGGAGGTGACCGCAAGCTGGTCACCAAACTTTTTGGCAACGACATTGTCATAACAGAAAATCTTTTGAATGAAATTTTTATAGACAACCCAGAGCAGATAAAAAAGGCCAAAGCAGCCAACATGGAGAGCTCCAAATTCAACAGACATAACTTCTGGAAATCCCTAACAGGGATCCCAACCTATGATGCAAAGCCATGCAAGGCCTCCAACATTCATTCTGGGCTAGTGCGCACGCTTCACAAGATTCTCACCAGTACGCTCTTCCCCAGAACAGAAGGAGGAAATGCTATCACCGCTGACCTCTTCCTCCTATGGTCCATTCTGCATGGAATGTCGGTCAACATTGGACGACACATGATACAAAAATTTTCAGCTTACGCCATAGGAAAAGAAATCTGCATGGGCGGGCACATAACTTCCATTATCAAATACCTCAAGATGGACAAATTACTCTCCAGTTGCACGCATATTAAGGGCGACATCCTTACCAACGAGCAAACTTTGAAAAATTCTTATATTATCAAAGAAAAGGATGCGAAATTATACTACATTTTCTGCCCAACAATCAGATCCTCCAGGACTCTGCTACCGCTTCCGGAGCTCGCGCACTACGATAAGGAAAAACTTCTCTTTATTGACGAAGAGCTTACCAAACTCCTAGCTTCAGTCAAAGTACAAGAGAAGACAATCAAAGAGGGCCAGATAGAGCTTAGCATTACCGCCCCGGCAGCTAGGGTAACAAAAATACCAGTAAAACGACCATCTAAGGCACGTTTACAACCACCACAGCTGTCGGGGACGCCAACATCAAAACTATAACCGGAGAAAGAACGCCCTCATCCGGAGGAACTAATCACTACCTCATCATTAGACTCATTCATCATGAGCCTACATGATGAGCTCACCACCACCACCCCCACCACATTACCATCCACTACCATCCCACCATCTACCACCCTCCCACCTTCCTCCATAACAATCCCAACAACAATCCCTCCACCCACATCTACCACTTCACCATCTTTCTCCCCGGGCACCCCTTTTTCCGCTCCAACACCTGGCTTCACATACTCCGCTCCCATCTCCACCCTTTTCTCCTCAACATTTTCTCTCCCACAATTCTCACCCGGACAATCACCATTTTCTTCCGCTATCACCCCGACACCGCTGGTGACTCCATCAACGGTCACTACGCAGTTCGTGGGACCATCAACAGTGTCTCTTCCGCAAAGCACTACCACCTTTCCACCCCGACCCCAACCGCACCACCCATCCACATTTGGGGTCCATTTCACTAACGTCGGTGAGGAATTCGGACGTCAATTTGACGCTATTCGAAACCTCCTCACCGACCCTTCTAACATATTACAATCTATTTTTTCTTGTGTGCAGGGTTTAACTACACAGGTCGCCAAGATTGACGCGCAAAACCTTGCCTTGCCAAGCATCATCTCAAGCATCCACCAACAGCAAAAAGCAGCGGCCATGAAAGTTGATCGCCTCGACGACCGCCTGCAACAACTGCCACGGTTGATGCTTGAAGTGAAAGGCCAGCAAGACGATCTGGTCAAGCAAGTCGACAGGATTTCTACGCAAAATCAACCTTTGCCAGAAACTCTGCGCGAGCTTAAGCAGCAACAAACTGCTTTAAGCACGCGGTTGGATGACATCAGCACCACCCTCACACAGCTAAATAACCGGCAAGAGGAGTCATGCAACAATGAAATCAACCAACTTAGAACTCAAGTGACAGATCTCTCTGCACGACTCCTCTTCGCCGAGGCTCGATTTTCAGATCTTAAAGAAGCCCACAACGCTTTGCTTGAAACACATGAGCATACACAAGTGGCTTTCGACGAGCTACAAGCACTCCACCGGAAGTGCAAGAAGCCTCCACCAAAGAAGACAACAAATGAGGCGGCAGTCGAAGATGATGATGAAGAAGACAATGACGATGATGATTCTGACTCCTCGGCTGACTCCAATAATAGCACCTCCTCAGACGATAAATATGGCGACCCCGACAATACTGGGGAGGGCCCCAGCCGAGGAGCTGCACCAAAGCAACAGCAAGATCACCACAAAGGTGATAACGATCCCAAATCCCCTACTCACAACGACAACATCAATATGTCATATGGGGATCAATTCCTTGATTATTCTGGAATGGGATCTCTGGGGGAAACTGCCAAGGAAGCAACTTTTGCTGAGTTCCAATAATGCTTATTCGGAACCAGCACGAGTCACCAACAAGCAACATTAGCTCAACTTCTCTCTGCACCAGAACAATCGGTGCCCTTTCCCCCAGAACACGAAGAATCCGAAAAAGTCAGTTTAGATACAGATGAAGACCTTGACTCTGCTTCTGATTCTGATAAAGAAGAAGATCTGCAACGCTACATCGACGATTTGGAACAGACTTCTCCCCCCTTCCGCAAGAGCTTCCCCCGCCGCCACCTCTACCGTACAAGATGCACGATCTAGATATGGCGGCCATCTCTACTCTAGATGCTCAGGACATCTTCATCCTAAACACTATAGTAGATGATGCCAAAGACGGGGGTGATGTTATTTACCAAAATACAAAGACTCAGCGCAAGTTGACACGTGCAGACTTCCGCACCATCCTTCGACCACAATCAGCGGTGAAGATGGCAATCTTCCGTGTCCTCCTTGCCAATTCTATTGAAATCTACAGAAGCTCCAAAAGACAGCAACCAGTACTTAACGCTTCACCTGCTCTGGGAATGAGTCTACTATTTAAAGATCTATAAAACAAATCCATCGAGCAGTTGCAGAAGGGGATAGCCAGAAAAGCACGCTATATTATCGTGCCCTTCCAAGTCTCTGGTCACTGGCTGCTAATGATCATGGACACCGCGGCTCGAGACGCCAAGGTGTACAACTTTTGCGCCACTGAACTAAGAGTCGGAATAATTAATTTCGCTGGAACAGAAGATGGGGAGGCCAGATGCATCCCTTTCCAACTCCTGAAATTGATTTGGGCTGCTTGCCCATCCCTCCGCAATGGTTGGAACCAACCATGGTTCCAAATCATCAACCCCCACGCCCAAACTCAAGAGGGATCTAAGGATTGCGCTTTCTACATTATACGTCATATTCAAGCGCTCAATCAGCAAATCCCTTTCACCGAATTGGCCACAGAGGATTTTCATTCTCTGCGGGGTCGCTACGCCATGGAGTTAATTTGTGATAGAAGGTTCTTCAAGGACCCAACTATGGCGCCCAACGACGTTCCTCGCTACCTCTTTTTGGCCATCCAACGTCCTCCAAAACGGCCATTCCGGCAAACAATAGAGGAGTTGGGGAAACAACAGCCCGTCAAGGTTCCCGAGAAGAAGAAATGGGACCCTTACTCTTTCGATCTGGCGGATGATGAAGGGGTTACCGAGTTGCTAACCGGGGCGACCATCAACAGATCATCTTCACAAATGGTCCCCATGTCTTCCATTTCACCAACATTCCTCAATTTTGACCTCAGCGCCTGCAAAAGCCTCTCTGACAATGAACTTCGCCTCATCATGTCAAGGCTTTACACCGAGAAAGATGACCTTATTTTCTTATCCGGCGATATTCTGGTCATGGCAGACGCGCTACGAGAAACTGTACAGATCAAAGGGTCTCTATCCGTAAGTTTGATGGCCGCCTATCAATTTCTTCTCAGACAGAATCACCCTACAACCTATATGGCATCTGCTTATATGAAGGACGATCTCCTAAAGCTAAAGAACTTCGGAACAACTGAGACACTCATTTCCTTCCTACAACATATGACTCCGAAGTTTATCATGCTTCCTTTCCTTCATTCAGATCACTGGATGTTGTTGGCAACAAATATTCACGACGGAACAACAATCATATACAACAGTTCCGACAGCCAGTACAATCCAGATCAGCAACAATACGCTACAACACCAAGAACGCCTACAGAAGAAGTGGTGAAGGAGTGTGCTGACCAACTACATGCCCTTCTCAGCAAGCACACACGGGCATACGATAAAGAACACTTTCATCGCCCCACCTTCAGCCACAAATGCCCACAGCAGCTCCGCGAGTCGAACGATTTTGGTTTCCACGTCCTCTACTGGATGTACACCATTATGGCCCTTGGAAGACCAGTAGAGGACATGATAGATGTGGATTACCACGCGTTATGAGGAAAGTTCGCCGCTAATCTTCTCCGCGCACATGGAGCTAATGCAAGACTAACCGACGCCTGATGCCCTTATCCTTGTACTTCTCAACCTATCACTTTGACACTCTGAGGACAGAGTGAGTGATAAGTTAGGGGGGAGTACACTGGGCAAGGGTGATGTATCATTCTTAAATCTTTCCCTCTCTATCTTCTCTTTCAATCCTGCACAAAATTTTTCTTTGCACACTTAGTTTTTGTTTTAAATAATTCCCCTGATAATAAATCTTGTTCATAAAGACTAATATCCCTCTTGGAACAAAGTCATCCCCAGCTAACTTCAGAATCCAGTTAGTCCTAAGGAGTAACAACAAGAATAGCACATAGACATGTAATGGCGAATTAATAAATTATCTTCACATTCAATTTTCATGCTTTTTCTTCAATTCTACATCTGACTTTCCACAGGTCAGCATCAGGGCTGAAATAAGCCAAACACTCTCAAGGACGGGAGGGACATCAGGTGACATCCAAATCATGAAGCCTTGCAAGTGGACCACTAGTAGAAACCAAATAAGTGCATGTCGAGCAACTCTAAGAACAACTTTCTTCTCTTCAAATGAAAGAGGCTTGGCCGCCCAAATCAAAATTCCTAAAAACCCAAATCCTAAGTCTGTGAGTTTACGAATAAAAGCCAGAGTGTTGAATAAAACTATGAGAGTTGTGCCATGAATAAGGATCTATATGAAGAACCAATAAAGGTCTCGCTCGGCCGGTACATTCAGCTGCCCTCACAAAGGCAGATGTGTCATGCCCGGTAGTGAAACCCTAAGGTATCCAAATATATGAAAGGCTGATAAAGGACTCGCCCGGACGGTACATTTAGCTGTCCTCACAAAGGCAGATGTATCGTGCCCGGTAGTGAGATCCTAAAAGCATAGACAACCCCTCCCCCACTTGAAAGAGGAGTTACACATCAAGCCTTTAGCCAACCCTCATACCCACTCTAGCTTCCGGTAGGATTTTCAGAGAAGTATAAAATTGATTAGAATCAACGACATGCACAGAACAAAAAGTGGTCCCAATGTAGGCTACATTAGATGGAAGAAACCTGAGATCCAAGCAACTCTCAATACCTGAAATAATTAAGGCAAGCAAAGGCCCCGATACAACTTTAGGAGACCTCTGGTTTAGAATTGAAGCAAGAGTATGGAAATCTCAATTAAATAAAATCGCCTCGCCATTACATGCCTCAGCTCTATCTAACTTGAGGAAAAGCTAGACTCTAAGTTAGGGGGGTGATAACCTCCAATTTTGTGATGTTATCTTAGTAATTTTCCTCAGTTTTCCACACTCTTTCTCAGATAAATTAGATAGAATCCTTAACTTTCCTATCTTATTGCAAATATACTATTAGATTAACTTTTCTCCCTTTTTACTTACAGAAAAAGACACAAAAAAATCACAAAAGCCTCACATAGTCCCAAGACCGCATGGAGTCACACGGTCTCAAGACCGCATGGAGTCACACGGTCTCAAGACCGCATTAAGACAACCGGTCCCAAAACCGCATGGAGTCACACGGTCTCAAGACCGCATGAAGCCAACCGGTCCCGAGACTGCATGGAGTCACACGGTCTAAAGACCGCATGAAGCCAACCGGTCCCGAGACCGCATGGAGTCACACGGTCTCAAGACCGCATGAAGCCAACCGGTCCCGAGACCGCATGGAGTCACACGGTCTCAAGACCGCATGGAGTCACACGGTCTCAAGACCGCATGAAGCCAAACGGTCTCAGGGTCCAAACGGTCTCAGGGTCCAAACGGTCTCAGGGTCCAAACGATCTCAGAGCCCAAACGGTTTCAGGGTCCAAACGGTTTCAAAGTAAAATTGCCCAAACCGTTTGGACTTCACTGAAAGCCTATAAATAAGACTTGAGGGGTCCTCCCAAAGATCATCAAGTCTCAGACGTCCAAAGGCTGCCTCTGCCACTCCAGAGCTGTTTCACCTTTCATCCTCCGCCCCAAGGCTGCCAGTCTGAGATCCACACTCCATCCAAAAGTTGCTTTCTCTCTCATCGCCAAAGAAGGTGGGAAGAGGAGACCTCATCATCGAGCAACCTGTGAAGTTTGAAGATCGTCTCTCTCTCTTTCTCTAAGGGGTTGACCTTCCTCTTTTCTTTGTGGGGATGACGTTCTCTCTCTCTCTTCTCGCCTCCTTCTTTGTCCTTTCTATGAGCGAGTAGTCTCATTCACTAGGGTGCGGGGAGTAGCCCCGCTACCCATACTTTCATTTCGCTTTCTTTTCAGTTCGACATCAATCGTTTAAATGAATGCTTGTTGCTTGATCACCAACTTGTGTTATCTTTTATCTTTTAGTATGAATTGTCTACGTTTGTACTATTAGATTCGAATCTCGATTGAATGTTGGTTCCTGATGCATGTATCCACCATGCATTTGTTTCAGTATCTAGGAGTGTTTTTCAAGAAGTGGAGTAAACTCACTTTCATCGTTGTACTTTCATACTATGAAATGGGATCAGTTGACGTATGGAAGTACAACCTTGATAAGTCGAGGAACACACTTTGCGAAGGGAATGATGTAATGTAGGTGACCATTCGTTCGAGGATGGCTGGCATTGCAACATTCCCACACTTCTCGTAGTTAGTTCTCCGAAAGGAAACTAAATATACAAAGATACTAACTGTTTAGACTTTTATTGCAGGTTATGTTCTTATGCTGCATGTTTTGATCCATGCGTAGTGGTGGTGAAAACCGATCACATCCTAGTGGCTTCTTATCATTGTTAACAACCTTAAATTTACTTCCTTGCCTTATTTTACTTGCGCTTAGTTTAAAATAACCAAATCCAGTCTTGATATTAAATATCAACTATTAAGGAGTTAAGTGAAATTCTAACGTTTTCCATCTTGTTTCTACCAACAAGACCGTTGTCCTGTGGATTCGACCCTTATCTATACTACGATAAGACTTCCACGTATCCTAGCATACGCGGGTGGAGTTTTAAACTAGTATAAGCAAGGCTAAACCTAAAGACTTACTATCTTTAGGATTTTTAGTGGTGCATGCAATTCCACACGAGTGGAAGCTCCATCATACATCGAGTCTTAGGGCGAAGATGCAAGACCTCAACTGTCTTTTATTTCAAGGAAAGATAACCTCAACTGTCTTTTGTTTCATGGAGATATTTGCACCCGAGACACATTGCTCTCCATCATTGGAGATCGTTATTAGAACATAACCACCGAATTTTGAGACTACGCAACAATCACACAATGGTACATTGAGTCTCCTTCTCAACTGTGGTTATGGTGGATGGAGCCAATCAAAAGCATCATGCAGGGCCTAGTCAAGCGACGACTGCCACTACTATTGCATTAGGAGGATTGAGTCATTTGCTCCTTCTAGAGAGCCTAGCCTTGATAAAGACGAAGAAAATATTATAGAAATATATGTTGCATGATGCCTCTCAGAAGAACATAACAGAAAGAACAAAAAGATCATTACTGGAAAATGCCCAATTATGTGGGTTTGGGCTGGAGTTTGTGGGTTGAAGCTATATAACTGCTTGCTATGTGGTATAAAGATGTTCTGTTGATTTCTCTTCCTTTCATATGGACCTCTGAATAGTTCCTCTTAGAACACAACCTTCTTGTAAAGCTTGGGCCCCTGCCAATGGACTCTAGCAGAGTTTCAGGAATGATGATTGTCCCACCGACCATTATTGGCCTCGGTTGCGCGCTTTGTCCTCACTCACGCACAACCTGATACCGATGCTAATACTACACTGGGCCGTAGTTTAAAATGTCTATTTGGAAGCCGTTTCTAATGGTCCAGAAATAGAAATTCACAAATTTTTTAATATTTCCGCTTATTTTGACACAAAACTTCGACGCAAATTTTGACGATTTCAATGACCAAATAAAGGAATTAAGTCATTAAATTCTACCGTGATTATCTACAACATAAATACACCTAATATGCAAAAATATCATATGTTGGTATAGGGTGGAGGGCTCCTTCATTTGTGAGTGAAAATATACAAAACTATTTTGATCAGGATTTTGATCATGCAATGTATACATACATATATTCTCATGAATAACATGTTACATTTATGTTTTCGATTCAATTAACTGAGGGGGTCTCCCACATTTTATAAAGATTTTAAAGATTTTTTTTCATATTTTTAATGAAATTGAAAATCGGAAATTTCGGCAATTTGGTATGTCCATTTCGATGTCTGGTACTGGTCGAAATGGAATGACTTTATTTTTTGGTTCTAGGCAAGCTTCTCTTCTCGCTACTCTAGTCTAATGGGGAAAATATGTTGGATTGTGGTGTTATAACTAATTCATATGAATAAATAGCGTCCCAAAATTTTAATCTATGCTTTGGGCTGCGCACGCTTAACCACGAAGTTCTTAGTGATGAGCTCCATGAAAAAGAGGTGCACCTTGGTGATATGGGTAGTCCATCATTCCTTTTAATATTATTTTATCCGGGACCTCAGATTTTGAGACATTACAATCATCCCTAGTTAGACTGTTGACGTCCTTATCAAGGCTCAACTATATGGTCTCATAATAATTCCCCATTTCAGTGAAGTCCCAGAATGGCCCACGGGCACACAACTCTCGATCACGACTACCAACACTAGGGTGGATACATCACCATGGACAACCCTTCCCAACATGCCTGAACCCATGGCTCAAGACTGGCATGTCACATGCCCATGTGGGCCCAAACTACTGGAGGGGTTTTGCTCTGATACCATCTGTAACGCCCGGGCCCACAACCCAAAGTTCTAATAAAGTTTCAAGAATGACAAATGGCCCCACAGACCACCACTGGCCTTAATTGCGTGCTTTGTCCTCACTCACGTACAAGCTGGGATCAACTTCCCCATTGGTCACCCATCTAGGTACTACTCTGGGCTGAGCACGCTTAACTATAGAGTTCTTATGATGACTTCCCTGAAAAGGAGGTGCACCTTGGTGATATGGGCAGTCCAATGATTCCTTTTAAGATTATTTTATCCGAGGCCTCAAATCCTTAGATGTTACACTTCTCTTCCTAATTAATAGGACATTTGTTCTAAATTGCATTCTACTGTTGTTGGAATTAAGGGTGTAATAATACCTGGTTGGATGATTAACCTTTTGCTAACAACTTAAGAGAATGGATGGCAGGGTTTTATTAGTGGTTAGTCCGCCAATTTCTATGGGCGTTAACAAGAGACCTTCTTCACGCACAATATTAGCCAACATTTGGTACAGAGGATTTATCTCAGTTATATCACGGGCAAAAGATCCAAGTTTTTCTTGTCTACAGAATTGTCGCAAGATTTCCAGAGTTGAGGGGAATCACAGTTGAGTTCTCTTATAGTGCTGGCCTTACGGATAGATCAGGGAAGAATAGATAATATGGTTACAGTACTAGTGTTTTCATACTAAAAGAAACCTAGATTGTATTAGAACCTACTGTATTTATGTTGACTGATTAGTTGGTCAACCATAGAAGAGGCTGACAATGGTAGTATTGCAACAGATTGGCCTTCAAATTTTTATAATTTAATTCTATTGGTAATATACTTTGTTTATAATATTGCCAGGTGTTGCTTCTTCAAGAGAAAAATTTGTCTTTCATTTGTGATATGGTTTTTATCTTCTGTTTTATAATACTGTCAGGCGTTGCTTCTTCAAGAGAAGGAATCTCGAGCTGCTATAGCAGCAGCTTATACTGAATTACAGGATAAAAATAAGGAATTGATCGAGAAGCTTGAAACCACTGAGAAAAAGGCTGATCAACTTCAGGATTCTGTCCAAAGGTCCAGCTGCTCTTAAACTATCCTAGTGTGGATATCAAATACTGCTTGTTCGTAATTCAGATAATTTTTTGGTTGAAACCTATTTTCTTTTAATTTGTGCCCAGGCTTGAAGAGAAAACCACCAACCTGGAGTCAGAGAACCAAGTACTTCGTCAACAAGCACTCACTATTTCTCCAACTAGCAGGACTATGTCTGTACGGGCAAAGACAACTATTATTCCGGTATTATGCCACTTTTTAGCTTCGAACAATTTGTATATCATCTGCTCATGTTCATGAACTAATGGGTGCTCTTGCTATAACCACAGAGAACACCACAGAATGGAAAAACTCCAAATGGCGAAGTAAAGCCTGTAGTAGTGAGTCAACGGATACAATTTTCTATGCATCAAATTGTTAGTGTTCTTGCACATGATGTACATTTTATGAACAACAGGACTTAAGCCCAGTCACACCTAATGTGAAGGAGATCGAGAGTGAGAACAGGCCACAGAAGTCGTTGAATGAGAAGCAACAGGTATTCAACTTAGAGTTGAACAAATATCAAAATTTTGGTAGTTAGGGTGCTTCCTATTTACACGATTCTATGTAGTAGGGCAATTTATTGAAATGCTAAATGTAGATCTTGGTCTACACTCTAGAACAGTTTTAATACAGAATGTTTTGTGTGTGAAAGATTGAAGAACCTGCATTTGTTTTAAAGGGAAGATAACCTCCCCGACCATCTGTGAAAAACGATATAAGTGGGAAAATCCCCTTGTGTAGGTTTTTCTTATTGATAGGGGGCAGCCACCCTTTCCTATAAATAGGATAATGGGGAAGCATGCAAACACTAGACAAACCCTAATGGGCCAATACACAATTGGACCCATATTACAAATAGACTAAAAATAACTTCAGTAAACAGACTAAAACACTTGAGTAAATAGACACTCTTAACACTCCCCTGAAGCTGGAGCTTGGGAGAATCTTAAGTCAGCTTGCAAACAGACATACAGACTAAACAGAATAAAAAGATAATCAAGTCGATACAAGAATTTCTCCCCCTCAATATTACAATAAATCACTCAAGAACTCAGATACTCAAAGAGAAGATAACCTCCCTGACCATCTGTTTGCGCTAAATATTTCCTGATGGTCTCTGAAAACCTGCATTTTCCTTGAAAAAAAACTGGAATCATCTATATGCAGATTATATATTAGAGAGCTTGTGAGAAAACAGTCATCCGAGTCAAGAATGTGTTTACTTAGATAGACTGCTGTACTGGTAGTTGAAGTGAGGAAATGGCTGCTGTAGGACACTTTATTGCTTATATTGACAGTTATTGGTCTTGCTCTTCCATTATATATCTCAGCGTTAGCATAGTCATGGCTATGACATCCTTTATCTTTGATTGCAGGAAAACCAGGATTTGCTTGTCAAATGTATCTCACACGATCTTGGATTTTCGGGCGGGAGGCCTATTGCTGCTTGTGTTATATATAAATGCCTTCTTCATTGGCGATCATTTGAAGTGGAGAGAACTACAGTATTTGATCGCATTATTCAGACAATAGGCTCATCAGTTGAGGTTCATAATACAAGTTTTTGATAATACCTAGATATTATTGGGGATTAAATGAACCCTATTTAGCACTTAAACATTCAGATCCTTGCAATGCAATTAATCTCTTGTGTTTTCTCCTTGCATTTTGCGGTCGTTCCTATATTACCGTTTTTAATGTGTTCATGCTTTACGGTTTTCTTACAAGGCTTATTGCAATAGTGACCATCTTTTCTTTTTCTATTGAAGGCTTCGGACAACAATGACAAATTATCATATTGGTTGTCAAATTCATCAACTCTGTTACTGCTCCTTCAACGCACACTAAAAGTGAGTGGTGCTGCACACATGACTCCTCACAGGCGAAGAACATCAGCTTCTTTGTTTGGGAGAATGTCACAAGTAAAAAAAAAGTCTACCTGTTTCCTACTTTTGCCATTTCTTAATTAAAAGCTGCTCGAAACTTATACTTTAGCTGCTTCCTCATGACAAGAAATGTGAGCTCGTTTTTTCATGAAGGCGTCATTTTCTTACTGTGAATTATTTCAGGGGCTTCGTTCTTCTCCTCAAAGTGCCGGTCTTACTTTCCTTAGCAGTCGAATGATTGGTGGATCAAATGATATGCGCCAAGTCGAAGCTAAATACCCTGCACTTCTCTTCAAGCAGCAACTTACTGCCTTCCTTGAGAAGATATATGGAATGATAAGAGACAATTTGAAAAAAGAAATTTCTCCATTGCTTGGGTTATGCATTCAGGTATTAGATTTTTATAATGAATATTTTGTTATCAACTATATAGTAGTATCTGTTTTCGCACTGTTATTTTCATCATTCTCTTGAACCGGTAGGACCAACCTTTCTTTCTTATTCTGACTTCTTCTCATCATTGATTGAAAAAGTCATTTCCTGATTTCTCCTCAATTAGTTATGGTTATTTAAAATTTTGTGATTGTGGTTGTCTGATGGTTTAGGCACCAAGAACATCTCGTGCAAGTTTGGTGAAAGGTTCACGCTCTCATGCAAATGCAGCTGCACAACAGGCTTTAATTGCCCACTGGCAGAGTATAGTGAAGAACTTGGATAGCTACTTGAAGATAATGAGAGCAAATTTTGTAAGCCTTTGCAGATCAATCATTTTCTTTAAATGCATGTCATTATATGAGAATAGAAGAAATTTAAGGTAAAAAATCACCGCATTGGCTTGGCATTTTAATTTGTGTGAACCACCCTATGACAGTTTAATGAGCTTTTATCTACTAATTGTGTTTGTCATGAGAAACAGTCTGGTAAAATTGTTATCACTCTGGTCAGTGGTCACATATGGTCTTTTTCCACTGTCACCTTTTCAATGTAAGAAATTAATCTTGAACCTGTTCCTTCATTTGCCAAATCAAAATTTGCATGTTACCCAAGCATATGCACTATGCAATGAACTGTAGTATGACTTGGGAGCTTCTTCAGCTCAGTTCTGTTGGTCAGTGAATTCCACTCCAGCCTGGGCATGGTTTTTCATAGTTAGAATTTGGGATTTGTTCGGCACATTGAAATGCAGGAATGAGGAGGATTATACGGACGAGATTTCTGATTATTGCATATAATAATTAAAAAAAAATCGCTCAGGCTACTTCAATAATTTATGTGGATCATTTTTTGTATGCAAAGACACACACACATACATATTTAATATAGGTTTAGGGTTTCTCTAACAAGGGTCCCAGTTTGCAGTGCACACCGGTTCACCATGCCTGGCCCAGTTTACATGCCTTTCCCAGTGTTCGGGCTGCGTGCGGTTAGGGGGCTCAGGGGGGAGCTCTTCATTTGTTATTACGTTGGATATCCATTAAATCTCTTCTACATGGAGTGAAGTTGATGTCTTGTGATGATTACTATTCGTAAATGCATTTGAAAAATTCAAGGCTTAAATATACTCAGTTAGATTTCAAAAGATGATATCTCTTTATAATTTACAGTTCAGGGCAGTGTATATAATTATGATAAGTGTGCAATATTTTTCCAATTTAATCAACAACTTGAGAAGTTGGGGTTGAATTGCTCGAGGAAGGGAGGGCTTAATACGTCAAATGTTTGAACGATTCTATACAATATGAATCACTCCATTGTTTGAGAATCCATTCAACAATAATGTTTTCTCGAAGCCCTAAAAGACTGTGTTCCTAAAATACTCGTGTTCCTAACAAAAACGTAGTAATAGAAATCAATCTTGTGGGCTAACATTTGATCCTATATTTACATGAAAAACTTATGACTATCTTCAAACAAAATCTTAAAAGAGAAGACTACTTTTAAATAATAAGAGGAGACTACTAATAGCTTTTAAGTATTCAAAAACTTCACAGCTGGAAATATTCTTAGGGGCACAATGACACTGTTAAATAAATAGAAAAGAACTGACACATGAATTATTCGTCTATATACAGGCCTTTACTTTCTTGTATCAGCTGTGTGCAGATCCTTAATTTTAGAATTAGATGTGTTGGTCTCCCTATGCTCCACAATCTGACTCTGTTTCCGATTGCTAGTAGTGTTCTAGCTTTAGCTATGGTGTATGTATGTATATATTGATATCATGATGGATGATGAAAATCATATCACATAACCTTAACTTATTGTCATGAACATGTTCTCAGATATTGTTTTCTTGCTTTTGTTTCAGGTTCCTCCTTACTTGGTCAGAAAAGTGTTCTCTCAAATTTTCTCATTTATCAATGTTCAGCTATTTAATAGGTTTGACCATCTGTCTTACCGCTATTTTCTCTTTGAGTTTATACTTGAATGCTGTACTTCATGGATTTTTTCTATTGAAAAAGTAGTTAACTACAGCCAGAAGGTACAGTCTGTAGACTTCCGATTCTTGCCTGATAATGTAAAATTAATATGTGGTTTGACACGCGGCACACGCCAGGCAGTGGCATCCCAGTTGTAAACTTGATGGTTTGAAACAAGAAGGTTGTGAGTTTGAATCCCCTAGACGGCAAGTTGAATAATTACTTGTTTAGTTGCTCCTTTGCTTTCAGTCCCATATTGGCGAGTCACACCTGTCTAGCCTTATATTAGAAAGGCGTTCTACTCATGTTTCAAACACACAATAAGAAATTATCTTCCAACATGGTATTAGAGCGGTTTGGTTCCCTCTTTCCTCTATGATCAAGCTACCAGCCCTAACCCTCTCTCTCCCTGCAAAAGCCATTGCCGCAATCCTCCTTGGCCGCCGTTGTTACCCTCCTTCCTTGTGGTCGCCTCCGCCCTCGTCCATTCTTGCTGCCACCCGCCGCTGTCCATCTTCACTGTTGCCGCTTCATCCTTCCTTCCTTCAGCCGCCACCTTCCTCCTTCCTTACTGTCGCTTCTCAACACTCCTCTCCCTATTGCTGCTCTACCCTCCATTTATCCCTGCCTCCACAACCCCAACTCTATTGTTCTTGCCATCCCCGCCCCACCACCCTTCCCCCCAACCCCCTGTCGCTACCTCCCTCTACCCTCTTCCACCTACAACCTTTTCTCTACCGTAAATCATCAACATGTTTTAGGTCATCTTCCTCTTTAACTCTATTCTAAGACTCTTCATCAACAAAGGAGGTTACTTCTCTCTGTCTAGGGAGGTCTCCCCAGTCTAGGGATGGCAATAATCCCCATTAACCCATAAATACCCATACCCAACGTGGCCCAGACCCAAATATCATGGGTCAAATGGTTCACGGTTGACTAATGGGTTAATACGGGAATGCCCCACACAGACGCATTTCCTGTAGTGAAACCCACTGAGACCCACCAAAGAGTAGCATTTGATATTCCCATTTACCTTCATCCACAACAATTAGATCTCCTCGTCTGCCCCTGGCCGACTCGCCTCAATCTTTGTAGAACGACGGTGCCGCATAAGATGCTCTAGCAAGTAGGAACAGAGAGTTTCTCCCGTGTGGATGAGTAGGGGTGGGGTGCAGAGCGTGCCAAGGAAGGAGGAGAAGCCCATGATTAGGTCCGTATTGAAGCGTAAAAAATGCAAGCCGACAGACCTTGGTGACGCAGTGCATGAACTGTCGGCGACAGCGGTGGCGGCTACAAGATGGGTGTGTGACCAACGCGATTTCATCGGCCTTGTTCGGGGCTTGGGTGGGGTGGGCACCAGGGATCCTTTCTGAGAAGGCTGCGTCAGAAGACGTCGGAGTCACTGCCCGATTGGTCGTAGGCGATGACGCCGGAAGCCTCCACATGAGTTAGAGAGGAATCAATCAAAGACGAAGATGATCGAGCTAGATGGCGATCTGAAGTGTCAGATCCGTTCTTTTGTAAGATTATCCTACAGATTACAAGGAGAAAGTACTCAAAGTGCTACTGGTTTCCATTCTCATGCAAGATGACAATAACTGGAATCAACATCAAAAGTCGAGCAGAGGTAAATCTGTTTGGAAGCTTTGTATGGCATTATTTTAACAAATGGGTGGCATGATCTCCCAGTGCTTTTGGCACGTCAACGTAGTAATTATTTCGTTTTTTGCTTACAATCATTTTTGCATGCAAGGTTTTCGTTCCTTTGCCATGCTGGAACATGAGTTTATATCCTTACTATCAACAAAGATCACCTAGAGTTTGTCCCATACGGCCATACTCCACCCCGCCGTCCTATCCTCCTCTCTAGAACCAGAATCCCTTTCCATGACTTACGCCAGCTAACCAAGATGATCCACACGGACCACACCATGTCCTCATCCACGATGACCCATGTGCAAGGACAATCGGTGGCCTCAATTGCGGGACGCCCACCAGTCACCGTGTTCGGCGAGGACGTCGACTGTTCTTCCCCTTCCAGTATGTCGTTGACTCCGCCGCTTCTGATAGGGTTGAGCCGATCCGGGTCGTCCAGTCCGTGGTAGAGCAAACAATGGCTTTGGGAGAAGTGGCATGAATATGTGAACAATATCATACCCTGTGGCTGCTGGAGTATTAACGAGGCCATCCTCTGCCTATTCCACGTCGCCGGAGTTGTCGCCGGCGTCTGGGTTGTCGTCTGGTGCCAATCTCATTTGGAGGAGGACGTACGTGCTGATAGCAATAAGAATTTTCCGGGAGACCATGGAACAGGACTCCGACTTCGAGCCTAGATGGATAGGTGTGGTCATGGAATTTGTGGAAATGTCTGAGGAAATGTACATGATTTTTACGACCAAACTTCGATGCAACTTCGACAAAAATTAAACTAAAAATAATCATTTTGTGATGAAACATCAAATCTAACTAAAAAACACAATATATGTTTACATATAGCATCCATATAGGTTTACATATGTAGATACAGTCGTCTCCGAACTACGGAGTTCTTCCATATATAAAGTTTGTGACACTAAACAAACTACATAAAAATGGTGTAAATCTATAGTAGATTTAGCAGAGTGGTGGTCGGTCTATTATTATTAGCTTAGAATAGTAAAAAATAACATCAAAATCATCTTACCTCAAGCTCCCACACTTTTTCTCCCTCACACGGGACACAACAAATTCCACAAAACACCAGAATGTCGCCAACTTCGACGATCGACAAATGTCGAGGACATTGTGAAATTTTTGAATGGACTTGGGTCAACTTCGTCGACATATGAGGAAATGTCGACAACTTCAACGAAATGTCGAGGATATTGTAGAATAAGGATGTTTACATGGATTCAACGTCGCCAACCGTCGACATAGACATTATCGGAGAAATTTCACCCCATGTCGACGACATTTAGTACCATGCTGGAGACTATCTTACCGACAGAAGTCTGACACTTTGCAATAGCATATACTGTTGTTCTCTATGTTAGTGTTACGTGGTAGCTGGACATTTCGAATGTTAGTATGGTGTACTAGGTAATAGTGGGGGCCCATTTCCTAATGGGTGGGGTATGGATGGGGCTTTCTAAACCTAGATTTAAATGGGTCAAAATGGGTATGGGTCCTCAAGTGTTGGGTTGAAGTGGGTATGAGTATGGGTTTGCAAAACCCGCCCAATTGCCATCCCTACTCCCCACCATCTACCTCCATGTTCATGTAAGCGTGACAACATGATATAGCTTTCTTCCACTGCCCATGCTAAGGTTCCTACTTATGCTGCTATTGTGTTTGTTTAATCATGTCCTCTTCTGTCTCTTTTTCCAACTTGCTTAGACATTATGGCACTGGCAAGTGCATCTTACTCCTTCCATGCCTTGTGTGACTAAGGTCAAGATGGATGGTTCCAACTACAATGCTTGATCAACATCCTTTGAACTGCAAATGAAAGCTGAAGGAAAACATTCCCATCTAGTCACTTTTACGTCGTGAGCCACCAACATCTACCACTAATTCCTAGACTAAGCAAGCCTATAACCTTAACCTCTTTTATAGATGATCTGGGTGTTACGACATGGTAATTTGGAACCTAATAATGAAAATTTAAAATGATTATCAAAGTCTAATCTAAATAATGAAACCAATTAAAAGGAAAAATAATTCATCAAAACATTTCGATTATCAAGTCTGCTTTTCTAAAGAGCCTTAAGAAGCCTATATTTAGGCGTTTAAACCCAACTAACTAGACATGTAGCCAATGTGGGACTAAACCACATGCTTTACAAACCAAACTACAAAAATATGAAATAAAACCTAAAACACAAAATAAAATGTGATATTTATTACTCAAAATGACTATGCCAAAGGCCATGATTGTCCTACATTACTTGGATGGTCAACAATGTTGGACTCAAGTTTAGATACTCTCTACTCTTATCTCAAGAATGCTAATGATATGTGGGATCAACTCTCCCACATTCCCATTAATAGCACCTAAAGATGGTCTTCGGTATCCAAATCCTCACTAAGAAGATATTTACTAAAGGGAGGTCCATGGAGGATTACTGCAATCGGTGCAAAGCCTAATGGGATGAAATTGAGATATATCACCCATTCATTACTGATATTGCTCAAATGCAACACCAATCCAAGGAACTCCACCTCGTGTCGTTTCTTACATGACACCCTCTTCCTTTTTTTCAACTGTTTATCAAATATTTTCTAGTGATCCTCTTTTATCTATACAAGAGATTCTGAAAAGATTCTATCACATTCATTTTATGAATTCTCCTCTAGTAGAGATGTCTATGTTGGAGATAATGGATAGACATTATATTCACAAAGTTGTATCGTACAAGAGAGACTGTCATGGAACCGTTTGTTATCCAAATCCTAACTCCAAATGACTATAAAGTCAATGGTGATAGGACCTAGGCGCCCGTCCCTAGTATGGTATTATCAAAGTCAGAATGCAGAAATGTAAAGCTTAGCATACATGATCAAATAACAAGATAAAAGCACCAATCATAATTTCAACATTCAACAAGTATTATTAAGCAACATCCTTTTATTACTTGATTTCAATTACAATTTGAGAGTCAAAATATACTAGTCTGCTCATGTACACTAGGGATCTTACAACAAGTACACCTGACGTATCTCACCATGCCCATCATCTCCTAGACATCTCTGAACTTATAAATACATGAAACTAGGTGGGTCAAGCACACGAGGTGCTGAGTACAGGGCTAAAAGATATATATACATAAGCTTTGCATAACTTGAAAAGATTTGCAGAGGTAACGAACAAGAAATAACCAAAATAAGTATTTAGCAAAACGAGAGCCCATTTTTTATGTCATTTTACTCCAATTATACCATCATTTCGTGCATTCATCAATATCGTTGATTCATAAGGCCTTTTATGGACAGCTTCTCATTGGAACAGTCTATGAGGGTGCTTAAGATTAGCTAATCTTTTTATCAAAGATCCGCCCTATCTTGATAACTCAAGTAGGACGCCCAACCTTATGTATTTACCCCAAAACTTCAATTAGGTGCATGAGGTTTGTATAACGGAGTTTCTATATTATGTTTGCAAGTTATAAAACAACGATACAAGACAAACATCAAGCACACACACACCTCTTTGCTTGATATGGTGTGAAGCGCACACACACCTCTTTGTCCAATATGGTGTGAAGCACACACACACCTCTTTGCCCGATATGGAGGCACACATACACCTCTTACCTGATATGGAAGCAAACATACACCTCTTGCCTGATATGGAGGCACACATACACCTCTTGGGCGATATGGGTAGCAAGCATACACCTCTAAACTGATATTGGGTTAAGCATACACCTCTTGGATGATATGGTGTTGAGAACACATCTCTAAAATGATATGGTGGATAACCCAATACACTAGATGACAAAAGTGGTAATGTGGTTAATACCCTAGAACATGTGATGGTTAATACATTAAAGTATGTTGTAGACAATATCTTCAAGTGAGGTGAGGTTGTTACATCCATCTATGGTGAAGGTGATACACCATATAATTGGTAAGGTTGATACCTTGATGTGTAAGGGTATGAGGGATATGATGATGCCTAGCTGGATATACACCTAACCCAATACATGTGTTCAACTTGACATACATGATTCAACCCGATACACCTTATAAAGGAGAGGGCAAAACACTCTTAGGACGGATGAGTGTAACACCAAGTAATGGTGTAGCTAATACCTTGATAGGTGAAACACCTAAAGTGGTTGATAATGGTCAACCCTATATCAACAATGCCTTAACCCGAGATGAGTCCATATCACTTGATGATAGTTGGGAAATTCAAATGTGTGACTTATGACCAATACTATGATGACCCAATAACAAATCAAGCCATCACCAATAATAATTGTGGAATAACCATAAGCAGCGGAATTAACAAAAATTACTAAAAATTAAAACCATTTTGCACATAGATCCTTTTCCAGGAAACTTCTTAAAGAAAGAACCAAAACTTTATACACATGTGGTTCATATCATACATACATTGTACCATCTCAGCTCGAGGATAACAAGTACCAGTTGCTTTACTTAAACATATACAACAACAACATAAAACCTCGAGAAAAACCAACCAAAATCTCAAGTCGTACATAAAAACCACTAAGAACTATCTCCCAAGGACATGAGAGTACATAGACGACACATAAGATTTCTATCTACAAGACACGACTGTGACATCCCGCTATCACACAGACAATGAAAATGCCATGTGAAAACGTGCAGAACCGTCATAAACATCGTATTACTAAAACATGGGTTTATTAAAGCTGATTGCGGAAAGCAGATAAGAAAGGAACTATTACAACTAGATCCACATCTTGCAAAGAAACATGTTATATAAATATACATCAACTTGATGCATGTCCACCACTCATAGAATCCAACTGTCTTTTATCCATAAAGGATGCATCACCTATTTATATACATAACAGACCTAGCCAGGTCAACAATAGGGTAAGAAAGCCATATCAACTATACATCGTGAAACCTTGTCAAGACACCTCCAAGGACCTGAGAGTACAAGGATGACTCTAGGACTCTACTACAAAACCTCCAAAAGATAGCAGCATAATCACCTCTTTCCTTCTACTGTTCTTCTTACTGCTCAGCTGCAACACCACGTCTAGCTCGATCACCTAAAAAGGTTTTAAACCAATGGGGTGAGTGGTGCGTCTCCGCTAGTGGTGCTAACACACTAGCCGATTTGACCCGACTAGATGCGCCCCACGAGGTCGGAGCACACGGGATTGGGTTTTTTTCTTTTGAAATTTATAAACCTAAACTAGCTACCTATGTCTACTAAAACACTACACCCGCAAGTGCACGGGGTCATGTCGTAGTATAGGAAGGTGGCAAGTATAGGGTCGATCCACAGGGAAAAGAGGGGGCACTAGAGCTAGGTTAGTTTTGCTAGGTTCCTACTGCGGAGACTAGGGTTAAGGGTTTAAAGGTTGATTTGATTGTTAACTAAGGATGAACAAGAAAGAAGTTAAAGGCAGGAATGAAATCTACGTTAACCCTAGACTAGATTAAAATTAAACAAGCAAGAAAGGATTAAGCTAGGTATGAAAATGCAAATTACACTACGGAAAGCAAGAGAGAAGCAAAAGAGCAATTAAAGAGCTACACTAGTAGCATGAACAAGACAAGAGCAAAGCAAGAAGCTAACTAAGCAAGGAAAGAACTAATTAAGCTAAGCAAGCACAAATCTAGGGTTTTAAGCAGTAAAGAGATGTGTGGGCTGTTGAGGGGTATGAACTTATCACTTAAGTTGGGGGGTGACATGTGAACATTATGATTCCATTTAGATTATCCAAACCAAACAACAAGTTAGAGTCTAATGAATTAACCTAAGCTACTAACTGGCCATGGATATGCTAGGTTGTGTATAGGGGAACTAGTCCCTAACACCCCCTACTACCCTTACGAGGCTCAATTGGGTTAGGGGTTAGGTTCAATCCAATTAGAGTCTAATCAAGTCTAGGCTTCTAGATTAGACATTCCTAGGGCAATTAGGGGCCGAGGGTAGTAATGGGGGTGAAATTAGGGTTTTGGACCCTAATTCCCCCACATTCTAGCCTTGAGAAGGCTCCATGCTAATTGCACTAGAAGTACCTAATCTAGCTACTTAGATCTCTCACTTAGGTATAGGGAGATTGATTAGGATGTAGGAAGATGGGAGGCAACCTAGGGATCCAAGAATTGGACCTAGGGGCAAATCCCAAAATTCACACATATAAGCAATTTGCCTAAATTCCTAGGTGATTTCACACACAAACCAACAAGCAATCCATGGGGAATGAGATAGAAATAGAATATAATCATTAACAAATGAAATTACAAAGTTTACATGTCATTTTCCCCCAACATGGTATCAAAGTAACATATTTTCCCCCAAACAGCCCACCCAAGGGGCCTAGCTACTCATAGAAATGGAAAATACAAAAAGAAAGGAGAAAGAGGTAGAAGAAGCCATGAAGCTCGGTGTAGATGAAGAAGTCCTCCTCTCCAGAAGCTGCAGGGGCGTCCTCCTTCTCCTTGGATGAAATGGTGTGGAATGATGGAGGGAAGTGGATGGAAGGCTTATATATGGGGGGTTGTGTGGTGGAAATGGTGAAATGGAGTGGATTTGTGATACTCGTCATTTTGCAATATCAATCACTAAGATGGTTAATCCTAGAGTTTAAACCTTTTTTTACTTCCAGTTTTAAGGGTAGTATAGAAGGGTCGATCCCACAGGACAACTATTTAGAGATTGTTCTTAGAACCCAAAGATTTGAAGAACTTTATTATTTGTTTTTGGTATTTTTCTTTTTATTAGAGCAGAAAGTAAAGTCCAGTTGAGGGTTGATTGATTACACTAATGTAAGAAGAAAAGCACTTAACACGAATTAACATACACAAGGGAATAATAAAAAGATTGTTAACACAAGCAAACTATATGAATGGAAGACTAAGAGTTAAAACAAACAAAGGATGCGGTGATTAAATCAAGAGAAGGAAATCGAGGCTCGTAGGGGTTTTCACCACCTTAGCCTAGGTGATAACAACTAAATCTTAAATGACGATTCGATGAAGGCTTGCGAATTAAAAACTCACAAAAGAGAAACTCCACATGAGCCCATTGGTCTTGGTGCTCATGCTTCCTAGTTTATCATCCTAAGAGACGAAAATCCACGATCATATCAAAATGTCTATGTAATCGATTTTATTGTTCTAAATCCGGATTTCCATGGTCATATCCATCCGGATTAACATGCGATCCGAAGATCAATCAATTAATTAAAATCGATTACCATCTAATCGTTTAAGAAGAAGTCGTTAAAACCATGGCTAAGGGGTTATTCCCCTTGCCCCGATAAAAGACTACTCACACATGGAGAAAGGGGAGACGGAGGAAGAAAGAAATGAAGCCATAGTCTAGCCCAGAAATCAGGAAATTAATCCTTATGCTAGAGACGATGAAATGGCTTAGTTCTTTGTTCCTTGCTCTCGAATTAAAGAACGGAAAGAAGAAGATTAAAACTAGGGCGGAGAGAAAAGACAAGAACAAGAATGAAAGAGTTATGCTTGAACTAAGATCTACTTTATTTCGTAATAAGAGAATGATTACAAGACGATTTGCTTCAGAATCCCAAATATAAGAAATCCCAGATGCCCCTGGGAGGAGGAAGTGTCCCTCCTTTTATAGGAGAAGGAGGGGGGGATACATTAGGTTTAGGGTTCTTTGGGGGCTGACGGCTGGGAAAATTTGATGTCTGCGCACCGCCAACCGACCGGTTCAACAACCAGCCGATCGGTTGGAAGGTTCTGGAATGCGCACCCAAGCGATCGGATGCCAACCCTAATTAGGGTGGCGGCGTAGCTGAAAAATGCTTCGTGTTGCTCGACAATGGACATCAGCCGAGCGTCTGGTAGCTGGAGTCGGGCGATCCCGGCCGTCGTCTGGTGAGATCAACGATCGATGCTTTGACGGCGAACTGAGCATTTCATGACGTCAGACGATTGGTTTGATTCTGTGAAACGATCGGTTGAGTGTACCAATCGATCGGCTCAAGTCCTGAAACTGCAATAAAATGCACATGATTGTCAATTTTGTGATAGAACGAGGAAATATCAATTTGTGCAATTTTCAAGAGATGACTGGAGAATTTCTATGTGACAAGCTTAATAATTCGCAGAAAAAGGTGTGCTGAATAGCACGCATCAAAATACAGCGGGCTTAAAGTTTTTCTTGTCCTCAAGCAATTGAAAAATAAAAAAGATTCCAAGAATTTTGAAATAACAAGTTCATCCTCCCTAGATTAGCAATTTTTCTATCCTTTTCATGGCCAAGCGACCCATCTCCTAGAACCACAAAAATGCAAACACCATGTTTCTCAAGAAAACATTTTTCCTAACTTAATTTTTTTTAGACTTATACTTTGTAAAGACAGTCTTGATCTAATCTTGTACTTCGACATTCATCAATTTTTTTTCATTGGATTGATTATTATACGGGAATAGAGAATTTGAGGTGTGACAGAAAAAATCCCTCCTCTATTCGACTTGGGATATAATTTTCTCATGGACTTGTGATTACATTGACCACAATTTTTTTTGTGTGCTCTTTTTGGCATCTTTTGATGGTACACCCCTTTGTGGGGTATGGAAGAAGGGCATGCCACCCCAGACTTAGGGTTTGGCGTGTGATTTATTTTTCCCGTGCAACAAAAAACCTTTTTTTTAATTTTGTTGCATAAGACAGAAGAGACATGTATCTACATTATATAAGAGAAAAAATAAATAAGTTAATCTAATGCTAAAATTAAGAAAATCTGCATTTGATTCTATTTGATACTCTAAGGCTTGCCACCGTTTCCAAAAATTGCTATCATGATCATAGGGAACTTGATATTGCAAAGTTGTTTGAAATGAAAATGATAATGCAATTGATTTTTGAAGATAAAGTACAACATTCGGCCTAGATAAAGGCCTTATGTTTGAAACAAAGCAAAATAAATAAAAATGCAGAGAAAAAAATGCTGAAAAGCGAAGATAAAGGGTGGATCACGTACCACCCACCCCCACCCCGGACTTAGAAATTTGCTCGACCCGAGCAAACTCTAAGAGCGAGATGGAGGGAAGAGTCACTGCGGTGGAGGGTGCTGTGCATTCAGGCAGGCGGCGGACGAACCAAGCGGATGGTTGGTTCAGGTGAGGGCGAGCAGGGGGCGGCTAGGGCTTGTGAAGAGATGGACGAAAAACCTTGTGTCCGATTTGTTATATAGAGCAAGGGATCCACGAGCCGATCGGTTCGACGACAAGACGATCGGCTGGGCTGCGTCGGGCGCAAACACAAAATCTGAAAGGACAGAGGCCACATTCAAGGGTTGCGGAATAGTCGGCGGACGAGACGAACGTCTGGCTTCCAAACCGGTCGTTTGCATACCTCTAACCGAGCGGCTGGTAAAGCGAGCCGATCGGCTTGACTGCAGGAACAAGAAAAAACAAAACGGAAAAACAGAAACAAGAAAACAAACAAGAAGGGAAGATATCGTTTGGTTGCCTCCATACTAGCGCCTTATTTTACGTCATGGCTCGACCAAGTTCAGACTAATTGGAATCCGAGGGACGTGAAGGCTCAGTGAGGTTCAGATCCTGCAAAGGTGGAAATTTGGTCGAGTCTGAAGCGACAACATCTTCGGTGGTGATATATCTTTTAAGACGGTGCCCATTGACCTTAAACTCACCCAAAAATTTATCCCAGAGAAGAAAAGCGCCATGTGGATAAGCATACTTTACAATATAGGGACCATACCATCTCGACTTGAGTTTTCCAGGGAAAAGTCATAATCTTGAATTAAAAACTAAAACTTGATCCCCTTCTCTAATGTCCTTGCGCTTGATGTGACCATCATGCCACATTTTGGTTCGATCTTTGTAGATTCTTGCATTTTCATAGGCACTCATCCTAAGTTCGTCAAGCTCATTAATTTGTAGAAAACATTTCTCTCCAGCCATGGAAAGATCAAAATTCAAACTTTTGATGGCCCAACTTGCTTTGTGCTCTAGTTCTATTGGTAAGTGACATGACTTACCGTAGATCAATCTGAAAGGGGTGGTGCCAATGAGTGTTTTGTAGGCAGTACGATATGCCCACAAGGCGTCATTGATTTTTAACGCCCAATCTTTCCTAGTGCGACCAACGGTTTTTTCTAAAATTGATTTTATTTGTCTGTTGGATACTTCTACCTGTCCACTGGTCTGAGGGTGGTAAGGAGTGGCAACTTTGTGATAAACCCCGTATTTTTTCAAAAGAGCCTCAAAACTTTTCTCCAAAAAATGGGATCCCCCGTCAGAAATGACGGTGCGAGGGACTCCAAATCTAGGAAAAATGACATCTTTAAAAAGTTTCTTAACGGGTTTAGAGTCACATGTTTTAGTAGGTATGGCTTCAACCCACTTTGACACGTAATCGACTGCGACTAAAATGTAAGTAAACCCATAAGAAGAAGGAAATGGGCCCATATAGTCGATCCCCCAAACATCAAAAATCTCTAATTCCTGCCAAGAGGTGAGAGGCATTTAGTCACATTTGGAAATATTACCCGTCCTTTGACATTGGTCACATGAAAGCACATAATCATACGAGTCTTTGAAGATGGTGGGCCAAAAGAATCCGCATTGTAGGACTTTCCTAGCCATTTTTTGGGAACTCATGTGACCACTATAGGGGCCAGAGTGACATTGTTCCAAAATGGCAATGCTTTCTTCATGGGACACACAACGACGATATAAACCATCGGTGCAAAGTCAAAACAAATAAGGTTCATCCCAATAATAATTTTTGACATCATGTAAAAATTTAGCTTTAGAATGTCCCATATACTCGGGATGCAATACACCTGCAACTAAATAGTTTACAAAATCAGCAAACTAAGGAAATTGGGAGTCAACCTTGAGCAATTGGTCATCAGGTAGGGATTCATTTATGGGATGTTCATCAATGGGGCTATAGCTAAGTCTACTCAGGTGGTCAGCCACGACATTTTTAGAGCCCTTTTTGTCTAGGATCTCTAGATCGAATTCCTGCAACAACAAAATCCATCTTATGAGTCTAGGCTTGGCATCCTTTTTGGTCATGAGGTAGCGTATAGATGCATGATCAGTGTAAACAACAACCTTCGAACCAACAAGATATGAGCGAAATTTATCGAATGCATAGACAATGGCTAGCATTTCTTTTTCGATGACTATGTAATTTCGCTGAGCATCATCTAAGGTCTTGGATGCATAATAAATGACATGGTGTTTTTTGTCAATTCTTTGTCCTAAAATGGCACCTACAACAAAATCACTAGCATCACACATGATTTCAAAGGGTAAGGACCAGTCAGGAGCACAAATGATAGGAGTGGTGGTGAGAGCCTTTTTCAAACATAGAAAGCTCTCCATGCATGCTGTATCAAATGGAAGGGCACTTCCTTTTGAAGAAGATTGGTGAGAGGTTTTGTAATCTTGGAAAAGTCACAGATGAATCGCCGATAGAAACCGGCATGTCCTAAGAAGGCTCGGATGTCTTTGACTGAGGTGGGAGGGGGAGCTTGGTGATGACCTCAATCTTGGCTTGGTCAACTTCAATGCCCTGGTTGCTCACCTTATGGCCTAGAACAATACCGTCCTTGACCGTGAAGTGACATTTTTCCCAATTAAGGACTAAATGTGACTCGATGCATCTGTCAAGAACAGGGGAGAGGTTTCCAAGGCAAGAACTGAAACTATCTCCATAGACAGAGAAATTGTCTATGAATACTTCCATGACAGTCTCAGTTAACCCTGAAAAAATGGCAGACATATATCTTTGAAAAGTGGCCGGTGCATTGCACAAGCCAAAGGGCATTCATCTAAAAGCGTATGTACAAAAAGGACATATGAAGGTGGTCTTCTCCTGGTCTTCAGGATGAATGGGAATCTGATAAAAACTCGAGTAGCCATCTAAATAGAAAAAGTATTGTTGATGAGCTAAACGTTCAAGAACTTGATCGAGGAAGGGAAGAGGGAAGTGGTCTTTCCTAGTTTCTTTGTTGAGTTTTCTGTAGTCAATGCACATCCTCCACCCTGTGACTTTACGGGTGGGGATGAGCTCATTCTTCTCATTCCTAACGACTGTGGTCCCACCCTTTTTGGGGACGACCTGGACAGGGCTGACCCAAGGAGAGTCAGAGATGGGGTAGATGATTCCTGCAGTCAAAAGTTTAATCACTTCAAGACGGACAACTTCCTTCATATTTGGGTTGAGTTTCCTTTGTGGGTCTCGGGAAGGTTTACTATTTTCAATCATTGGGATTTTGTGGATGCAAATGGATTGATCTATCCCAACCAAATCCGTCATTTTGTACCCTAAGGCTGTTCTCCTTTTCCTAAGTTCTCCCATAAGCATGTTTTCCTGTTCAATGGTAAGGTCAGAATTGATAATAACAGGGCATAATTGTTGTTCATCCAGAAACACGTATTTCAGACCTATGGGGAGAGCCTTCATTTCCGGGGCCTTTGGTGGCTCAGGTTGTTCTTCTATGGTGGAGATCATCTTAAGGTCTTCAATCTCAGCACATGGGATTTCCTCAAAGTTATCCAAGTGAATCTTAAGTTGGTTTGATGGTTCATTATCAAAATCACATTCGGCGGGGATGGTGAGAGCAGTGCATAGGGGGTCATCAACTAATTCCCATTCTTGCCTTAGTTGGTTTAATTCATCAATGCAATCAAGGAGGTAGACTTCTTCCTCAAAGCTAGGTCCCTTCATACTTTCAAACACCCTAAACTCTAGGTTTTGCTTCCCTAGTCTTAACACAATGGTACCAGCCTCAACATCAATTAAGGCATGAGCGGTGGCTAAGAAGGGACGTCCGAAAATGAGGGGGTAGCGTAAATCTTCCTTGATATCCATGATCACAAAATCACAAGGGACGTATGCATCATTTCCAACTTTAACCGGAATGTCTTCTATGATTCCCATGGGCTTAGTTGTGGATGAGTCCTCCAGTTGAATGGTCATGGCTGTGGGTAACATATCATTGAATCCTAGTCTTTTGCAAAGACTATATGGCATGATGGATATACTAGCTCCTAAATCTTCTAGGCCTTTCCTACAAGCATTGTCACCTAAGTAGCATCCTATTCCAAAAGAACATGTATCCTTCTGTTTTTTAGGCATCTTACTTAGGATAATGTCAGAGGTAGTCCTAGCAAGTTTAACAGTCTCGTATTCTTTAGTAACATACTTCCTAGTCAAGAGAGATTTCATGTACTTGGACCAGGCAGGCATGTCTGCCAAAGCATCAAGGAAGGGAATGTCGACATGTATTTTTTTCATAGCATCCCTAAATTTCATGAAACAGGCATCAAGTCTTATTTGTTTGAGGCGGTCTTGATAGGGAGGTCGGGGTTTGTAAACTAGTTCTTCATCTTCCACTTGAGGGGTTTTGGGGACGGATGGTTTGGGTGTGACTTCGGGTTCGACAACTACCATGTCCTCATCCTCGAATTCTAGAGGTGGGTCCGAAGATTCTTTTGAAGGGGGAGGGGTTTGCACCTTACCCGAACGAGTAGAGACTACCTTGAGTTGTTCAGGATGTTTGGGATTGTTTTCAGGCTGTCCTGTGAAAGTCTCAGCAGGAGGTTTTTGTTGGGCAAACAGGCGGGCCAACTGTGCGTCAGTTACCTTTTGATGGGCCTGTATGGCTACAAGGGTTTGTTCTATGCTTGACCAGTTAGGATTACTTGGGGGAGGAGGGATGACATTTTGAGGTGGTTGGGGAGGTTGAGGTTGGTTTAGATTTTGGGGTGAAAGGTTTAGGTTTTGGAATTGTTGGTAGTGTTGTCGATTTTGGTGATTTCCAAAATTTCTTTGATTGTTGTATGGGAATCCAGGTGGTGGTCGATTGGTACTTTGAGGATAGGGAGGTCTTTGTTGAAGTTGGTTAGAGTTCTCGGCACCTGAAGGGTTCCCGTACTGAAAACTGGGGTGATTTCTAGGTTGGTTGGGATTGTAGTAACCTTGGCCTGGTATTGTATGGATCGAATTGAGGTCTTCTAGTTGTTGACCTACTTCAGGTTGCGTGGGCATGTTGTAGAGGTATTGACAGTGGAGGGTGGTATGGTCGTATCCTTGGCAAATACCACAAAGGGAATCCATGGCTTTTAGTTGTTGGGGTGACTCCCTAAGGGTGACCAAGGATGACTCTAACCAATCTTTTTTTAAGGCAATTAATTTTAGGCTTTCCGCTATGCTTTGGATATCATTATTAACTTCTTCCTTAGCTACCTTAAGGATTCCTCCAATCCCTCTTCTAGCCCTTGTTTCGGAAGCTCGTTTAACTACCTCCCATGCACTAGTTAAACTTTGATGCATGAAATTTCCTCCAGATGAGGAATCAAGAAAAAATTTGGTATCATCATCAACACCACGATAGAAAATCTCTATGAGTTGGGCTTGAGAGATGTCATGGTGGGGGCACTTCCTAAGTAAATCCTTGAACCTTTTCCAGGCTTCACCTAAAGACTCTCCCAGGGACATAGAAAAGTGAGTTATTTGACCCCTAAGTTCATAGGTGAGAGACGGGGGGTAGAATTTTTCAAGGAACTTGTTTTGTAGAACTGCCCAAGTTGTGACATGTTCTTCACTCTCCATGGTGTTGTACCAGCTGCTAGCTTGGCCGGAGAGGGAATACTTAAACAACATAAGGCGGATGGCATCTTCAGAGACACCCGGGATTTTGTTCAAAGAGCAAAGGTCAATGAACCTTTGAAGATGATCTTGACAACTTTCCCCATTGTTGCCAGAGAAGGGGTTGGTTTGCAGCATAGTGATCCATTGTGTTCGGATTTCAAATTGTGGATCAATGATAACTGGGGGTATAACTGGATGTTGTGCATAGGCCGTTTTGGGAACAAAAAAGTCTTTTAATTGTTTTTGCCTTTCGGCTTCCCTCCTATCGGCTTCTATGTTTTCTTGTTCAGCCCTAAAGGCTGCTCGCAAAGCGGCTTCTCTTTCCGCTTGTTCGGCTTGGATGAGCTCTCTTTGAGCTGTGAGAGCTTGGTCGATTCTACGGGAGACCTCGTCTTCATTCATTGTTACTAGATTTTGACAGTTTCGACGATGAAAGGTTCTTTCTATTTCCGGATCGAAAGGTTGAAAATCGTCGTTCGAGTGTCGCATGCACAATTAAAGCAGTTATTTCGTGTGCAGAAAAAACATACTGCCGAAATGGAAACTCGGCAGAAAGAGGAGTACACTTCCGGAATGTTACTAGGAAGGCATGAAAAAAAAGAAAAAAAGTTTTTCAAAATTGTTTTGGGGTTCGAAAAAAACAATCCGTTGTCCCCGGCAACGACGCCAAATTGATACTCGTCGTTTTGCAATATCAATCACTAAGATGGTTAATCCTAGAGTTTAAACCTTTTTTTACTTCCAGTTTTAAGCGTAGTATAGAAGGGTCGATCCCACAGGACAACTATTTAGAGATTTTTCTTAGAACCCAAAGATTTGAAGAACTTTATTATTTGTTTTTGGTATTTTTCTTTTTATTAGAGCAGAAAGTAAAGTCCAGTTGAGGGTTGATTGATTACACTAATGTAAGAAGAAAAGCACTTAACACAAATTAACATGCACAAGGGAATAATAAAAAGATTGTTAACACAAGCAAACTATATGAATGGAAGACTAAGAGTTAAAACAAACAAAGGATGCGGTGATTAAATCAAGAGAAGGAAATCAAGGCTCGTAGGGGTTTTCACCACCTTAGCCTAGGTGATAACAACTAAATCTTAAACGACGATTCGATGAAGGCTTGCGAATTAAAAACTCACAAAAGAGAAACTCCACATGAGCCCATTGGTCTTGGTGCTCATGCTTCCTAGTTTATCATCCTAAGAGACAAAAATCCACGGTCATATCAAAACGTCTATGTAATCGATTTTATTGTTCTAAATCTGGATTTCCATGGTCATATCCATCCGGATTAACATGCGATCCGAAGATCAATCAATCAATTAAAATCGATTACCATCTAATTGTTTAAGAAGAAGTCGTTAAAACCATGGCTAAGGGGTTATTCCCTTGCCCCGATAAAATACTACTCACACATGGAGAAAGGGGAGACGGAGGAAGAAAGAAATGAAGCCATAGTGTAGCCCAAAAATTAGGAAATTAATCCTTATGCTAGAGACGATGAAATGGCTTAGTTCTTTGTTCCTTGCTCTCAAATTAAAGAACGGAAAGAAGAAGATTAAAACTAGGGCGGAGAGAAAAGACAAGAATAAGAATGAAAGAGCTATGCTTGAACTAAGATCTACTTTATTGCATAATAAGAGAATGATTACAAGACGATTTGCTTCAGATCCCAAATACAAGATATCCCAGATGCCCTGGGAGGAGGAAGTGCCCCTCCTTTTATAGGAGAAGGAGGGGGGATACATTAGGTTTAGGGTTCTTTGGGGGCTGACGACTGGGAAAATTTGTTGTCTGCGCGCCGCCAACCGACCGGTTCGGCAACCAGCCGATCGGTTGGAAGGTTTTGGAACGCGCACCCAAGCGATCGGTTGCCAACCCTAATTAGGGTGGCAGCGTAGCTGAAAAATGCTCTGTGTTGCTCGGTAATGGACATCAGCCGAGCGTCTGGTAGCTAGAGTCGGGCGATCCCAGCCGTCGTCTGGTGAGATCAACGATCGATGATTTGACGGCGAACCGAGCGTTTCATGACGTCAGACGATCGGTTTGATTCTGTGACGTCCCCAAATTTTCTAAAACTTAATCTGATGTGTGACATCCAAATTGAAACCCTCACCTCAACAAGAATCCCAATTTAACCATCCCACACGAGGCTAAGAAGAAGAAAATCAGAGGAAGTCAAAAGGAAACGCTCAGTAGCACATGTACATGAACAATAATAAAACCATACACACATGTTCACCATTCAACATATAATTACAACATGAATTGTTACAACATTTGATATTACATATTGAACAACAAACTCATACATATACATGTACTACAGCTAAACAACAAGATCTTAAGACAACATGTCCACCTGTACATCAGCTCGCCACACAACTCACAACTATCCTGGATCTTCAAGAGCAAAAGCCACAACCTAAAGAAAAGATTACATGCGGTACACGTCAGCACAATATTCATGAATATTGTACTGAGTACGCCTACGTGTCTTTTTATATACATCTCATCATATCTTGGCAATAAGATAAAACTAATATACTTGGAAGTAACAGAAGAATATAAGGAAAGCATATACTTGCATAGGATATTCATTAACAAAAGAGAACACATATTTTAAGCTTATTTTCCATTATATATCAAGGCCTTTATGATCACTACCAAAGAGTTAGATCATTTGTACAAGGTGACCACTACCAAAGAGTTAGGTCACTTCCAAGCACACTGCCAAAGAGTTAGTGCTTTCATATAATGGAACAAATATATTATGTTTCAAGTGTTCATAACCATAAGTACAGAGAATCATGCAACATATCGTACAAGAATAATCATTTCATCCAATATCATATGCCAAGTATTCTACTATGCATATAACACAAGCATATTGTATAAATAGGCCAAGTAAGAGGTAATGGCGTACCTTGATCAAGAGAAACCTAATCACATATCATTGATGTCAACTATAAGCTTGGTCAAACCTGATCAAAACAATACCATATACTATAATCAGGTTCTCATCATCTTACATCTCATCTTAACCCTAATCGTCTCCATATTAGGGTTTGCTTACTCATTAGGATATATACATTATCACTTTCATTATCATCTTAGAATTATCATATTGATGTCATATTCCAGATTATGATTCATTATCTGAACATTATCTTCCATATCATTTTTGTGCACATTAATTAACCCTAGGTTACACCATTAACCAAGATTAGGGTTTTAATCCATGTATTAGTATTCATCTTCATATAATATGGATTTTGTTCATCATTATGATCTCATAATTAAAACTGAAGTTTATTATACTGATATGAGCTTACTCTGTAACTTTCATCAATTCTTGAGCATGCATGTATTTAATACATTTTATTTAGGATTAAAAGCCCTAATTTGATATATTAAGCAAATTACATGATTTCGTACATCAACATAATCATCCTTGACATCAGGTGCATTACAGATATGATTTGTCACTTACTGGTATTTTCTCATAATTTTTGGTCGATGTTTGATATTTATTATCCATCCTATGAGCATTTCACATCTTACATATTATCACTGATATTAATGCATCAAAAGCCTAATATTATTGTTCCATCTTATGCTATGCATTTTTCTGAACATTTTGGTATATTGTTTGTATTTTTCCGATGCTCGATCTATTTTCTACGCTTTATTGAAGATATGAGAATTTCTGGATATTTACCTTTTTGTGGCCACTAGCATTTCGCCACGTGGCAACTAGGGCTGTACGCATCCTTTTTGTCTGCTGCGCCGGTTCTTCTCTTGGTTTGCGCTGGTCCGGCCGGTTCATGGTGAGGGAACTCGGTCCATCTTTCCCCCTTTCGTTCTCTCTGTAGACGAGAGACCAGGAGCTCGCGTACCCCTGTTCGGTGGGGGCGCTGCCGCACTGCTCTGCTCCGGTGAGGAATCGACGGAGGCATAGGGATCCTAATCAGCTACTAAAGCCAGAACCATGGTTGCTGGCCGTCCATGACTTGGCTGCAAATCGCATACATCACGAGGGCGCCACCGCCTGGCTCTAATGCGGTGGAGCAAAGAGGCAAACTGCCTCCGCTCAAAGTTGTGCAGCTTTGTAGGTTCTGATAGCTCCACTAGGTCCTCAAGAACTCGCTCTGCCACCCAGACAACATCAAGGAGATCTCGCAGACCACCCCCGAGCTTGGTCCTCTTCTCCGACAACCTCCACTCTGTCATCCAACAGCACCAGCCCAACAGGGCTCGGAGACACGCTTAAGGGACTCACCTAACCTCGGCCTTCCCTTTCCCTCTCTCATCATCCCCTGGTATCCTCTCTTGCTCCTTCTTCCTCCTCCGGTGTTCCCCATCCTTTGTCTGAGAGACATAATGGAGATGGGGGAAGTGACGGCAACTCATTCTCCCTATTCGCTTGGCTAGATAAAGTATGTGAGGGGTCAGAGTGAATTTCTCATCGAGGCAGGTCTATCATCTCACACCGAAACCACTCTTAGTCCACGATCTAAATGTGGGATGAGGCCGAAGCTTGCCTCAGTTGCTACCACCATGACCCTGTCTTGTCCGCAGGTAGGGGATGATGGCCTGGCCATCAGATCTCATCCCAAAGGCTGAGAACAACCCCTTCACTTAGCAAATCCGTGACACTAACTTTTCAAAGGCCTCAACCACCGGATTTGAGATCTAAGGTCAAAACTCGACCATGCAGACCCAGCCCAAATAAAGGGCGCGTGACACAACCCATTTTAGGCTCAAGCTATTAGACTTAGGTCTATTAACCTCAATAATGCACATAATTCCTCAAATTTCCAAACCTAAATAACTCCCTCTAGGAGCATCCAAATGTCACCAAAATTTAATCATAGCTTCACCATACCTCAAGGTACAATCCATTAAATTTTGGTGCAAAAACTAAGCTATTAGACTTGTCAATTAAATTCCTCAAGAAGACATAAAATTATGGATCCAAAATATTGTATAAACCTCAATCAACACTCCAAACTTATTAAAGCATTTGGGATTCTCAAAACAACTCAACATGTGTGACTTCACTTGTGTCATTGGACATTTAGGGTTCTAAAAGTCCACTCCATCACATCATACACACCTTAAAAGAAATTCCGTCCTCAGAATTAAGTCAGAAAAACCACTTTGTCACATCATATACATCTTAAAAGAACTTTCGTCCTCGAAAGTAAACCGTACTCATACTTCCAGGGAAAACCTTATATTTCTCTCATCCCCATGTAGGCACCATTCTAGGTGTAACATATCCATAAAGGTTACATAGAACCATGTATCCAAAGCACTATTAGGAAGTTTCAAAAGCATCAAGGGTGAAACCTCACTCCATAAAAGGCTCAACCAAGGGTTTAGAAGCTTAGGTTATGTCATTACATATCTCATATGCTAGGCTTGCATCTTCATCTTTACTCATGCGTTATTATTCAACATCATATTACCATGTTCCCAAGGAGTTAACCCAAATTAACCCAAACATCAAGGTGTCATCAACATTTTATTTAGTTCATTGTTAGAACATGTTCATCACTGACATATGCCTTTTAGGAGGGAGTTAACTATCAAACTATATAGTTCATCTTTATTAAGAATTAAAGATTAACACTTCATGGAACATGTTTCATTCATATGATCTTATTCCATTGTTCATACCAAATTACAAGATTTACTAGTGATTACATCACAATATTAGCCATCAATATCACATTATCATCACTATTCATGTATATTTAACCATGCATGCATGGATATTTATTAAACCAACTCTAGGTTTCCATCATATCATGTTTATATATCACATCTCGAGATTAGATCACATCCTTACATATATTGTATCATAGTTGTGCTAAACAAACTTATAAGAGTGGCTTGTTAAACATATATCAAAACTTTATATCATCCAAACGAGGTTCCTCTAACCCATACCACGAGAGTAGTGTCATGCTCAGTCTCTCTGAGCTAACTCAACTCTAGGAGTATCTCATATGCATATACTTTATCTTCCCTCTCATGGTCTAGGGTTCTCAGATTACCTCATGGCACTCGTGATAGCTTCATTAGCTCTAGCCATGTAAGCATAAACCAAAACATGCTATGACATCCTCTTCATAGGTCTCTACCCATGAAACATGCTTATCCAAAACTCTCTTATATACACCACTAGATTCCTATGTGGGAAACCACCAACCCGAGCATGAGGCTTCACAGAAACTAACATAGCTACCTCCTCCGGGGTCTTGGGCTCTCTCCCTCACCAAATGGTAGGTACTCATATTGATTTCCACTTGCACATATACATATATATATATCGAGCCTCCCTCTATCTCTAGGGTTTGGTCTTCCCAAGGACATCTAGGGTTCAACAAGACTATAGGAATCATACATAAAGCAACTCATCTCAATCACTCAGGAGTAGTCTAGTTTAGGACATATCATATCACATATCTCATATTTCTCATATCGTGGAGTCTAGGTTCTCTGACCTACTCCGTGTGGGTCTTGCTCTCTCTTGAGCTAACCCCAAAACTGGTCCTAACACTAGAGGTCCTCCTTTGTAAAAAAGCTTGAGGCTCATGCTTACTCACAACCTGGTCTCATCTTAACATATCTTATCTCATAAAAGCCTAGTTACTTGCATCATCAAAACTTATCTTGCATCCTCAAGACTGAACTTAAGTCCTCAAAGACAAACATATATCATCATAGACTATCTTATATCATCTCTATCAACTTACCTCATATCATCAAAACTTATTTCCTCTATTATATCTATCATATATATCAAAAGGCTCTAGACATCTAATCTAGAACTACACTCTCTTCTAGACTGATGTCATTCACTTTTCACTTAGGTTGCATGATCACCTCCTACTCGTACATGTGTGGGGACACATTTTTGTAATACATATACATAATAAAATATTATATAGTTTTTCTCCGATAAAACAAATGTCAGAGAAAACTATCAAGGTTCGATTCGTTTGGAATCAAAAACCAAAACCAGAAACGAGTGTCCCACACATAGTAGAGAGTCCAGTGTCATGAAAACTAGTGAAAAGGGTGAGAACAAGGGGTAGACTAGTGTAGCTACTCTAGACAACGAGCGCCATATGTCTAGGGTTTCTCTTCCCTTGATGCACATCATTTCCAAATAGTGCAACGTCCTATACCGCTGCACTATAAGGAAAGAACGACATCTAAGGACTTGCTACTCAACAAGCACCAGTCTAGACCTAGTTCTCGGACATCTAGGTGCTAACCTAGAGGCTAGGTCAGATCTAGTCTCTAAAAGACGACTAATCTAACCCTAAAAAAAATTATTAAGTTCAAGGTTCTTTAGTTTTGTGTTGTATAATGAGCAAATGTCAGGCTTTGCTATTGTTCATGCTCTGATACCACCTGTGACGTCCCCGGATTTTCTAAAACTTAATCTGATGTGTGACGTCCAAATTGAAACCCTCACCTCAGCAAGAATCCCAATTTAACCATCCCACACGAGGCTAAGAAGAAGAAAATCAGAGGAAGTCAAAAGGAAACGCTCAGTAGCACATGTACATGAACAATAATAAAACCATACACACATGTTCACCATTCAACATATAATTACAACATGAATTGTTACAACATTTGATATTACATATTGAACAGCAAACTCATACATATACATGTACTACAGCTAAACAACAGGATCTTAAGACAACAGGTCCACCTGTACATCAGCTCGCCACACAACTCAAAACTATCCTGGATCTTCAAGAGAAAAAGCCACAACCTAAAGAAAAGATTACATGCGGTACACGTCAGCACAATATTCATGAATATTGTACTGAGTACGCCTATGTGTCTTTTTATATACCTCTCATCATATCTTAGCAATAAGATAAAACTAATATACTTGGCAGTAACAGAAGAATATAAGAAAAGCATATACTTGCATAGGATATTCATTAACAAAAGAGAACACATATTTTAAGCTTATTTTCCATTATATATCAAGGCCTTTATGATCACTACCAAAGAGTTAGATCATTTGTACAAGGTGACCACTACCAAAGAGTTAGGTCACTTCCAAGCACACTGCCAAAGAGTTAGTGCTTTCATATAATGGAACAGATATATTATGTTTCAAGTGTTCATAACCATAAGTACAGAGAATCATGCAACATATCGTACAAGAATAATCATTTCATCCAATATCATATGCCAAGTATTCTACTATGCATATAACACAAGCATATTGTATAAATAGTCCAAGTAAGAGGTAATGGCGTACCTTGATCAATAGAAACCTAATCACATATCACTGATATCAACTATAAGCTTGGTCAAACCTGATCAAAACAAGACCATATACTATAATCAGGTTCTCATCATCTTACATCTCATCTTAACCCTAATCGTCTCCATATTAGGGTTTGCTTACTCATTAGGATATATACATTATCACTTTCATTCTCGTCTTAGAATTATCATATTGATGTCATATTCCAGATTATGATTCATTATCTGAACATTATCTTCCATATCATTTTTGTGCACATTAATTAACCCTAGGTTATACCATTAACCAAGATTAGGGTTTTAATCCATGTATTAGTATTCATCTTCATATAATATGGATTTTGTTCATCATTATGATCTCATAATTAAAACTGAAGTTTATTATACTGATATGAGCTTACTCTGTAACTTTCATCAATTCTTGAGCATGCATGTATTTAATACATTTTATTTAGGACTAAAAGCCCTAATTTGACATATTAAGCAAATTACATGATTTCGTACATCAACATGATCATCATTGACATCAGGTGCATTACAGATATGATTTGTCACTTACTGGTATTTTCTCATAATTTTTGGTCGATGTTTGATATTTATTATCTATCCTATGAGCATTTCACATCTTACATATTATCACTGATGTTAATGCATCAAAAGCCTAATATTATTGTTCCATCTTATGCTATGCATTTTTCTGAACATTTTGGTATATTGTTTGTATTTTTCCGATGCTCGAGCTATTTTCTACGATTTATTGAAGATATGAGAATTTCTAGATATTTACCTTTTTGTGGCCACTAGCATTTCGCCCCGTGGCAACTAGGGCTGTACGCATCCTTTTTGTCTGCTGCGCCGGTTCTTCTCTTGGTTTGCGCTGGTCTGGCCGGTTCATGGTGAGGGAACTCGGTCCATCTTTCCCCCTTTCGTTCTCTCTGTAGACGAGAGACCAGGAGCTCGCGTGCCCCTGTTCGGTGGGGGCGCTGCCGCACTGCTCTGCTCCGGTGAGGAATCGACGGAGGCATAGGGATCCTAATCAGCTACTAAAGCCAGAACCAACTTCGGCGGCTCAGTATAAACCTCCACGGTTGCTGGCCGTCCATGACTTGGCTGCAAATCGCATACATCACGAGGGCGCCGCCGACTGGCTCTAATGCAGCGGAGCAAAGAGGCAAACTGCCTCCGCTCAAAGTTGTGCAGCTCTGTAGGTTCTGATAGCTCCACTAGGTCCTCAAGAACTTGCTCCGCCACCCAGACAACATCAAGGAGATCTCGCAGACCACCCCCGAGCTTGGTCCTCTTCTTCGACAACCTCCACTCCGTCAGCCAACAGCACCAACCCAACAGGGCTCGGAGACACGCTTAAGGGACTCACCTAACCTCGGCCTTCCCTTTCCCTCTCTCATCATCCCCTGGTATCCTCTCTTGCTCCTTCTTCCTCCTCCGGTGTTCCCCATCCTTTGTCCAGAGAGACATAATGGAGATGGGGGAAGTGGCGGCAACTCATTCTCCCTACTCGCTTGGCTAGATAAAGTATGTGAGGGGTCAGAGTGAATTTCTCATCGAGGTAGGTCTATCATCTCACACCGAAACCGCTCTTAGTCCACGATCTAAACGTGGGATGAGGCCGAAGCTTGCCTCAGTTGCTACCCCCATGACCCCATCTTGTCCACAGGTAGGGGATGATGGCCTGGCCATCAGATCTCATCCCAAAGGCTGAGAACATCCCCTTCACTTAGCAAATCTGTGACACTAACTTTTTAAAGGCCTCAGCCACCGGATTTGAGATCTAAGGTCAAAACTCGACCATGCAGACCCAACCCAAATAAAGGGCGCGTGACACAGCCCATTTTAGGCTCAAGCTATTAGACTTAGGTCTATTAACCTCAATAATGCACATAATTCCTCAAATTTCCAAACCTAAATAACTCCCTCTAGGAGCATCCAAATGTCACCAAAATTTAATCATAGCTTCACCATACCTCAAGGTACAATCCATTAAATTTTGGTGCAAAAACTAAGCTATTAGACTTGTCAATTAAATTCCTCAAGAAGACATAAAATTATGGATCCAAAATATTGTATAAACCTCAATCAACACTCCAAACTTATTAAAGCATTTGGGATTCTCAAAACAACTCAACATGTGTGACTTCACTTGTGTCATTGGACATTTAGGGTTCTAAAAGTCCACTCCATCACATCATACACACCTTAAAAGAAATTCCGTCCTCAGAATTAAGTCAGAAAAACCACTTTGTCACATCATATACATCTTAAAAGAACTTTCGTCCTCGAAAGTAAACCGTACTCATACTTCCAGGGAAAACCTTATATTTCTCTCATCCCCATGTAGGCACCATTCTAGGTGTAACATATCCATAAAGGTTACATAGAACCATGTATCCAAAGCACTATTAGGAAGTTTCAAAAGCATCAAGGGTGAAACCTCACTCCATAAAAGGCTCAACCAAGGGTTTAGAAGCTTAGGTTATGTCATTACATATCTCATATGCTAGGCTTGCATCTTCATCTTTACTCATGCGTTATTATTCAACATCATATTACCATGTTCCCAAGGAGTTAACCCAAATTAACCCAAACATCAAGGTGTCATCAACATTTTATTTAGTTCATTGTTAGAACATGTTCATCACTGACATATGCCTTTTAGGAGGGAGTTAACTATCAAACTATATAGTTCATCTTTATTAAGAATTAAAGATTAACACTTCATGGAACATGTTTCATTCATATGATCTTATTCCATTGTTCATACCAAATTACAAGATTTACTAGTGATTACATCACAATATTAGCCATCAATATCACATTATCATCACTATTCATGTATATTTAACCATGCATGCATGGATATTTATTAAACCAACTCTAGGTTTCCATCATATCATGTCTATATATCACATCTTGAGATTAGATCACATCCTTACATATATTGTATCATAGTTGTGCTAAACAAACTTATAAGAGTGGATTGTTAAACATATATCAAAACTTTATATCATCCAAACGAGGTTCCTCTAACCCATACCACGAGAGTAGTGTCATGCTCAGTCTCTCTGAGCTAACTCAACTCTAGGAGTATCTCATATGCATATACTTTATCTTCCCTCTCCTGGTCTAGGGATCTCGGATTACCTCATGGCACTTGTGATAGCTTCATTAGCTCTAGCCACGTAAGCATAAACCAAAACATGCTATGACATCCTCTTCATAGGTCTCTACCCATGAAACATGCTTATCCAAAACTCTCTTATATACACCACTAGATTCCTATGTGGGAAACCACCAACCCGAGCATGAGGCTTCACAGAAACTAACATAGCTACCTCCTCTGGGGTCTTGGGCTCTCTCCCTCACCCAGATGGTAGGTACTCATATTGATTTCCACTTGCACATATACATATATATATCGAGCCTCCCTCTATCTCTAGGGTTTGGTCTTCCCAAGGACATCTAGGGTTCAACAAGACTATAGGAATCATACATAAAGCAACTCATATCAATCACTCAGGAGTAGTCTAGTTTAGGACATATCATATCACATATCTCATATTTCTCATATCGTGGAGTCTAGGTTCTCTGACCTACTCTGTGTGGGTCTTGCTCTCTCTTGAGCTAACCCCAAAACTGGTCCTAACACTAGAGGTCCTCCTTTGTAAAAAAGCTTGAGGCTCATGCTGACTCACAACCTGGTCTCATCTTAACATATCTTATCTCATAAAATCCTAGTTACTTGCATCATCAAAACTTATCTTGCATCCTCAAGACTGAACTTAAGTCCTCAAAGACAAACATATATCATCATAGACTATCTTATATCATCTCTATCAACTTACCTCATATCATCAAAACTTATTTCCTCTATTATATCTATCATATATATCAAAAGGCTCTAGACATCTAATCTAGAACTACACTCTCTTCTAGACTGATGTCATTCACTTTTCACTTAGGTTGCATGATCACCTCCTACTCGTACATGTGTGGGGACACATTTTTGTAATACATATACATAATAAAATATTATATAGTTTTTCTCCGATAAAACAAGCGTCAGAGAAAACTATCAAGGTTCGATTAATTTGGAATCAAAAACCAAAACCAAAAACGAGTGTCCCACACATAGTAGAGAGTCCAGTGTCATGAAAACTAGTGAAAAGGGTGAGAACAAGGGGTATACTAGTGTAGCTACTCTAGACAACGAGCGCCATATGTCTAGGATTTCTCTTCCCTTGATGCACATCATTTCCAAATAGTGCAACGTCCCATACCACTGCACTATAAGGAAAGAACGACATCTAAGGACTTGCTACTCAACAAGCACCAGTCTAGACCTAGTTCTCGGACATCTAGGTGCTAACCTAGAGGCTAGGTCAGATCTAGTCACTAAAAGACGACTAATCTAACCCTAAAAAAAAATTATTAAGTTCAAGGTTCTTTAGTTTTGTGTTGTATAATGAGCAAATGTCAGGCTTTGCTATTGTTCATGCTCTGATACCACCTGTGATGTCCCCGGATTTTCTAAAACTTAATCTGATGTGTGACGTCCAAATTGAAACCCTCACCTCAGCAAGAATCCCAATTTAACCATCCCACACGAGGCTAAGAAGAAGAAAATCAGAGGAAGTCAAAAGGAAATGCTCAGTAGCGCATGTACATGAACAATAATAAAACCATACACACATGTTCACCATTCAACATATAATTACAACATGAATTGTTACAACATTTGATATTACATATTGAACAGCAAACTCATACATATACATGTACTACAGCTAAACAACATGATCTTAAGACAACAGGTCCACCTGTACATCAGCTCGCCACACAACTCACAACTATCCTGGATCTTCAAGAGCAAAAGCCACAACCTAAAGAAAAGATTACATGCGGTACACGTCAGCACAATATTCATGAATATTGTACTGAGTACGCCTACGTGTCTTTTTATATACCTCTCATCATATCTTGGCAATAAGATAAAACTAATATACTTGGCAGTAACAGAAGAATATAAGAAAAGCATATACTTGCATAGGATATTCATTAACAAAAGAGAACACATATTTTAAGCTTATTTTCCATTATATATCAAGGCCTTTATGATCACTACCAAAGAGTTAGATCATTTGTACAAGGTGACCACTACCAAAGAGTTAGGTCACTTCCAAGCACACTGCCAAAGAGTTAGTGCTTTCATATAATGGAACAGATATATTATGTTTCAAGTGTTCATAACCATAAGTACAGAGAATCATGCAACATATCGTACAAGAATAATCATTTCATCCAATATCATATGCCAAGTATTCTACTATGCATATAACACAAGCATATTGTATAAATAGGCCAAGTAAGAGGTAATGGCGTACCTTGATCAAGAGAAACCTAATCACATATCACTGATGTCAACTATAAGCTTGGTCAAACCTGATCAAAACAAGACCATATACTATAATCAGGTTCTCATCATCTTACATCTCATCTTAACCCTAATCGTCTCCATACTAGGGTTTGCTTTCTCATTAGGATATATACATTATCACTTTCATTCTCGTCTTAGAATTATCATATTGATGTCATATTCCAGATTATGATTCATTATCTGAACATTATCTTCCATATCATTTTTGTGCACATTAATTAACCCTAGGTTACACCATTAACCAAGATTAGGGTTTTAATCCATGTATTAGTATTCATCTTCATATAATATGGATTTTGTTCATCATTATGATCTCATAATTAAAACTGAAGTTTATTATACTGATATGAGCTTACTCTGTAACTTTCATCAATTCTTGAGCATGCATGCATTTAATACATTTTATTTAGGATTAAAAGCCCTAATTTGACATATTAAGCAAATTACATGATTTCGTACATCAACATGATCATCCTTGACATCAGGTGCATTACAGATATGATTTGTCACTTACTGGTATTTTCTCATAGTTTTTGGTCGATGTTTGATATTTATTATCCATCCTATGAGCATTTCACATCTTACATATTATCACTGATATTAATGCATAAAAAGCCTAATATTATTGTTCCATCTTATGCTATGCATTTTTCTGAACATTTTGGTATATTGTTTGTATTTTTCTGATGCTCGAGTTATTTTCTACGATTTATTGAAGATATGAGAATTTCTGGATATTTACCTTTTTGTGGCCACTAACATTTCGCCACGTGGCAACTAGGGTTGTACGCATCCTTTTTGTCTGTTGCGCCGGTTCTTCTCTTGGTTTGCGCTGGTCCGGCCGGTTCATGGTGAGGGAACTCGGTCCATCTTTCCCCCTTTCGTTCTCTCTGTAGACGAGAGACTAGGAGCTCGCGTGCCCCTGTTCGGTGGGGGCGCTGCTGCACTGCTCTGCTCCGGTGAGGAATCGACGGAGGCATAGGGATCCTAATCAGCTACTAAAGCCAGAACCAACTTCGGCGGCTCAGTATAAACCTCCACGGTTGCTGGCCGTCCATGACTTGGCTGCAAATCGCATACATCACGAGGGCGCCGCCGCCTGGCTCTAATGCGGCGGAGCAAAGAGGCAAACTGCCTCCGCTCAAAGTTGTGCAGGTCTGTAGGTTCTGATAGCTCCACTAGGTCCTCAAGAACTCGCTCCGCCACCCAGACAACATCAAGGAGATCTCGCAGACCACCCCCGAGCTTGGTCCTCTTCTCCGACAACCTCCACTCCGTCAGCCAACAGCACCAGCCCAACAGGGCTCGGAGACACGCTTAAGGGACTCACCTGACCTCAGCCTTCCCTTTCCCTCTCTCATCATCCCCTGGTATCCTCTCTTGCTCCTTCTTCCTCCTCCGGTGTTCCCCATCCTTTGTCTGAGAGACATAATGGAGATGGGGGAAGTGGCGGCAACTCATTCTCCCTACTCGCTTGGCTAGATAAAGTATGTGAGGGGTCAGAGTGAATTTCTCATCGAGGTAGGTCTATCATCTCACACCGAAACCGCTCTTAGTCCACGATCTAAACGTGGGATGAGGCTGAAGCTTGCCTCAGTTGCTACCCCCATGACCCCGTCTTGTCCGCAGGTAGGGGATGATGGCCTGGCCATTAGATCTCATCCCAAAGGCTGAGAACAACCCCTTCACTTAGCAAATCTGTGACACTGACTTTTCAAAGGCCTCAGCCACCGGATTTGAGATCTAAGGTCAAAACTCAACCATGCAGACCCAGCCCAAATAAAGGGCGCGTGACACAGCCCATTTTAGGCTCCAGCTATTAGACTTAGGTCTATTAACCTCAATAATGCACATAATTCCTCAAATTTCCAAACCTAAATAACTCCCTCTAGGAGCATCCAAATGTCACCAAAATTTAATCATAGCTTCACCATACCTCAAGGTACAATCCATTAAATTTTGGTGCAAAAACTAAGCTATTAGACTTGTCAATTAAATTCCTCAAGAAGACATAAAATTATGGATCCAAAATATTGTATAAACCTCAATCAACACTCCAAACTTATTAAAGCATTTGGGATTCTCAAAACAACTCAACATGTGTGACTTCACTTGTGTCATTGGACATTTAGGGTTCTAAAAGTCCACTCCATCACATCATACACACCTTAAAAGAAATTCCGCCCTCGGAATTAAGTCAGAAAAACCACTTTGTCACAGATTCTGTGAAACGATCAGTTGATTGTACCAATCGATCGGCTCAAGTCCTGAAACTACAATAAAATGCACATGATTGTCAATTTTGTGATAGAACGAGGAAATATCAATTTGTGCAATTTGCAAGAGATGAATGGAGAATTTCTATGTGACAAGCTTAATAATTCGCACAAAAAGGTGTGCTGAATAGCACGCATCAATTTGAGGTGGAGGTGAAGTGGAATAGAGTGGAGGTGATAATGGAGTGAAAATGGGAGTAGAAGGTAGCCAGCCTCGTGCCCCAGCCACCACCTAGGTATATATAGGTGTGGGGAGGAAGCACTAGGTCAAGTAGGGGCAAAATGGGCAAAACAGTGAAAACTAGGTGAGTTTTGTGAGTAGCACGGCCGTGGTGGGTCACCACAGTCGTGGTGGGTAGGGTAGGCCACGACCGTGGTGTGTGGGCACGATCATGGGAATTAAAATGGCTAAATGTCAGGTTGGTGGTCAAATTTGGGCTGAAAAGGCCACGACCGTTGTGGTCACCACGGTCGTTGTGGGTTGAGGGTAGAACGGTCGTGCTGCGTAGCACGATCGTGGTGGGTTGAGGGTAGAACGGCCGTGCTGCGTAGCACGGCCGTGGTGGGATCTGGTAGCACGACCGTGCTGCGTGGCACAGCCGTGGTGGGAGATGGTAGCACGGCCGTGCTGCGTGGCACGGCCGTGGTGGGTGATGGTAGCACGGCCATGCTGCGTGGCACGACCATGGTGGGTGGTCGTAGCACGGCAGTGCTGCGTGGCACTGTCGTGGTAGAGCATGCTCTGCAGCTGCTTCAAAATTGAGATTTTTCTTGTGATTTCTTCATTTGCAGCACGACCATTCTGTGTTACCACGGCCGTGCTGGGGGCTTTGCTTGCACTTTGAGCTTCAAACTTCAATATCTATGGACTTCTTTGCTTAAGCTTGACTCTTGGCCACTAGGGGTAGGTTGGGGGAGATCTGGGGCCTTCTTTGGGCCCCTCCATCTCTCTCGTCCATCCAAGTGTGGTCCAATTACCTGAAAAACATGCAAAAAATGTCCATAAGTGCATTTTACACAAATATGCATATTAAGGGAAATAACATGTAATCTAATAGGTATAGATGTGATTGAAGAGAAAAAAGACACAAGATTAAGCACTAAAACAGGGCTGAATCACCACCCCAAACTTGAGACATACTTGTCCTCAAGTATGATCCAACTCAATCTCTCTACAAATCTTCCACAAATAAGAAATGACATATGCAAAGTAAAAGATGATTATTGCTGAATGGGATCAAAGATGACTAAGTACATGCATTTCACCTCTCTCCTCTCCTTCTTTCACAATCCAATCATGAAAAGAGCACAAAGCATATGAACTTCAAATATAGCGCATAGAATACACAAGTTATCCGTATTTCTTCCATTAAGCTCCGGGTAAACCGTTTCATGGTGACGTTAATCAAGAATGACTAGGAGTGCTGCTTCACATTCATGCATTCAATCTTATATCTCAAATCACACCAAATGACCCACATGGCTGAGGAAAAGGGTAAAATGAGCTAAGTTTGATGTTTCCTAGCTCAATGGGTATGAAAGTGGAAGAAAGGGTTGCGGTAAGATTTTTGGAGTGTTTTTACACACTCATCTTTTCTTTATTTGAATGCTCTTAAACAGGAGCATCCTTTTATTTTATTTTGCTTTTCTTTTTCTTTTCTTTTCTTTTTCTTGCCCTTGGTGTAGATAGGGCATATGGTGGATAGAGTGAAGCGGGGAGATAAAGATACGACCACCCCAAACTTTTGGAGGTGGCCAAGGCTGATTATGTGCACTAGAGCATCTTTTTATGAGGTAGAGGGGTATGAAGATGGTGGAAGAATAGTCGGGTCAAAGAGGGGTCATTGGTATGATTTTCCACATAAGACATCCTACATGAGAATTAATCCAACACTTCATCCAAGATATCACACCACATGAATGAACAAAATGAAATTGATATATCAAACAAGTACTTCCACAAACACTAAGCGTTCAAAGCTTGCTCAGTTTCACAATTCAACCAATTCAATCACAATCCTAAGAGAGGTGATGCACATGTAAAAAGTCAAACATTGATACCACTTAGCAACAAACAATGGTGATTCACTTGCATTTGTCAAAGGTCAACATTTTAATTCAAAACAGTAGAGATTGGGTCGAAACACAATTTTTAGACAAGAAGTTCCAAATTTGGGAAAAATTGGCCAAAATGGTGCCAAGTTGCCTCCAATCACATCTAAACATATATTATTGAACTTAAAGCAGTAAACAAGCAAATCCTAACTAAAACATGCAAAAATTACCAAAAATCTACATGGTATGCAATGCATGGCAAAAGAGCAAAATTTTTGAAAATTACGCAAAAATGACAAGTAAGTAAATGACATGGCATGCATGTATGCAAAGTAGTAAAAATCTAGACTAGATAGCAGGACAAGCAAAAGAAATGAAAAACAACAAGAAAAAAGTAAAATAGCAGATGAGATGAAAAAATGAATGAAAGAAGAATGAGGGCATACCGCCCTACCACCCCAAACTTTTGAACCATGTTGTCCTCAGCATGACACTAAAGTCTAGGGTGATAGGGTAGATGATCACTGCGGAGGTGGTGGAGGTGCTTCTCCCTGCCTGTAGTAGGCACCCCAGTAGTCGGATTGTGGAGGCGGATAGTTGTCCTGGAATGCTGACAAAGAACCCCACCAATCTTCACCCCACTACGGGTTCCTCTGGGCTTGTGCATTTTGGAACTGATAAAGGTGGTTGACCTGGTAATGCATATGCTGGTGGTCCAACCACATGGCATCCTGTGTCCTCTGAAAGCCCTCCTGTGCCTGTAGAATTTGGTCCTGTGTCGCCTGAATGCCCTCCAGCAGTGCATGGATGGTACCCATATCATATGCATTCACTGAAGGCTGTTGTGGCTCTGACGCTCCCATTCTTTCTTCTCTTTGCCTCACCCGTCTTGCCGCTCTTTCCTCTGTCGTCCGCCTTTGCTCTGCCGCCTGTGAAGGCTCTCCTAGCCCCCCTGTGAACCGCACCTCAGGGATTTCCTCGCCTTTGGGGTTCTCCTCCTCGTACCTCCTCAACTTTTGTAGAAAATCTGGCGTTGGTCCATACTGTGCCATGAGGGGAGGAGTATGGTATGGCAGCTCTAATGTGACTCCTGGGTCAGGTGGGTTGATTTGGTAAATGATCTTATGATCCGTAACCGTAATCATGGATGAGCGAGCCAGGTAGTGCAAATCAACCAACTTGCCACCCACTAGCCGATTTGACCCAACTAGATGCGCCCCACGAGGTCGAAACACACATGATTGGGTTTTTTGCTTTCAAAATTTATAAACCTAAACTAGCTACCTACGTCTACTAAAACAGAAGGTGGCAAGTATAGGGTCGATCCACAGGGAAAAGAGGGGGCACTAGAGCTAGGTTAGTTTTTCTAGGTTCCTACTGCGGAGACTAGGGTTAAGGGTTTAAAGGTTGATTTTATTGTTAACTAAGGATGAACAAGATAGCAGTTAAAGGCAGGAATGAAATCTACGTTAACCCTAGACTAGATTAAAGCTAAACAAGCAAGAAAGGATTAAGCTAGGTATGAAAAGGCAAATTACACTACGACAAGCAAGAGAGAAGCAAAAGAGAAATTAAAGAGATACACTAGCTTGAACAAGACAAGAGCAAAGCAAGAAGCTAACTAAGCAAGAAAAGAACTAATTAAGCTAAGCAAGCACAAATCTAGGGTTTTAAGCAGTAAAGAGATGTGTGGGCTGTTTAGGGGTATGAACTTATCACTTAAGTTGGGGGTGACATGTGAACATTATGATTCCATTTAGATTATCCAAACCAAATGACAATTTAGAGTCTAATGAATTAACCTAAGCTACTAACTGGCCATGAATATGCTAGGTTGTGTATAGGGGAACTAGTCCCTAACACCCCCTACTACCCTTACGAGGCTCAATTGGGTTAGGGGTTAGGTTCAATCCAATTAGAGTCTAATCAAGTATAGGTTTCTAGATTAGACATTCCTAGGGCAATTAGGGGCCGAGGGTAGTAATGGGGGGTGAAATTAGGGTTTTGGACCCCAATTCCCCCACATTCTAGCATTGAGAAGGCTACATGCTAATTGCACTAGAAGTACCTAATCTAGCTACTTAGATCTCTCACTTAGGTTTAGGGAGATTGATTAGGATGTAGGAAGATGGGAGGAAACCTAGGGATCCAAGAATCGGACCTAGGGGCAAATCCCAAAATTCACACATATAAGCAATTTGCCTAAATTCCTAGGTGATTTCACACACAAACCAACAAGAAATCCATGGAGAATGAGATAGAAATAGAATATAATCATTAATAAATGAAATTACAAAGTTTACATGTCATTTTCCCCCAACATGGTATCAAAGTAACATATTTTCCCCCAAACAGCCCACCCAAGGGGCCTAGCTACTCATAGAAATGGAAAATACAAAAAGAAAGGAGAAAGAGGTAGAAAAAGCCATGAAGCTCAGTGTAGATGAAGAAGTCCTCCTCTCCAGCAGCTGCAGGGGCGTCCTCCTTCTTCTCCTTGGATGAAATGGTGTGGAATGATGGGGGGAAGTGGATGGAAGGCTTAGATATGGGGGGTTATGTGGTGGAAATGGTGAAATAGAGTGGATTTGAGGTGGAGGTGAAGTGGAATGGAGTGGAGGTGACAATGGAGCGAAAATGGGAGTAGAAGGTAGCCAGCCTCGTGCCCCAACCACCACCTAGGTATATATAGGTGTGGAGAGGAAGCACTAGGTCAAGTAGGGGCAAAATGGGCAAAACAGTGAAAACTAGGTGAGTTTTGTGAGTAGCACGACCGTGGTGGGTCACCACGGTCGTGGTGGGTAGGGTAGGCCACGACCATGGTGTGTGGGCACGATCGTGGGAATTAAAATGGCTAAATGTCAGGTTGGTGGTCAAATTTGGGCTGAAAAGGCCACAGCCGTGGTGGGTTGAGGGTAGAACGGCCGTGCTGCGTAGCACGGCCGTGGTGGGATCTGGTAGCACGACCGTGTTGCGCGACACGACCGTGGTGGGAGATGGTAGAACGGCCGTGCTGCGTGGCACGACCGTGGTGGGTGATGGTAGCACGACCGTGGTGGGTGGTCGCAGCACGGCAGTGCTGCGTGGTACGGCCGTGGTAGAGCATGCTCTACATCTGCTTCAAAATTGAGATTTTTTTTGTGATTTCTTCATTTGCAGCACGACCGTTCTGTATTACCACGACCGTGCTGGGGGCTTTGCTTGCACTTTGAGCTTCAAACTTCATTATCTATGGACTTATTTGCTTAAGCTTGACTCTTGGCCACTAGGGGTAGGTTGGGGGAGCTTTGGGGCCTTCTTTGGGCCCCTCCATCTCTCTCGTCCATCCAAGTGTGGTCCAAGTACCTGAAAAACATGCAAAAAATGTCCATAAGTGCATTTTACACAAATATGCATATTAAGGGAAATATCATGCAATCTAATAGGTATAGATGTGATTGAAGAGAAAAAAGACACAAGATTAAGCCCTAAAATAGGGATGAATCAGTGAGACACACAGTCCCAACGAGAAACATAACCCCCTCCAAAACTATAAAACCTCAAAGGAGAGCTAGAACAGATAAAATAGGTAACTGATATAAGTAGATCTTATATGAGAAGCATACCAAGCAGAGCTAACTTGCTATAACTTCTTACCGAGATACTTAGGAAGCATATGCACATATAATAATATGGAACATGATTGACAAGATAAGTCTAATAAGAATTTATCATAACATCTGAGGAATATGTAATTAGCTGCAAGATATAACTAGGGCAACTATAGAAACAAGGCCCCAACCAAGATTTTGTGTTTTCCCTAAGCAGATATACTATACAGCTGGATTATGATTTAATATGCCCTAAGGAAGTGAGCTGTACCGCTCAAATCCAACCTTCAGTTGTGAAACCCAAAGTTGGTACCATACAAGGTCAATGGAAGAGCCAGACTCCACGACCTCACCTTCTTGTGGTCAGTGCACGAGAACCAAAGCATGATCGTAGTCTCTTGGTTAAGTGGCCTCAGCCACACAGGGTCAGGCTACCCTCTACCTAGCCCACCTTGGTACATGTATCGACGCTAGAAAACCGAGCCACGAGCCTATTCACCATGCTCCATCATCATTGAGCCATGGACCTGTTCACCATGCTCTATCACATATCCTGAGCCATGGGCCTGTTTACCATGCTCTAACCACACTAAGGCACATGCCTGAAACCGTGCTCTAAACATGCACTACTACTTAGGGCATAGGTGCACCCCGCATATTCAACAATATGCGTTCCGAGTTAACTCTTAGGAGAACCTATTTCACCATCACCAAACTCCTGACGATGATGGACTATGGCCAGAGCAACTATATGAAAGGTTCCTCTGTAATTAATTAATGCATTTTAAGTGGATTGCAAGATTCAACCAAGTTATGTAACATGCAACTATAACAAGAATGAATAAACATAAAACACATTATCTTGTGTTACATTGTCACTAAGGCCTTCAGTGCCATCAACATCATCTTGATCCATCACAAGGATCCAACATCACATGTTACCACTTGGCCTCTTGCCAATCATCTAGATTCATCACAAGGATTAACATCACATGGATTCAATCCCATCATCAAGGCACACATTGTCATTCCCTGGGTAACACCCATCATACACTATTACAGAAATGGCTTATAACGTCACTTTTAAAGGCGTCGGTTGTATAAATACACCGACACCTAAACAATACAACGTCGATTTATAAAATAAACCGACATCAATCTGTGAAGGGCGACCAGACACGTGTATCGCTTTTATTCAGTGTCGGTTCCTTAATAACAAACTGACGCCTAAAATTAACCGTCAAATCCAAAATTTCCAGCGAAAAAAATTACCTCCAAAATTTAACATATGACGTCGGTTATTAACTAATAAACCGACGACTAAAGGTTATTCGCGAGATAGAAATTGGGCACATTTTGGTCGTCGGTTTTACAACAGTGACCGACACTTATGGGTTTTTCCGCGTTGTCCGCGGGAAATTTTTCACACCCTTTGAGTGTCGATTTTTGATATAAACTGACGACTATGGTCATTAATCGAGAACAATTTTTTTAATTGGCATATGTAGATAGACGTCGGTTTTTTTCTAGTTAAAACTGACGACTATCATTGAGAATAAGTGTCAGTTTTTCTGTAGAACCGACACCTTTAATTTTATTTGTCAGTTTTATTAAATAACCGACACCTAATGTTAACTTAATAGAACCCGCATGAGCCCGACTTTTCCCCTTTCTCTGTTTCATTCATCTCAATTTCGAGGGTTTAAGCTCCGGCGACGATTCCTCTGCTCACCTCTCCTGTGCCGCCGCTCGCCTCCACCACCGCCGTTTGCTGGTCCTCTGGCCACTGCACTCCAGGCCAGCCGCCACCCTAGCTCGATCGCCCACCCTCTCTGTTCGCCGCCCACCTCGACGCAACCAGTAGCTGTGTGCGGTACCTCTCTGCTCGCCACCCTCTCTACTCGCCCGCCCTCTCTACTCGTCGCTGCCTGCTTCTGGTCCGCCACCTTCTCCTCTGCTCTGGTCGACACCTTCTCCTCTGCCTCACCGCCGCTTCTGCTCCGGCCAGATTTCTCCTCTACTCCGGCCGGCCTGCTTCTGCTCTCCGTCGGCCGTCTGCTGCTGCTCACCGCCAGACACATTCTCCTCTTTTCCTCTGCCGCCGCCGAGGTACCCTTCTTTCTCCTCTTCTTCCTCTAGGGTATTCCTACATATGGCTACTGGTTGTTTGTTTTTTTCCTTTGTTGATGCTCCCCTCTCACTCGATGAGTGACGGTCGAGTTTTTTGTGGGCTTGTTTCTTGGCTGGTTCTCTATAAGGTTACATGACTAATTATTTCTTTGAAAAGGGGGTGTTATTCTTTACCTCTCCAATCTTATCATAGATACTCCAGATCTAACATATCAATCGTTTTTTGTTAAACCCTTGATGAAAACTTTAGATAGGCGCTTTATATGTTTTAACCCTAATTAACACCAAAAGTGGATTAACGCGACCTCAACATATATGTTAATGCTTAATGTGATGCAGTAAGACATTGAATGATAGGTAGCGATGGTGAAATTCATTCCGGCCTGTGTTACTCTCATATGATAATTTCGTTCAACCCTTTTATTAATCACAACTTTAGAATAATCAATATTTAATTCAACCCTTTTATTAATCACAGAATAATCAATCAATCCAGCTTTTGTCTTAAATATTAGTTAAATAATCACAACCTTAGAAACATATCAGTTTGTCTCCTAGTCAAATCACATCCAGACCTGTACAAAGATTAGACCAAGATTTTAAACCATCGCTCATCCACGAGTTTCCTCCACTACATATGTTGTTATGAATAACCTTAATGCTGCTTTTGTTATAACAATATGGAAAAATGTTGCTTTTTTTATATATTGGGCATGCTACTTAATTTTCTATGGTATAGCTACCACGAGTTTTGTTACAAATATCTGTATATCGGGTTAAGGACATGTTTCTATTGTGACATGTTGAGTTTTTTTCTATGTTATACCCACCACGATTTGTGTTATAAAATAATACATTGATTAATTTAGGAAGCATTGATATGTTGTTATGGCTGTCCACAAGTGTTTTTATAAGAAAATTGTGTGTTAAATGAGGTTGTGAACTAGGGACTGGTGTTATATTATGTTGGCCTAGAAACCCGTCCAAGATTTACTCATTAGGAGTAAATCTTGGATAGTCCCCAGTTTGGGACTGTTCTTGAACACCTAATCTCACTTAGGATGTAAGTGTATAATGTGTATTTGGTTTTCAAGAAAATTCTGGTAGCATTTCCCCGTTTGTTCTCTAAGTACATATGTACTTGGAGAACAACGGGGAAATGCTGCCAAAATTTTCTTGAAAACCCAATACACATTATACACTTACTAGTGAGATTAGGTGTTCAAGAATGGGATAGGTGGTACACATTTATTATATATAAGAATGACATCACATGAATAAACCCTAAAGTTTTAACCATAAACTCTAATATGTTTACCCTAGACCCTAATCTTGTTGTAATATATACTTATTTTCTCTTTGATTATAGAATGGATAGATCATGGATGTCCATTCGCAATCAATGCACCCCAGAGTTTATTTCTGGTCTTGATCAGTTTATTAGATTTGCCGAGGAACATAGGAAACAACCTGGAGATAGGTTCTACTGTCCATGTAGGCATTGCGGTAACAACTTGAAAGTCAGTACTGGTGACGAAATCAGAAGTCATGTCATGTGAAATGGGATTGTACAAGGCTATACAGAATGGCACTGGCATGGAGAGATTTCAAATCCAAAACTAGTGGATGTCGATAGTAGTGCTTGTGTGGAAGAAGAAATTACCTTCAATGATGTAGATGTGAACGAATCAGTTCCAGTAGACATCGTTGATGTGATGCTGGATAGTTGTGGGTTAGAGCACACCAAAACTGATCCACCTCCCATGTTTAGAAACATTGTGCATGATGTTGATATACTATTATACATGGGCTGTAAGTTTACGAAGCTTAGCGCTGTGTTGAGATTGTATAAACTGAAAGCTAACAATCTATGGAGCGACAAAAGCTTCACGTCATTGTTGCCTTTGTTGAAAGAAATTCTTCCTGAAGGAAACGAGCTGCCGATCTCAACATACCGGTTAAAGAAATTGTTGTGCCCAATGGGAATGGAGGCCAAGAAGATACACGCATGCAAGAATGATTGTGTATTATTTCAAAAGGACTATGTGGATTTGAAAGATTGTCCGAAATGTGGTGCGTCAAGGTATAAATTGACGACTTTGGGGGAGTCCAAAACTGGTTCTCCCGCCAAGGTGATGTGGTATCTACCTATAATACCACGGTTTCAATGCTTGTTTTCCAATCCTATAGATGCGAAGAATTTGAGGTGGCATGCAGATGTTAAGAAAAATAATGATGAGATCCTACGACATGCGTCTGATTCCCCACAGTGGAAGAAGATTGATTTATTGTACCCTGAATTCAGTGAAGAGGACATGAATCTAAGACTTGGGCTTTGTACAGATGGGATGAATCCGTACGGGACATTGAGCAGCCAACATAGCACTTGGCCAGTTATGCTTGTTATATACAATCTTCCTCCCTGGTTATGTATGAAAAATAAGTATGTTATGTTGTCGTCTTTGATATCGGGCCCTAAACAACCTAGAAATGATATTGACGTTTATCTTGAACCTATGATTGATGACTTGAAGAAGCTCTGGGGTGAAGGTGTGAAGGATAAACCCCATATCACCCAAAGTAGCAAACCCTAATGCCCAAGCTGCATATCGCTCAAGGCAACATAGCCACTAGGGTACCATGTTGGGCAACACAACTAGGGGAGTGTCTTACAAGGTACAAGGCATATCATCCAACACAAGATCTACCTACCATACCCGTATCAGTTAAGGGAACAATCCACTATATCACCCAAGGTAAGATCTACTGTATTACTCAAACATCCTACCGGGCAGAACCATAACGTGCAACACCTAAACAACACCCCTATCACCCAACATCATCTTGGGCTAGGATCCATATCGGGCAAAGCATCCTCCAACAAGGTGTCAGGCATCACCATCTAAGAAGATGTCATGCAAGGAACCAACATGCCATGACACCCAACACAGACCACCTAACGCCCGAGGCACATCCTTGTCGGCCAAAAGCAAATTGTCCAACAAAACATCTTGGGTAAGGACCCAAATGTCATGACAGGTTGGACACCTTCAACCTCAAGATTGCCACAAAGAAACCCTAAAAGGTCAAGAGAGTTGGCTCACCTCTCAAATCCATGGTAAGAGAGGGGTATTGCCTAAGCAACTAAGAGTATAGACTCACCTCTCAACAACCAAGTGAGAGAGGGGTTTTGCCCACACAACTAGAGCTTAAGCTCACCTCTCAAGACCAAAGAGAGAAAGGGGTTTTTCCCCAAGAACACACCCCACACACCATGGAATTAGGAACCCTAGGCTCACCTCTCAACAACTAAGAGAGAGGGGTTTTTCCCAAAGAACCCTAATCCAACAGTTCGGCCAACAAGGTCCAAGAACACATCTAAACGACATAACCATGTCACCATATCCAACAAGATCAAGGGCACATACTAGAGCAAGAGCATTACTAACAAGGTATGCATGGCTGATCAAGATAACATGTAAATAAGCAATATATAAAGAAGGTAGTATAGCTAGGGTTAGGAGTTATGTAACCCGCCTCAAGCACACTCCTCAAGCTCCAAAGCTTCAAGAACCAAGCTTCAAGCTCCAAGGCAACACCTTCGGCCAACACACAAGAGGAGAAGGAGCAAGGCACATCTAGGGTTTTGGCCACCACTAGAGGAAGAAGAAGACTCCACCAAGGAGATCGACCACCAAGCTCTACCAGGGGGAGATATCGGCCACCAAGAAAGAAGGGAAGAACTAAGGAGCTAAAGGGATCCCAAGATAGCAAAGAAGGGGGTATATATGCAAGGGGGTTAAGTGGGCGTCCACTAGGGGATTGTTCCACATGTTCTCTCCCAACCACCACTTGTCCAAACTATGCCACCTTGCTAGCACCCCAAACCACTTGCTCATGACTTGCCACCAACTAGCAAAGAAATGACCACTTGTACAAAGAATGGTGACACAAATGAGGCTAGGTCAAGCGGGTGTGTATCACCCAACATGGTGCCATGGCTGATACACCACTTGGTTGATACAACCCTGGTTGATACACTCATGCCCGTTACACTCTTGGCTGACACACCAAGCAAACAAGGCTCAAGAAATCCCAACAACAAGCCCAAGCTTCACAAGCTTAAATGAGGCCCAAAAACAACTCAAGCAAGTCACCCTACTCATCCTCTCAATCCTAGAGGATGCAAGGAGAGAGAAAGACATCTCTCAAGGTGGCAAACTTGCACACAAACCCTAAAAATTGGGTAAATTGGGGCACACCTCAACCTCCCAACAAAGCACAAATAGAACCCTAATCACAACTCAGGTGATCAGCAAACATCTTAGTACAAGGTTTAGGCAAAGCAAATAGGGTAAGCCCAAAATGGAGGTCAGGGTCCTTACAAGCCATAAACCTCTACAAAAGGATTTTGCCCCCGAAATTCGAAGAGAAAAGTGAGGTATACTTCCTCCTCATCTCTTCCTCGAGCTCCCACGTGGCTTTCTCAATGCCACGATGATGCCAAAGAACCTTCACAAGAACCATGTTCTTCCTCTTTATCTTCTTCACTCTTCTGTCAAGGATCAACACCAGACCTTCCTCGTAGGTCACATCTTCATCTAGCTCAACCTCAACTGGCTGTATTACTGTCTCTGTGCCTGGATGACTTTTCTTCAGCATATTGACATGGAACACTGGATGCAACCTGTGCAACTCTGGCGGTAGCTTTAACTTCTAAGCCACTTTGACAACTCATGCTATCACTGGATATGGCCCCATATACTTGGGAGCCAACTTGCCTTTTCGGACAAACCTCATCACACCTTTCCATGGAGAGACCTTGAGATACACCTTGTCTCCTACTTGGAACTCTAGAGGTCGTCGACGATTATCTGCATATGACTTCTATCTATCCTGTGTCGCTTTCAACTGTTGTAGTATCACCTTGATCTTCTCTATTGTCTGTTATACTAACTCAAGACCCAGAAGTTGATACTCGCTAGACTCATACCAACATAAAGGAGATTTGCACTTCCTACCGTATAAAGCCTCATAAGGTGCCATGTTGATACTCTGTTGGTAACTGTTGTTGTAGGCAAACTCTATCAAACTGAGGTGCACGTCCCAACTGCCTAGGAACTGCAAAACACAAGGTCGGAGAAGATCCTCCAAAGTCTGAATAGTCCTTTCAGACTGTCCATCTGTCTGTAGGTGGAAGGAAGTACTAAACCTCAACTGTGTTCCCAATTATCTTTGAAACTACTCCCAAAAATGACTCATAAACTGGGGACCTCTGTCAGAGACTATCGTTACTGGGACACCATGAAAATGCACTATCTCATCCACATACACTTGAGCAAGCTTCTTTGTTGTATATGTTGTCTTCACAGGTATGAAATGAGCATATTTCATCAATCTGTCCACTATCACCCACATGGAATCGTGATTCCTAGCTGTCCTCAGGAGGCCAACTACAAAATCCATGGTTACATGATCCCATTTCCACTGTGGTATTGGCATGCGTTGCAACATACCTGCCATCTTCTGATGCTCAACCTTAACCTACTGTGCTTCTTTGATCTGCTGCCTCAACGTAGGATTCACTTGAATCTGTGCCAATAGTCCTGCCAACAAAGATACTTCCAACTATACATTCATCTGTCGCAAAGATACGAACATATTCCGCCTATGGTATATCAAAGAACTCAACTGTGCCTTCTTCGTAGGAAGAGAAGAAGACTTCCTGCTAAGCACATCAGCTAACACGTTCACCTTACCAGGATGATACTCAATGGTACAATCATAATCACTGATCAGCTCCATCCAGCAACGTTGTCGCATGTTCATCTCACTCTACGAGAAGATATACTTCATGTTCTTATGATCCGTAAAAGATCTGACACACTTCCCCACAAACATAGTGTCTCCAAATCTTCAATGCATGGACCACCGCTTCCAGTTTCAAATCATGTGTCAGATAACTCTTCTCATGCTTTCTTAAGATGTCGCGGAGCAAAAGAAACCACATGATTTTCCTGCATCAGCACACAACCTAAGCCTTTCTTAGAAGCATCACAGAAAACAACATAGTCTTTCCCAGGCTCTGGCAGCACCAACACTGGAGCACCAGTCAGCTTCTCCTTCAGGTTTTGAAAAGCTTGTTGACAACGATCATACCAAAAAAAGGTACATCCTTACTGGTCAACTTCGTCAATGGCATCACGATTACACTGAAGTCCTTTATAAACTTCTGGTAGTATCATACTAAACCCAAAAAACTACGAACTTTAGTCGGCATCTTTGGTTTCTCCCACTCTACAACTGACTCCACCTTCTTGGGATCCACTCTGATTTTTTACGCTGATATCACATGTCCCAAGAAAGTCACTTCCTTCAGCCAGAACTCACACTTGCTGAACTTGGCATACAACTGGTGCTGGCGAAGGAGAGTCAACACTTGTCGAAGATGTTGTTCATGATGTTGACTGTCCCAACTATAGATCAAGATGTCATCTATGAAAACCATAATAAACTGATCTAAAAATGGACGAAACTCCTTGTTCATCAGATCCATGAAAGCAGCAGGTGCATTGGTTAGCCCGAATGACATAACCACGAACTAAAAGTGACCATACCTCATCCTAAAAGTTGAATTTGGTATGTCATCCTCCTTGATTCTGAGATGATGATATCCAGACCACAAATTGATCTTCGAGAATACTGTAGCACCACAAAACTGATCAAACATGTCATCTATCCTCGGCAATGGATACTTGTTTTTTATCGTAACTTTGTTCAAATGCCGATAATCTATGCACAGACGCATCGATCCATCCTTCTTCCTCACGAACAGAACTGGAGCACCCCACGACGATGTGCTCGGTTTGATGAAACCTTTATCCAGCAACTCCTGTAACTACTTCTTCAGTTCTTCCATCTCAGCTGGAGCCATCCTGTATAGTGTTTAAGCAACTGACTGTGTCCTTGGTACTATATTGATTTCAAAATCAATCTCTCGAGGTGGGGGAACACCGGGAAATTCATTGGGAAACACATCCTCAAACTCTTTGACAATAGGCACATCCTCAAGGATAGAACCTTCTGCCTCAGTATCCACAACATGAGCCAAAAATGCTCTACAACCTTTTCGCAACAACTTTTCTGCCACCATAGCTGATACCAAAAACATCGGAAGAATCTTCCTATCTCCCTGGAAGATCCACTTCTCACCATCATCAGCAAACACCACTTGCTTGGAACCATAGTCTAGCACAATCTTATACCTCTCTAGGGTATCCATCCCAAGGATTACGTCGAATCCATGCATATCAAGTGGTAGGAGATCCACTTATATGTTGTGTCCCAAAAAGGATAGAACACAAGATGGACACACTTCTCAAAGCATCGAGGAACCATCAAGAGGGGTTTTTAACAACAAGTCACCTTTCTTACAACTAACAGGTAAAAGACAGCTATCAAGCATACTACGAGCGATAAAAGAGCATGTATCACTCGAGTCAACAAGAATAGATACAAAGCAAGAAGAAGTAAAATCAGAATGAAATAACTCCATCTAACCTGTCACCACTCACGGGTTGACTGTCACCTCCGACTGACTCATAGCATAGAATCGAGTTGTTGCTTGCTATCTACGTCCTCGGCTTCCTTGAGCAGACAATCCAGCTTATGATGTTGTCTGTGTCCTCATCCTCTGGCAACACTAAACTTCTATCTATCTGACCCTTGTTGAGTCTGTTTCGGTTGTTGCATCACTTCGACATCTCTCCTTGGGAAATTCCACCTGATATGCCCGACCTGTTCATAGAGAAAGCATGACGAGTCTCTCGGCTGTTGCCTAGACGGTCCTGTCACTGCCACTGAAGCTGTACTGTAGGCTCTAGATGGAGAAAAACCACACCCTCTTCCTTTACTCGATGACCACTGAGATGGTGCACTAGAGCCTTGCATCACAAAAGGTGAAGAAAACCTCAACTTCTTGTGGCTGTCAAACCTCTGTTTCTGAAACTGAGAAGGCCTTTTCTTGGACATGGTCTCTCTCTTCTCCTTGACTGACCGTTCAATCCTTTAGAGAGACTCCACAAATGTGGCATACCGCTCTCAGTTATCTAAAGCAACAACAGGTGTCGACAACTCGGCACTCAAACCTTTCTCAAACCGTCTGATCCTCTCATCATCTGTTGCTGCCATGTGAGGACAAAACCTTAGTAGCTCCATAAACTTGGCTTCATACTCAGTGATGCTCAGAGAACCTTGGCGCAGATGCTCGAAATGGCTGATCTTCTTGTCCAGATACGTCTTCGGGAAGTATCAACTCATGAACTCTCACCGAAAGACATCCCAATAGATCACCTCACTAGGTCACTTCTCTTCCTCGATGGCCCACCAGTGGCCAACACTACCTTTCAGAAGATAGACATCATGCTTGACTTTGTCTACTTCGGGGATGTCAAGGACCCGGAAGGCCTTCTCAAGACCTATCAGCCACAGATCTGCATCTGTTGGATCAGTCGTTCCAGCATAATATGAAGCTCCGACTCAACAAAGCCGCTCAAAGGTCTTCCCAATACCCGATGATTCTTCACGGGGAACTGATGCTCTTGGCAGAGGCACAGGTAATCTCTCCACCATGAGATTCATCGTTTCCATTACATGTCCCATAAGGTTCTGGTAGACAGGATTCTCAAAAATGGCTGGGTCGATTTGGGGGACCTTAGGCACATGATCTTCATGTGTCTGTATACTAGCTCCATCAACTGATGTAGTGACACTGCTCTCGGAAGCATGTTCTTTGTGACTTCCAGACATCTTTTTGCTTTTTCTTCTGTTGGAGGGCAGAAGGTTATTATGAGAAAATCTGGAAAAATCACAAGAACAGACACAAAACCTAGTCCTAGATCCCTATAGACTCGGCGAACCTAGAGCTCTGATACCAACCTAATATGTGACATCCCGCTATCACACAGACAACAAAAATGCCATGTGAAAATGTGTGGAACCGTCATAAACATCGTATTACCAAAAACACGAGTTAATTAAAACGGATTGCAGAAAGCAGGTAAGAAAGGAACTATTACAACCAGATCCACATCCTACAAAGAAACATATTATATAAATATACATCAACTTGATGCAGGTCCACCATTCATAGAATCCAGCTGTCTTTAATCCATAAAGGATGCATCACCTATTTATATACATAACAGACCTAGCCAGGTCAACAATAGGGTAAGAAAGCCATATCAACTATACATCGTGAAACCTCATCAAGACACCTACAAGGACCTGAGAGTACATGGATGACTCTAGGACTCTACTACAAAATCTCTAAAAGACAGCAACATAACCACCTCTTTCCTTCTACTGTTCTTCTTGCTACTCAGCTGCAACACCATGATCACCACCATGTCTAGGTCGATCACCTAAAAAGGTATTAAACCAACAGGGTGAGACACAGAGTCACAGCGAGAAACATAACCCCCGCCGAAACTATAAAACCTCAAAAGGAGAGTTAGAACAGATAAAATAGGTAACTGATATAAGAAGATTGTATATGAGCAGCATACTAAGCAGAGCTAACTTGCTATAACTTCTTACCGAGATATTTAGGAAGCATATGCACAGATAATAATATGGAACATGATTGACAAGACAAGTCTAATAAGAACTTATCATAACATCTGAGAAACATGTAATTAGCTGCGAGATATAACGAGGGCAACTATACAAACAAGGCCTCAACCAATGTTTCATGTTTTCCCTAAGAAGATATACTATACGGTTGGATTATTATTTAATATTCCCTGAGGAAGTGAGCCATACCGCTCAAATCCAACCTTCGATTACAAAACCCAAAGTCGGTGCCATACAAGGTCAATGGAAGAATCAGACTCCCTGACCTCACCTTCTCGTGGTCAGTGCACGAGAACCAAAGCAGGATCGTAGTCTCTTGGTTAAGTGGCCTCAGCCACACAGGGTCAGGCTACCCTCTGCCTAGCCCACCTTGGTACAGGTATCGGCTCTAGAAAATCGAGCCACGAGCTTGTTCACCGTGCTCCATCATCATTGAGCCATGGTCCAATTCACCATGCTCTATCACATATCCTGAGCCATGGGCATGTTCACCATGATCTAACCACACTGAGCCACGGGCCTGAAACCATGCTCTAAATATGCACTACTACTTAGGGCGTAGGTGCACCCCGCATATTCAACAATATGCGTTCCAGGTTAACTCTTAGGAGAACCTGTTTCACCATCACCAAACTCCTGACGATGATAGATCTATGGCCAGGGAAATTACATGAAAGGTTCCTCTATAATTAATTAATGCATTTTAAGTGGATTGCAAGATTCAACCAATTTATGTAACATGAAACTATAATAAGAATGAATAAACATAAAACACATTATCTTGTGTTACATTGTCACTAAGGCCTTCAGTGCCATCAACGTCATCTTGATCCATCACAAGGATCCAACATCACATGTTACCACTTGGCCTCTTGACAATCATCTAGATTCATCACAAGGATTAACATCACAAGGATTCAATCCCATCATCAAGTAACACATTGCCATTCCCTGGGTAACACCCATCATATATCACTGGGTTCATCACAACCCTTAATGTTCTACATCATATCATTGTCATGCCATCATCATGGCCTCATCATACAAATTGTGCCTACATGGTTAGCATGAGCATAGAGGTACAACTGTACTCATACAAGGAACATCTTAAACTTATTGCATATACCAAGAGAGATATAATTACATAATTGGATGAGCATATCTATGCATGACATTATCTTATATGACTTTTCGATCAAGCATTAGGGTTTCCAACTGATCACAAGGTACAACCCTCACTATAGATATATCAGGTAAGAGACAACCCTCACCAAAGGTATAACAGGAAAGGGACAACCCTCACCAAAGGTGCCATAAACCTCACTAAAGGTAAGGCATGCCTCATCAAAGAGTATGACGCCCAAAACTGTATCGGTTAGCACTGCAACTAACCACCACTTACTGTATTAACTAGCACTGTATTGGTCAACACCCATCTAGGGTTAACAACCATGTCAGGCAGCACTATCACCTTGGTATCGAGCACAACCAGACCCTAAGCACCACCCATCATATAAGTCAACCTTCATATCGGTCAACAGCCATATCGGGCAGCACTAGACATCTAAGTGTAAGAGGATATCGGGCATGAAGGATAAACCCCATATCACCCAAAGTAGCAAACCCTAATGCCCAAGCTGCATATCGCTCAAGGCAACATACCCACTAGGGTACCATGTCGGGCAACACAACTAGGGGAGTGTCTTGCAAGGTACAAGCCATATCACCCAACACAAGATCTACCTACCATACCCGTATCAGTCAAGGGAACAAGCCACTATATCGCCCAAGGTAAGATCTGCTGGATTACTCAAACATCCTACCGGGCAGAACCATAACGTGCAATGCCTAAACAACACCCCTATCACCCAACATCATCTTGGGCTAGGATACATATCGGGCAAAGCATCCTCCAACAAGGTGTCCGACATCACCATCTACGAAGATGTCACGCAAGGCACCAACATTCCATGACACCCAACACAGACCACCTAATGCCCAAGGCACATCCTTGTCGGCCAAAAGCATATCGTCCAACAACACATCTTGGGTAAGGACCCAAAGGTCATGACAGGTTGGTCACCTTCAACCTCAAGATTGCCACCAAGAAACCCTAAAAGGTCAAGAGAGTTGGCTCACCTCTCAAATCCATGGTAAGAGAGGGGTATTGCCTAAGCAACTAGAGTATAGACTCTCCTCTCAACAACCAAGTGAGAGAGGGGTTTTGCCCACACAACTAGAGCTTAAGCTCACCTCTCAAGACCAAAGAGAGAAAGGGGTTTTGCCCCAAGAACACATCCCACACACCATGGAATTAGGAACCCTAGGCTCACCTCTCAACAACTAAGAGAGAGGGTTTTTTCCCAAAGAACCCTAATCCAACGGTTCGGCCAATAAGGTCCAAGAACACATCTAAACGACATAACCATGTCACCACATCCAACAAGATCAAGGGTGCATATTAGAGCAAGAAAATTACTAACAAGGTATGCATAGATGATCAAGATAACATGTAAACAAGCAGTATATAAAGGAGTATAGCTAGGGTTAGGAGTTATGTAACCCGCCTCAAGAACACTCCTCGAGCTCCAAAACAAGCTTCAAGCTCCAAGGCACCACCTTCGGCCAACACACAAGTGGAGAAGGAGCAAGGCACATCTAGGGTTTCGGCCACCACTAGAGGAAGAAGAAGACTCCACCAAGGAGATCGACCACCAAGCTCTACCAAGGGGAGATATCGGCCACCAAGAAAGAAGGGAAGCACTAAGGAGCTAAAGGGATCCCAAGCTAGCAAAGAAGGGGGTATATATGCAAGGGGGTTAAGTGGGCGTCCACTAGGGGATTGTTCCACATGTGCTTGCCCAAACACCACTTGTCCAAACTATGCCGCCTTGCTAGCACCCCAAACCACTTGCTCATGACTTACCACCAACTAGCAAAGCAACAACCACTTGTCCAAAGAATGGTGACACAAATGAGGCTAGGTCAAGAGGGTGTGTATCGCCCAACATGGTGCCATGGCCGATACACCACTTGGCCGATACAACCCTAGTTGATACACTCATGCCTGATACACTCTTGGCCGACACACCAAGCAAACAAGGCTCAAGAAAGCCCAACAACAAGACCAACCTTCACAAGCTTAAACGAGGCCGAAAAACAACTCAAGTAAGGCACCCAACTCATCCTCTCAACCCTAGAGGATGCAAGGAGAGAGAAAGACATCTCTCAAGGTAGCAACTTGCACAATAACCCTAAAACTTGGGTAAATTGCAAGTTGTACCTCAACCTCCCAACAAAGCACAAACAGAACCCTAATCACAACTCAGGTGATTAGCAAACATCTAAGCACAAGGTTTAGGCAAAGCAAATAGGGTAAGCCCAAAACGGAGGTCAGGTTCCTTACAACGACAGATAGTATACTCGACCTGAGCTACTACTGTTGTCCCTGCTGACGTGGTCCTTCCTCTGCAGTCTAGTTTCTATTCCCTCATCCACATACACCTAAAAATTGTGGATCCCATGGGGTGAGACTATTGTCCCAGCGAGAGATATAACTCTCTACCAACAATATTATTATCATAGGAAATAGTATAAAACTAAGCAGAGGATACTTTATGCAATTAGAAGGGATATTTTCAGTGCAAAGCATAAATATTAATAACAAAGTTATAAGTCATTTGTTTGCTTTATAAGGAATGTGAAGAACATCTATCTACTAAGATGTATAAAAGTAATGAGGCATCAACCAATGTTTTTCATATTCAATCCTTAAGAAAATACGCTACACGGCTGATTAGATGTTCACATTCACACTAATGCCCAGAGGAGATGAGGTATACCGTTCATGCTCCAACCAACCACGACTACATTATGCATTGGTACCATACAAGGTCAATGGTAGAGCCAACTGTCAAGACCTAACTTGTCTCGGTCAGTACGAGATAACTGGTAGGACATCTTGTGTCAACTGCAAATAGCTTGTCGGGGTGTAGCGACATCTTCTCTATAGAGTTACACCTGCAGCATGTACTCTCTTTGGGAGAAGACCACTGAGCTTTCCCAGATTATTGTTCATCAGGAAGACCACTGAGCGATCCTAGTTTAATTTCATTAGGAAGACCACTGAGTGATCCTGGTGTATTTGGGGAGTCCAATGAGCACCCCGGTATAATGTATACCGAGTTAAACTCATTTCACCATTCAGCAAATCCTGAGACTAAATGGATCTTTAGTCTGGGCAACTACATGATAACATTTATTAGATCACAGTTGCAGGCTCGTGGCTCGGTGTGGTTAGAGCATGGTGAATGAGCCCATGGATCAGGATATGTGATAGAGCATGGTGAACAGGCCCATGGCTCAGTGATGATGGAGCACGGTGAATAGGCTCGTGGCTCGGTTTTCTAGCGTTGATACCTATACGAAGGTGGGCTAGGTAGAGGGTAGCCTGACCCTGTGTGGCTGAGGCCACTTAAGCAAGAGACTGCAATCCTGCTTTGGTTCTCGTGCACTAACTACAAGGAGGTGAGGTCATGGAGTTCGGCTCTTCCATTGACCTTGTATGGCACCGACTTTGGGTTTCGTAACTGAAGGTTGGATTTGAGCGGTACAAATCATTTCCTCATGGCATAATAAATCATAATCCAGCCGTATAGTATATTTTCTTATGGCAAACACAGAACATTGGTTGAGGCCTTGTTTGTATAGTTTCCCTGGTTATATCTTGTAGTTACTTACATGTTCCTCATATGTTATGATAAGTTCTTATATGTCTTCTCTTATCAATCATGTCTCATATTATTATCTATGCATATGCTTCCTAAAATATCTCGGTAAGATGTTGTAACAAGCTAGTTCTGCTCAATATGTTGCTCATATACGATCTGCTTATATCAGTTACCTATTAAATCTGTTATAGCTCTCCTTTGAGGTTTTATAGTTTTGGCGGGGATTATGTTTCTCGCTGGGACTGTGTCTCACCTCATTGTTTTAAAACCTTTTTGGGTGATCGAGCTAGACGTGGTGGTGTTCGTGAGGTTGCGGCCGAGCAGTAAGAAGAACAGTACAAGGCAAGGTTGGATATGCTGTTGTTGTTGTTGGGTGTTTTGTAGTAGAGTCCTAGAGTCATCCCTGTACTCTCAGGTCCTTAGAGGTGTTTTGATGAGGTTTCATGATGTATAGTTGATATGGTTTTCTTATATCCTATTGTTGACCTGGCTAGGTCTGTTATGTACATAAACAAGTGGTGAACTCTTATGCTTATGGGACAGCTAGATCCTATAATTTGTGGACATGTATCAAGTTGATGTATATTTATATAACATGTTTCGTTGTAGGATGTGGATCTGGTTGTAATAGTTCCTTTCTTATATGCTTTCTGCAATCAATTTTAATTAACCTGTGTTTTTGGTATATGATGTTTATGACGGTTCCGCTCATTTTCGTGTGGCATTTCGTTGTTAGTGTGATAGCGGGATGTCACACTAGTATCCAATCTACTATATGTATCACTGTTGTCCTAACCAGCCCAACAAGAGCATAAAAATAGGATTCTCTATCCTGATTGGGTCAAAATGGGAATTCTTAGGCACTTGTTCTTCTCTTGCCTGATCCCTTGCACCCTCTCTTTGTGCAATAACATTGCTCTCAACAACGTGTTCCTCATATTCTCCAGTCATTTTTAAACTTCCCCCTTTCTTCTACATAAATAGAAGTCACTATAGGGTGTACCGGAGGATACTAGAACAGACTCAACACCTTAGTCCTGTCTTTGTAGACTTAGCGAACCTTAAGCTCTGATACCAAAACTTGAAATGACCGACATCAAACCAACAAACAAATCATTACTAATTAAGCGGAATAAACATAATAAGTGGATTAACAAAAATCACTAAAATTTAAAACTATTTTGCAAGGAGATCCTTTTCCAAAAAAAACTCTTACGGAAAGATCCAAAACTCATACATATCATGATTACATTATACAACATCTCATCTTGAGGACAACATATAACAGTTGCTCTATCAAAACACATACTGGAGCAACATAAAACCTTGAGGCATTCAAGCCAAAATCTCAGATCATTCATGAAACCAGTACGAACCAACTCCAAGGACCTGAGAATACAAAGACGACACATAGGACTTCTATCTACAAGACATGACAGACAATACACTCAACCTGAGCTGTCACTGCTGCCTCGGTTGTTGTTCCTCCTCTGTAGAAAGATCTTCGCCACCTCGTGCACGTCCACCTAAAAAAATGTGGATCCCACGGGGTGAGACAATTGTCCCAGTGAGAGATATAACTCTTCGCCAATCATATTATTATCATAGATTAAGCATTTATAAACCGAGCAGAGGTTATTTTTATATTAACAGGTTGGATAATTCACCATATGAATAGAATGAAGTAATCTCCTTTCTTAAGAGAACATTGCATCTAACCATGGTAGAGTTATCAATCATCTATCTGCTTTGCAAGGAATGTAAAGAAACATAAATATCATCTATCAACTAAGATGTATAACTAAAGTGTGCATCAATCAATGTTTTCCATATTTGATCATTAAGCAGATATACTACACGGATGATTACATTTTTCAATCACAGTTACGCCCTGAGGAGATGAGTTATACCGCTCATACTCCAACTGACCATGGCTACATAAAGCATCGGTACCATACAAGGTCAATGGGAGAGCCGGCTGCCATGACCTCTGCCGTCTCGGTCAGTGCGAGACCACAAGTAGGACATCTTGTGTCACTGCTAAATAGCTTTCTAGGGTATACTGGGAACTTCACTATAGAGCTACATCGTCAACTACACTGTCTTCGGGGAGATCTCAATTATCCATCCTCGTCCTTCATCATCATTGAGAGATTCATGATACATCCATCCCAACATATATAATGAAGGATTGAGAGATTTCATGTTTATCTCACATCAATCCCACATTAGGGCGTAAGGAAATTTGCACCCATCACCCCCACATATTCAAAAATATGCCCTCCGCGTTATGCCACGGAGCAACCCATTTCACCATTCAGCAAATTTTGATGCTGATGGATCTATGGCCAGGGCACTACATGATAATATTCCATTTGATTAATTAAGTGCATTACCATATCTTTTAGCATCAGTCAAGTTTCAAACAAAAATTATTATAACAAATGCTACAAAGAAAGGTGTAATACATCTATCAAGTACTTTTCAAATCTTTAGAACACATATAACATTTAGGATCTCAATCCCTTATCTCATTACTGGGAATTCTCATCCCTTAACATTATCATCATGATTCACTACAACAAACATACTCATTAGAGGCCTTTCAGAAAAGCCACTAAAAATAAAATAAAAGCCAGTAAATAGGTTTAGCGGCATTTGTTGACATTTAAAAAAATGTCTCTAGCGCCAATGCCACTAGGAAGATAGTGGCTTAAGTTGTAAAAGCCACTAAAGGTTTTTCTTTAGTGGCTTCGAATAAATGCCACATAAAGGCCACTAAACCATCATTTGGCATTTATAAAAAAGCCACTATCCATCAATTGGCTTTTATACAAATGCCACTATTTTTTATTTTGTTGGTGTATGAAAATGTTCTTATTGAGTTTAATGGCGTATAAAAAATGCCACTAATGACTACTAGTTCTGTATTACTACATGTTTATGGCTTTAAGTCATTCAATTTTCAATTCATTATCATTATTTCTAAATGAATGTCAATTGTAGACGAACTCACTTTTCTGAAAGTATGAATAATTTTTATTTATAATCAATTGAGAATTACATGGGGAGGACATTTTACCTTGCCCCTTAGATTGAATTACATGGGGATGACGTTTTACCTTGCCCCTTATATTGAATACAACACCAATGTTTACCAAGCTCCATTGAACTTGGATGGCTTCACATGCCAATATAGTCTTCACTGACTTAAAAGAACAATAGTAGGGAGGCGTGAATGACTGAATTAATTGAATTAACGATCTGTATAGCCGCTTATAAACCAGAAACTGCAGGAGTTGCAACATGATTCTCTTGATTAAGTCTGTATTCATTCCTCAGGTTGTACAGATTGGCTTTGTAGTGATTAAACTTTGATATACTTCAGATGTCACTGCTAGATTCTGAAAATCCTCTAGTCTTGGACTTCTTCTGTTAGTCTCAATATTTCTCGCAAAACCTCTCCTCTTCATCTTTGTGCCACTTCCTTTAATTCTCCTACTTACTGATCTCTCTGGAGTGACATCCATATTGGCTTCCTTGGTTTCCTTTACTGTAGAGATTTGGACTGAATCCTTGTTTATGTGCAGGTCATCTTTCTCTGCATCCACTAGGACGTTTACAAACTCTATTATTTCATCCAACTCCTGGTAAAAAATTGTGTGATTGTTGCATTATCAACAATAGTGTAAAGTAGAAAATAATAAGGGCAAATAATTTACCTACTGACTCATCTCAACAATGCCACCTGCATTATCAACAATAGGTCCAAACATATCCATAGTCAATACATATGCAGCAGTACTCAACATCCATGTTGAATCCACCAAGTGGCCTAATACAGAGCAGCTGCAACATCCATGTCGAATCCACCAACAGACTAACTGACAAATGGCCAAGCAAACCTTTCTTTCTTGCTTTGCAATTTCATTTTCCTTTGATAGCTTCCTCCAAGGACCTAATGCAATTTCATGCTCTTCTCAGGTTTTAGCTCTGAAATTAGAAAAAACCATTACCAAAAAAAACTTTCAGGAATTGTTAATTCCTCTTGCAAGTTGCAGCAATAGAAGTGCGATGTTCATCAAAAAATCTCACTAATACATGATTACAGTTAGCATGACAGTACATTGGTTCATCAAATTAAAAAGAAATTTACATTCCATCTCTATCAAAGAAATGTTCATGTTTTCTTATTCATCAAATTAAAAAGAAATTTACATTCCATCTCTATATCAAAGCAATAAGAGAACTAACTTCAATAATTATGAGTGGTGTTTGCTTATTCAACAGAGAACAATATAAAAACTCCCCAATAGATGAAATTCCCTTGGCAATATGTATGAAGGCATGTGAAGAATGAGACATAATAACAAGGTAAATAATGATTCCTGCTCTACAAAAAATGTGTGCAATATGCAATGGTAAATTCATGAGTTAATTATTAAACAGAGATGTAGAAAAGATGTGCACCAAACATGCTAGTCCTATAGGAAAGCTGAGCATACTCCTCAAAAGCATGTAGTTATTAGCCAAAGATGTGGCTGCCACAGCTCATTGTACAAAGTGCAATGCTTCCCTCAATGCAGAAGGAAATTCCACCATCTGACCTATAAACCAGTCATTATCTCACATATTTGACAAGGCTGCAACTGGGTTGTCTTGGATTGTATTCAACCACTATAGTCATCCCTATAGCTAAAAACTAGTTTGGTCTTGGTTGGCTCCACTTCTAGCCTGATCATGTCCAGTTCAAGAACATGAAAGTAACTATACATAAAAATGCCTGGAAAGTTTTTATTTTCCTCAATCCACCACTTTGGGTGCACCTTTGGAGTTATGTGTGTTAATCAGAAAGAGATCAGGGATAGGAATGCAGAACTGCAGGGATTTTGGCCGTATTTGGCTTAAAGTAGATGCAAAACAAAGCATGCACAATTCATATTATATGCAGAGGATGCCTTGTCACCCCTATTGGTGCAAGCCTCATAGACAGATGGACCTCCAACAAAATCTGGCATATCACTACTACAGAAACCCCATTTGGCGTCGGTCTTTTAACCCCATTTGGCGTCGGTTTCCGACCGACGCCTATGTGGGCGCCGCTAAAGGTCGAACATTTCGGCGTCGGTTTTTTCACCTACGCCTATTTAACCTATAGGCGTCGGTCTTTTAGTAGACAACCGACGCCAAAATGGTTCGCGTCACAGAAAACAGCGTCATCTAGGGCACTTTCTACGTCGGTGATTTACTAAAAGACCGACGCCTATATTCCATGTAGCGTCGGTCTTTTAGTTGATAACCGACGCATAAAGTGTCCTAGATGACGCCGTTTTCTGTGGCGCAAACCCTTTTGGCGTCGGTTATATACCAAATGACCGATGCCTGGTTGTTTAAATAAGCGTCGGTTCGATACGAATATCCGACGCCATTTCCAGGACTGCTTTGGCCACATCAGGCGTCGGTTATCTATAAATAACCGACGATGTATGTCTTTGCTGACGGCTTTCTATAAATAACCGACGCCTATTTATATATATATATTTTTCATATCAGTTTGCAGGCCTGCTGTGGCTGGTCAGCAGGATGAGAACATGCAGTTCAATTTTCTGAACTGCAGGTTTACGACATCCATTGATATCAGCCTACAAACAGGCCGCAAACCTGCAAAAGTCAAAGAAAATTTCACACAAGTACATACATTCAGACATCAATTCAATTCTCACATTCACACATATAGAAACATTCAAATACATGTATTAACATTCAGAAATATTCATTTACAAAGTATCATTCATTATCTCTATCAACATCCCAATTATATCTTACAGTTGCCACTGCTTGTATGGCTTTTGCCCATTCTTCTCTTACTTCATTTAATGCTTCCATCGTATATGGAGCATGTATATTTTTTAAGCGTTTACCTGTAGTGTTGTCAGTTTTAAACACCTACAAAGAGAATGATGTATATATATAAGTAATAATATAAAAATAAGATAAGATTGATATATTTCATACTAACTAATGAGACTATACATAATACCTCATGTATGGTATCGATGTCCAATGCGGCATATTTGATAATCATCTGCATAAATCGCATCACATAGTATGCACATGCCCAACCATTATCTTGTGTAGCGCACTATAAATTGAAACATACAAAATAATACAACTAAGCACAATTCACATCAATAATATATACATTGGAGTCGGGAACTTACTTGTACGTTCTCCCAATTTATTGGCTAGTTCTTTTTCCTTGGGATCGTTCCTCCAGCCTTTTTGAATGCATCTAAACCCCTACATGTTAATATAACACAGTAAATTACATAAATAAATAGTAATGTAATAACAGATATTAACAGATACAAAAATGAAATATTTCTCACCAGAATAATGGCATTCTCATTACGTGTCCAATTTTAGTGTTTAATGTACTTCCCGCGGGATCTAGATAATAAACAGTGAACGTCCCGGGGACAATAACTAGTAACTCCCAATGTTTAACGCTAGAGGTAAAAAGTTAACAATTAATAACTTAAAATGCACAATAAAAATGGAATTTTCTTAAGTCCAAATTATAAATAAAGTAAACTTACTTGACATTGAATGGAGCTATTATTATCGTCTTCTTTTGCTGACCAAAAATTGTAAAAGCATCTATACAGTATTGTTGAACATTATCAGGGTCTTTAGCTACCATACTAATCAATGATGGAATCAAAAATCCCACATGATCAAATGCAAATTGTTTGCAATGATATTCGACTAAGTAGCTGCAAAACATGTATTACGTATGCATTAATATATAAGAAACCAGATCACCGGATCTTACACAAGGTATATGGATGTATAAACAAGATCTCACCTTATCCATGTCTCTATCATTGATGTATTCAGCCAATCATACATAAACAGCTCAATAATATCTTGTATAAATAAAGAGCTATCGTATGATCGACCTGCATAATCTGCATCTAAAGAAACTATTATAGGGCAATGTATATTATGTGCACGTAGCCAACATGCCATTCCCCTACAAGCAGGACCTAACGGGTATGTTAGGTCAGTTGGAACCCAAGTTGGTAATGCGGGAAGTGGAGGTGGAGGCCTAGGTGCTCCTGGTGTCTTCTTTTTAACCTGTATATATAATTTCAGATCAGTTGACATAATATATACACATTAACAGTCTAAATCAATGTAAATTTATCTTACAATTTCAGTCATGTAGAGGACATCTGCTTTGGGCCACAATATGACCCCGCCTTCTGCCTCACCAAGTGTATCAATATCTGGGTGGGCATATGGCAACGCAACTTCCCTCCAATCGGGTAACACACGTAATGGGCCCACACGAACATAGCCCTGTGGCATTGGAGTCCCGTGAAACCTTTCCCCAGGAAGGGACGGGTAAGCTTGTGCCTCTGCAACAATATAGTCTTGTATTCTTAAGCGGCATGGCTTCAATGCCTACAAATTTACGTAAAGAATGTTATACATATATACATATAATCTTGAAAACATATCATCTTGAAAAGACTAGCTACAATGTCATAAACAATACTTACAGCAGAAGTGCTAGGGGATGGGTCTCCAGGATTACTCGCAGTCTGTGCATCAGGAGAAGAGTGGGTCGCCATAGGCGTATTGGAAGCCTGAGATGCCTGCCACCGCAGCAATTCTTCCTTGACCTTCTCAGCAACTACATCGTTGACCTTCTTAGCAACTAAATCCTCAACTCTCTTATTCTCCTATACATGGATAAAAGAAATATTAACTTCTTATTAATGAATTTCCTTTTGCAGTAACATTCTAAAAAAAGAATAGGTTACCTCTTCTTGAGAAAGTCCCACTCTGGGTTTGCGCTGGAATGGCCCAAAGAATGCTTTGATGCCAACACCAGCGCCGACACCTCTAACACGTCCAGGATGCTCTGGGTTACCCAGAGCAACTGTCAATTCATCCCTTGTGCCCTGAGGGATGAACGTGCCTTGTTTCCTCTACTCGTGCAGCTCCCGCTAATCACCATAAACAGAAATTGGTAAGTTAACACCACAAATAATCAATATTCAAACAATTTCTCTAAGAGTTATATTTTACCATTTTTGCAGCCGCCTCAGCAGTTACAGGCTTCTTTATTTCACCCTTCTTGTTTTTCCTGCCAGCTATCCAGATATCATGGCGAGGCATGGGTGTGGCAGACTCCTGAGTAGGAGCAGACTTCTGAGTAGCCGCAGACTCCGCCTGTAGTCTTTGGCGAACGCTTGCATAGCCTTTTGGACCCATAGTGTGGTCATGCACATTCAGTGCACGCCTTGCTTTTTGTGCGTCACTGAGGGCCTAGTTAGTATGCACATTAAATATTTGGTTAGTAGCACTAAATGTTAATCTTGAATAGGTGAATACAATGTATATTAATTAAATTGGGAGTGACGCCTAATACCTTGAATTCTTCAGATTTTCTTGAAGCAACAAAATTGTCCCAATCTTCTTTGTCCAAGAAGTTCCATTGTTCAAGGGATGACTTCTTCTTCTTATCACCCTATTTTATGTATTCTCTGTTCAGATTTGTCCTATAATTCCTAAGCATCTTTCCAGCGCGTTGCATCACATTTTTACGATGCAACTTCTCATCCAATGCAAACAGATTCTGTAAAATAGAAATGTTATTAACTAGTATCCAAAATAGAATTGCAAATAATAGAATTTGTAATCTACAAAATAGAATTGCAAATAATAATAACTCACACATAAATCCTTCTATATCAAGTCTTTTTTCCCTTGAGGAACTTTATGCCAATTGTCATACTTAACACCACAATGGCTCCGAGTGGTACACCCAAGATAGTTTACAAAATTATTGCGGTTCACTCCAATTGGATTTCCTCCATTATCAAACTCCACCACCAATTTGGATCCACTACCACATAGCGCTAATAACTTCTTCAACAGAGTGATGCCCCTTTTCTTGTTAAGTGTTTGGTGCTGCACATCAATTTGCTCCAGTGCTTCAGTGGGTACAGGTGCATCAACCTAAAATTTGACAAAAATAAAACACACTAAATTAGCCCAATATAGAAATATAGGATATATGACATAACTAGAAGATAATGAATTTTATAGAAATACAGGATATGTTTTTAGAACTTACATTAGTATCCTCGCCATGCTCGTCATGGACAACATGCTCATCATGGACTTCATGCTCATCATGGACATCATGCTCATCATGGTCAGCCATCTGAAAATGTCATTTAAAATGCAAACATTTAGCATTTGTATTAACTAGAAAAAGGCAAACATTTAGCATTTGTATTAACTAGAAAAAGGCAAACATTTAGCATTTGTATTATACACTTACATCCTAAGTGAGATTAGGTGTTCAAGAACAGTCCTAAACCGGGGACTATCCAAGATTTACTCCTAATGAGTCAATCTTGGACGGGTTTCTAGGCCAACAAACACAATAATAGATATCTACAATGAAGGCGGACTCCATACAAATAGTATATAATTTAGTGATTGTTCATTCTAATTTATACCAATGTACAAGTAATATAAAAAATAATGATTGTTCACATTCTAGGCCAACAAACACATGTGATGTCATTCTTATATATAATAAATGTGTACCACCTATCCCATCCTTGAACACCTAATCTCACTAGTAAGTGTATAATGTGTATTGGGTTTTCGAGAAAATTTCGGAAGCATTTCCCCGCTGTTCTCTAAGTACATATGTACTTAGAGAACAAACGGGGAAATGCTACCAAAATTTTCTCGAAAACCCAATACACATTATACACTTACATCCTAAGTGAGATTAGGTGTTCAAGAACAGTCCCAAACCGGGGACTATCCAAGATTTACTCCTAATGAGTCAATCTTGGATGGGTTTCTAGGCCAACAAACACAATAATAGATATCTACAATGAAGCCGGACTCCATACAAACAGTATATAATTTAGTGATTGTTCATTCTAATTTATACCAATGTACAAGTAATATAAAGAACAATGATTGTTGACTTTCTAGGCCAACAAACACATGTGATGTCATTCTTATATAATAAATGTGTACCACCTATAACAAACACATTGTCCAACATTAGGTTCAACACTTGAAACATACATTCGTTTTCCACATAAAAAATTTGTATCATTAGGGTCCAACATGTGGATTATATGGGACATACACATCAAGGTGGTCATAAGGGAGGATATTTCCTTATTTATGATTAAGCGATATAAGATTAAGATCCATATAAAAATTAGGGCAGAAGTAAGAAATAAATCTTCTTTAGGATACAATAGACCCTTATGGATGTATTTAGGGTCATAGGTACCATCATAGAACAAAAGGGGTAAAATCTAGGATTTAAGATCACACTACATCATGTATTTTATACAAAATTACATGTATGTGTATATAAAAAATATATTTATAAGGAACTTCTATACATATCTAATCAACAAATCAGTAATTAACTAAGTATTCATCAATACTTACTATTAATCAGTATCTCTAATCATTAAAATCGGCAAGCAGATCAGTAATTGTAAATAACAAACTATGAATTGTTGAATTAAAGTAATCACTAAAGTAATACTAACCAGTAGTACCAATCATTAATCACTGAAAGCAGCAAGGAAATCAGTAAAACGAATCATGCATTACTAGTATATAAGGAAACCAGTAGTACCTTTTCCAGCAGTGGTGGTCGAAGCAGGAAGAAGGGGGTGGCGCCGGGCGTGAGCAGGAAGAAAGGAGCTAGGGCGGCGGTGGGCAGGCAGGTGGGCACCAGGCGTGGCGGCGGTGCCGGTTCTCAGGCGTGGCGGCGGCGCAGGCGGTTGGAGCAGCAGGGCGGGCAGTAGGGGCGGGCAGTAGGGGCGGCGGAGAAGAAACGCGCCGGAGAGGGGACGCCGGAGATGGGGCGCCGGAGAGAAGCGCCGGAGAAAAACTAGCAGCAGCAGTAGAGAAATCGCCGGAGAAATCGCCGCAACAGGGAAATAGGGTAGCAATGAAACAGAAGAAAGGGGAAGAGTCGGGCGATCGCGGGTTATAAGTTCCCAAATAGCGTCGGTTGTTTTAAACAACCGACGCCTAAACATATTTTGCGTCGGTTGTTTGCAACAACCGACGTCCAATTGGACGATATTTTCATGAAAATGTTTGGCGGGAACCACCTTCAGCGTCGGTTATACAAGGATAACCGACGCTGAAAGTGACATTTTCGGCGCAAATTTTCATCGCACATAGGCGTCGGTTTTCTAGGTATATAACCGACGCTGACAATGACACTATTTTTTTTATCGAAAAATGGATTTCGCGGGCGACTTTAAGCGTCGGTTTTTTATAAACAACTGACACTTAATACAAAGCGGTACCCGTGTCTGGCTGGTCTTCGAATATAGACGTCGGTTTGCTTAAACAACCGACGCCTTATATGATAGGCGTCGGTTTTCCTTAATAACCGACGCCCAGAAAAGCGACACTGAATGCTATTTCTGTAGTAGTGTATGCAAAAACACATGTGATTATTCAACTATCACAACAGCTCGAGTGGTCACTTGAAGGCAATTTATAAAAAATTACAATTACACTTACAAAGTGACATGTTGAATAACCTTCCCTCTTCAGCTCATCCTTCTCTTCTAATTGAGCCCTCAACACATTTTTCTCCACTCTAAGATTCTCCAGTGGAAATTGAAATGATATGTAAATAAGTTTGGTATCTTTAAAAATCAAATAATGGGCATAGAAGCACTAAAGCATGGGCAGCAATGATGATGGTAACTTCTGGTTCACTTGTATGATATGTATCATTATAAGTTAGTAGCATACCATCTTTGTGCACACTTAGCATCAATAGAATGTCTGTCATGCCCATGGAAAGCTTCAAACATGCATTCAACAAAAGGAGTCTTTGAAATTCAATGCAACTCGATCTTCACAAAAATGTACATGTATACATGTCCCTTTCCAGCATCAAGATAGAACTGTAACACAAAGGGGTAAAGATCAACCTCTAATTCCAAAGTGGATTACATAAAAACAACTATAGCTCTCCTCTCTTTAGATAGTATCCAAGAATGCATACTATAGCATGATGATTTCATGTTAGCTTAATGACACCGAAGGACACCAAAATAAAATAACTTCATGGATGACAAAGGAAAAAGTGAAAAATGTACCTAACTCTTAAATTATGGTTAGGTTTTAGTTAACTTGTATCTCTTAAGCATTCAAAAACCCATACATATGCTAAGGAGTCAAAATTCAAAACTTACAACAGTTATTGATGGCTTGTCTGACTGCCCAGGGCTCCCATGGGACACATCCATTCCTAGTATAATAGTTGGCTCTTAGGAGATCTTTGGCATGGATGGAGGATGCTCAGCTGTGGTGAACTTCTCTGTAGGCTTATTCAGGATCTAATTCGTTGTGGAAACATGAAGTGCGTTGTCAGTAAATTTTTTTTATGTATTTCGTTTAACTAATTTAAACAAAATACATTAAAAGATTTTACTTACAATGCCCTTCATGTTTCCACAACGAATGAGATCCTGAATATGCCTACGGGTGTCACATTGCACATAGAAGTTCACCACAGCCATCCTCCATCCATGCCAAAGATCTCACAAGTGCCAACTATTATATTAGGAATGGATGTGTCCCATGGGAGCCCTGGGCAGTCGGACAAGCCATCAATACAGAGGTTGTCATCTCTCGAGATTGGCCTTTAATTAATATCCAAGTACAGAGCTGCAGTTAGCAGATGATCATTACCATAGTTATTGGCTTTTAGGGCCTGCATCACAACCACATGTTACAGAAAGGGTATTATTTTAGATGGAGGGGGTAAAGGAAAAAAGACAAATATACAAATGTTGTTTTAACAATTAAGGGAACAAGGAGGAACCCACATTACTAAGAACACCCATTCTTTCTTGAGGCTTCTGCCTAGACTTCTCAACTAGAGCAGACCTCTAAAATGTTGACAATGACTTAGAGTGCCTCTACAAAATGCAAAAACACCAGGCTATATTATACTTAGTACCAAAAACAAAACATTCAAAAATAACGCAGTGAGAAAACAGAATAGCACTCGTACAAGTAACGCACCTCATCCGTATCCACAAACAAGAAGCTAAAACACTGCTCATAGCTAAAAACCACAAACCAATCATAATGCGTGTATCATCCATAATACTAAGATTCTCCATAACAAAATTAAAAGTAGGACAAAATAAAATAGGATTGTTATTTGGCAACATTGTCTACGACAATGGACATGAAACACCATTACTTTGGATCGGCATGTACAAATAACAAAGTGGATTACATAAAAACAACTATATCTCTCCTCTCTTTAGATAGCATCCAAGAATGCAATTAAATTTAAACTTCATGTCCTGCAACAAATGGAAACGACTTTAGACACTACTTTTGTTTTCAATTATGTAACAATATAAGCAATACTTTATGCTCACCTTGGCAACGTATGTGTTTTTGTCCATGCTATGACGTTGCCAACAACATCATCAACATATTGATATTGATCATAAGGTCTAACTAGAGGATCATTGCCCAACAAAGCAACCTCTATAAAAACAGCAACAAATGATGAGCCTAAAATTGCACCTCCCACCCTTTTCATGGGGTCAACCTCAGAGACTCGACCGAATGCAATTGTAGCATCTGGATCTGTAAAACTCAGTAGATACACATCCTACAAAAAAAATATAGTTGACATAACAAATTTATATAAACGTAAAATGAAGTGCAATTCACAGTAATACAAACATACTTGTCCCTTCTTAAATGATGAATGTCTTATATGGAGTGGAGTTTGCATTGATAAGTTTGTCTGCACAATTATTTTATTTTTGTCATAAGTCCATAAAAGTCAACATGGAAAATAATTGATACCACACATCTTGTATAAAATGTATTCATACTTGGCCAGTGCCAACATGCTGTGCTTGACTGTTTCCTGCTCTAGTTAAGGCAAGTAACTCCTCTAACTTTTGGTTGAATTCATTCTTTTGTTGTTGAAGTTTTGCATCAAATTCCAACCGTTGTTCTTCAAGCTTATCCTGGAAATGTTTCCTTTGTGCTTCTTCAGCTTCTCGGGATTTACAGTTCTTGCCCTAGATATCAGAAGGTGATGGTCCAAGTCCATAACCACGAACATATCCTGGTCTCTCTTCTCCCATAACATGCCTATAAATTTCATCTGAAGTAACATCAGGTTGTTTTCTTCGCAGCTCTTCTCCTACCTCAGAAATTTTTTCCTACTTACAACAAATCATACGAGATGCAATTTATACCAAATATATACCTCTATGAAATTAGTAAATGTAACATAATACTATAGGATATTATGTGTTGTACCAAAATTTTGGCGGATTCAACATCAACTATGCTCCCATCTTTTTTACGATGAGTTTTCTCAAAAAACATTATGGGATCCACTTCTCCGCCTATTTCCTTCTCCATCTTTATCAGTCAAACAAGGTTATTGTAAACATCAAATTAATGGATGCCATCAAATTATCTAAATGGATCACAAAAATTACTAACTTACATCATATTTCAGACATGCAAACGACTTGGTTCCTGTTGTGTGGCTAACCTTTTGAAATTTTCTGCTTGTCTTGTTAGTTATATACTTCCTCTGTGGAAAACATTGCAGTATTGTGCATAGTAATTATCTGTGTGGTACTGTAAGTATCAACGAATAGAAAAAATAATATTACCTTTCCTTTATTACTCCTCCAATAATCGACAAGAAATTTCCAATGCGACTTGTCCACACGGGGAACAACTTGTTCAAGCTATTGTTCGTATGGACTATCTTCTACGAAGTATAGTCTCCTTAACTCGCACTTGTGGTCCTTCCATTTCTTTCCTAGTCTCTTCATTGTCCACTCCTTCAGATCTGAATCCATTGTGAATTTACTCTACCGACATAAAGGATATCAATTAGATGCTTCATTTAACCATTTAAAAATAAAATTTAATAATATACCTTCATAAAATTCCATATAGAATCTTTTTTATTTGCTGGAAATTGTCTCCAGTCCTCATAGTTTAGTGGACAAAGATTGGGATCTCTTGCAATGGTTGTCAGAAAACTTGATAAGTGACTTTGGTTTTCACCTACTGGTTGTCCAAATTGATTTTTCTCAATGGGAATTGGATCGTCGGGCTTTCTTTTCCAAACTTTCAAACATTGTGTTCGGCCACGTGCTCGATGTTTTTGACCTAAGCATTCATTCATAAAGGATAATATATATATATGCATAATTATATATGATTAAATGTAGCACTATAAATATAATGATATGAATGAAATGATTACCTAGCCCATTAGAAGGTGTTGTTGTAACATTCAATGACTCAAGATGGTGATCAGAGATGTTATTTTGGTCCATGTTATCAGGAAATACATTGCTATTTTGGTTACTGGCAGCTCTATTATCTACAATTCTTGAATGAATAGACACAGAAGCATTGACATTAGGCACACGGGGTAGCTGTGAAATTCATGATCTTGTAACTTTATCGCCACTTTCTTTATTTTGCTGATTTTGGAACCTTGTTCCCATCTCCTTTTCAGTTGTGCATGTTTGAGAGGATTTTGAACCACCAACCATATTAGAGTCTTGGGGAGACGTGGCTGATTGGGCATTTTTGGCAGAGCTAGCAGCAGTTTTATTGAATTTGTTTGCTCGATGTTTTTGACCTAAGCATTCATTCATAAAGGATAAAATATATATATGCATAATTATATATGATTAAATGCAGCACTATAAATACAATGATATGAATGAAATGATTACCTAGCTCATCAGAAGGTGTTGTTGTAACATTCAATGAGTCAACATGGTGATCAGAGATGTTATTTTGGTCCATGTTATCAGGAAATACATTGCTATTCTGGTTACTGGCAGCTCTATTCTCTACAATTCTTGAATGAATAGACACGGAAGCATTGACATTAGGCACACGGGGTAGCTATGAAATTCTTGATCTTGTAACTTTATCGCCACTTTCTTTATTTTGCTGATTTTGGAACCTTGTTCCCATCTCCTTTTCAGTTGTGCATGCTTGAGAGGATTTTGAACCACTAACTATATTATAGTCTTGGGGAGACGTGGCTGATTGGGCATTTTTTGCAGAGCTAGCAACAATTTTATTGAATTTGTTTTCTCTATCATTACAAATTTCAGTTGGAAGGGAAGCTAAAATTTTTTTGGAGCGATTTGAGGTTGACATGTTCAAAGATTGCCAACAAGCATGTCGAGTAATGCTAGGCAAATGAGTCGCCGGACAGGAGTCATTGTTGTTGTTCTTATCTTTGCTTACAGCTGTCATGTTATGGCAGTTGTCACTGTACTGTTCTCTCATCTTGAGTATATCAAGTCACATAAAAATGGTCACATTTAGAAAAATATTGAACTACATAATAAAAATTTTATTAAGAATATTTGAAAATGAAACTCAGATATTTAAGCAAATATAATTATAAACAACAGTAGAGACAAGGATAAATATGAATAAGAATAAAGTCAGACATGCAAAATTGATACACCTAGCTAGAGCACAATGTGAGACAGAAAATTAAAGAGATACATTGAGCCAAAAAAGGCTTATTTAAGTCAAATATTAATGACAAACAAAAAGAAACATTGGTTGCTATTTTGTAATATTCTCATTCAAAACAGTCATCATCATCACTTTGAGATACACTTTCATCATCTTGTTGAATTCGGGATTGGTCTTTTTCAGTTGTTGAATTAGCAACAGTAATTCCTTCCATATCCAATCTAACTATGTCACAATCAGTATCTCCATCCTCTGATGTCATTGATGGCCCATCTCCAGTTTCACCTTGTACATAAGCTTTGACATTCTCAATACAAGATTATTCTTCCATGTTGAACATATCCCGTGGGACAATCTTTACAGCAAAATGCCACCCTTTTACAGTGACATCTTCTACATAAAATACTTGTCCAACTTGAGATGCCACTACAAATGGTTCTCCTGTAGTTTGAAGGCATCTCAAATTAACAAGAGTCAACCCATGTTCATCATGCTTGATTCCCCTCGTTGAGTAGATGTCCACCCAATCACACTTAAATAATGTCACCTTAAAGTGTTCATAATAATTGAGCACAATAACATCCTTCAAAACACCATAGTAGGTTACATCTCTAGTAATTGGATTGCGGTCAGTGGTTTTAGAATAACAATCAGTCTTAGCTACCAGAAAGACTCCACTATTTTGTGTTGTTCGATTTGCATCTTTTGCCTTGGTACGAAATCTGTGACCATTGACAACATAGCCCTTGTACTTAATGGCCAGTTGATGTGGACCTTGAGAAAGAAACTTGATTTTATCATCTACCATATCTGTTCTTAGGAGTGTCTCAATCTAACAAAAGAAAAGTTTGTTAGACTTTATTCATGAAGCATAACTAATTTAATTACCACAACTAAACTTACATGTTCCTTAAACCATCCATCAAATGAGTTACTATGTATTCTCTGAACGTCCTTTAAGGACTTTTGAGGATGTTTTTTCCTAATGATATCATAGTGCATCCTGAATACAAAATATGTGCAATATGTTATTGGAATATGTTATAGCATTTTATTAATAGAAGATAGTTGACACTAACTTACTTAATGTAGGGTTCAATTGCTTCACAATTGAATAGTACATACTTATGGGCTTGTTTCAATGTATGTTCGTCCAAGACACATGTTACCATTTTACCAATACCACGACCTACTGTCGATAAAATAGACCAATCATCACTGTCAAGTGTTGGCTCGTTTTCCAAATTTGTTTCGTCAGTATCGTTTCTATTTGGCCGATTTAACTTTGTTTCAACTCCATCCAAGTATCTTGAACAAAAAGTTAGACACTCTTCAGCTATATATCCTTCTACTATTGACCCTTCTGGATATCTTTTATTACGAACATATCCTTTTAGGGTCATCAAATACCTGAAAACAAAGTTGAGGAAAATATTATGAAAAATTACATTCCAATAGGTAAAGTCATCACGACGTATGAAATGTTACCTTTCAATTGGATACATCCAACGATACTGAACAGGGTCGGCTATCTTAGCTTCATAAGAGAGATGGACTGATAGATGCACCATTATGTCAAAAAAACATGGAGGGAATATCTTCTCCATCTCACAAAGTGTAACATCTATTGCATTTTCCAATGCAGAAAAATAAATTGGATCTATGACTTTAGTGCACAACCTTTGAAAATAGCGACAAAGATTAATAATACATGACTTAGCATTCTTACTGGGCAAGGACACAATGATAGCTAATGGCAAAAGATGTTGCATCAGCACGTGATAATTGTGACTTTTCATTGGTAGCATCTTCTGATCCTTCGACTATGCACATCTAGATATATTAGACGCATACCCGTCTGGAACTTTGACAAATTTTAGGAGGTTGCAAAATAATATTTTTTCATCTTTTTTCATTGTATAGCAAGCTGGAGGTAGGATGGTATATTTACCAACAGTTTTTGGATGAAGCGGAAATCTGATTCCCATATCCTCCAAATCCTTCCTTGCATTCAAGTTGTCCTTACTTTTATCCTTCAAACCTAGCAATGTTCCAACAATACTCTCAAATATATTCTTCTCAATGTGCATGGCATCGAGATTGTGCCTTACAATGTTAGTTTTACAATATGGTAGCTCAAAAAATATGCTTTTCCTTTCCCAATTGTGTGTTGAATCCTTACCTCTTGGCCTTTTCTTACCAATTACAGTTGTTCCATCCTCCAATTGTGACAAGATTTGAGCTCTAGAAGGAGGTTTAGGTGGACACCTAAATTCTTGCTCACCGTCAAATGCCTTTTCTTCTTTTTGGAATCTGTGGCTAGTTGGCAAAAACCTACGATGTCCTCTGTAGCAAACTTCACGGCTATGTGGCAACTAATGTGAGACAATATCTTTATTACAATAGGGACATGCTTTGTAGCCTTTAGTACTCCAACCAGATAGATGTGCATATCCTGGAAAATCACTAATTGTCCATAATAAAGAAGCACGCATCTAAAAGAATTCCTTGGTTCCAGCGTCATATGTATGTACACCAGTATCCCATAGTTCTTTCAACTCATCAATCAATGGATGCAAGTACACATCTATATTTTTAGGTGAAGTTGGTCCAAGAATGAGTAGGGACAACATAAAATATGCTTGCTTCATGCACAACCAAGGAGGTAAATTATATGGAATAATCACAATAGGCCATGTACTGTAAGAAGTACTCATTGTCCCAAAAGGATTAAATCCGTCAGTTGCAAGTCCCAATCGAAGGTTTCTAGCATCTATAGCAAATTCTGGATGCATCACATCAAATGTTTTCCATGCAGGTGAATCAACCGGGTGTCTTAACTTGTCATCTTTTTCATATTCTTCTGCATGCCACCTCATTAAGGATGAGGTTTTTGATGACATGAATAACCGCATTAGGCGGGATATAAGTGGAAAGTGTCTGAGCACTTTGATAGGTATTCTCTTGGGTTTTTTTGCAAGCTCGTCATCATCATCTGGGATTGTAATCGGTTTCCATCTTGATGCTCCACATGTATCACATACATCTTTATCAGCAGAATCCTTTCAAAACAACATGCAACCATTTGGACAAACATGAATCTTCACATAATCTAAGCCCAACCCCGTAATCGTCTTTTTTAGCTCATAAAATGAATTAGGTAACTGTTCTCCTTCTGGTAGCATCTTCTTAAAGAACATAAGAAACATAGATGATGCTTTCTTACTCAAGCCATTAAGACAAACCAGGTGATAGAATTCTAGGATGCAAGCAAGTTTGCTATATTTCTTACACCCTGGATATAATTCTGTCTCAGAATCCTTTAAAAAGATATAAAATTTTTCAGTATTGAAATGTTGATCACTAGATGGCTCCACCCATTCTGTATTTCCATCTTCACTGAAACTCGGAAAAGTATCATGCAACATATCTTGTAAATTTTCTCATTAAGGAAATCTCCCTGATCAGTAGGAGCATCCATTTGAACATCGGCATCTTCACCATGAAAATCCCAAGAAATATAGCTTGGTAAGAAGCCATGCCACAGTAGATGGATCAATTCAGTCTTTTTGGTGACCTGGTATACATTAGCACACTTTCTACATGGGCATACAATCTTATCTCCAATCGATGAATGTTCAAAAGCAAAATCCAAAAATTTAGATACTCCACATAAGTATTTACTACTGGTTCGGTCATCCTATGCTATCCAAGACATCCATTCTATAAAAATAGTAAAACATATAACATATGAGTAAGTATGTCATATTAAAATAGACTATACAATATGAGAAAATACTAGTGTAATCATGCAAATGAAGTTCACGTGAGCATATCTGACTATGCGGACGCCTGAGCATTTTTTGAAATACTTATAATAAGGATAAAAGTACATAGTTATAATAAGGATAAAAGAACATTTAGAATAAAATTTATCAGTAATTTGTAACATAATAGGATATGCATATTTCTTTTTGTTGTTTGGTTTCAAATGTGTCGTTAGATAGGATGGATTTGTGAATTTGGAACATTCATGGGAACACACACTTCAGTTATAAGCATTAATGTAGCAACTTTTAGTTCCATTCATTAATCTCTTTTTACATCCACACACAGGGGTGTACCCCTAAACAACAACTAAACAAAGGGGTTGGTGTACCCCTAAACATGCACATAATTAAAAAAAACTATTAATACAGACAAGTCTAGATAGATAGATAACTAAATACTACACCAACATGGTCCCACATTAGTAACTTCAAGGGCTTATCATTGTTGTGATCTTCTCCTGAAGTTCAGAAAAGAAAGCAACTATGAGTATTGATTGCTTTCAGACAAAAACTGTAAACACAAATTTTTTGTCTTGACAATTATATTTGTTAATTGGACTTACCGTGGCCTTTTTGATGATCGTGTTGTGTCACAGAGCTCCTCACTGTATTTAGACGAATCTGAACTGATAGGGGCCTCATAATCAGATTCGTCCGAGCTGATATCCTCCGACGTGCGCTCATACCGCAGTAGATGATCGGGGGTCTCGCAGTTGATGTTGGTTATCCAAACTTTGATGGTATTATGGCCAACTGGTCGGAGAAAAAACCCGTCGCTACGGTCCACATGCATCTTTCCAATCCAATCATGCCAACGAAATTTTGATACAAGATTTCCCGCCAAATCATACTCAACCTCGATAACATGTGAATAATTACCAAAAGTTAGGGTCACTTCACTAGGCCTGTAGTGTCTTCCTTTTAGAAAATGCCAATGTTTGGGTATGACCAATTGGTTTAAGGAACAATCATCTAGGATGATGTCCAATTGTTCTTCAATAGGGAACGTTAACATGGCCATAGAGGCCCAGTTCATAGTGATTTTTGTGGGTAGACAGAGACTGCATAATATTAGTATTAACAAAGTGTAAGTACATATAACGATGTTATATATTTTCAGAAAAAGTTTTATAACATCAGTTAACCTTTTATTGCTTGTCATAACCAACTTTATTGTGGTAGACATGATAGATTGAAAAGAAATCTAATAGAGGAGATCATGTCCTATATCTTTGCAATCGGTCCAATGTTCACTAATCCTTCTTTGAGAATTTCAAGGAAGTAACTAGTATTTTCTATAATTTGATGTATCTTTTTTTTTTGCTGAACCATGTGTGCCTCCTCCTTTATTAAAAACAACACCAAAATAGAGTTTAACTCTTTACAAGCTAAGAAGCTAACAACTGTACAGAAAGGAAAACTATAACTATCTATTTATGCTATTGACATCACGTATACACAGGGTCCAAACCCCTTTGGGATCACAAACTTTTTGAGAAAAGATTCTTCTATTCCTCTCCTTCCAAATACTAGAGATGAGGAAGAAAGCTGCGCATTTGGCTCTCTGATTGAGTGATAAAATCTCTGTCAGACATGAAGGAGCACGACCATACTTAAGCTTGAAGAAGGACCAAAGCTCAGTGCAATAGAAACAGTCAAAGAAGAGGTGTTGTCCATCTTCTTCATGCTTCCAACATAGATAGCAAACAGAAGGGAGCTGGAAGTTAAAATTCTTTAAAGTGTCCTGAGAAGGTAAGTGCGAGAGGTAACATTTCCATAAGAAAACAGAGATATTCCTAGGAATTAAGGACGCCCACACATCAGCAGTCCAGTTCAGAACTTGAGCCTTGGACCTGCATAAGTCCCAACACTCTTTCAGTGACAAGGACACCTTACCATTAACAAGAATACAATCTTTAGTATTTGCATTGGGAACAACCAGATTTTGAAGGATCCGGAGAACATCATCTCCTCCACAAATATTACCAGGGATTGCCCAATTACCATTACTCAAGCATGCATCCACCCGACAATCATCACCTTTTCCCAATCTGTGCCTGAACTACACATCAACATGATCGGACAGGAAGGTACCATTACCACACCACGGATCCTTCCAAAGGAAAAAACGGGAACCATTGCCTAGCTTAAAATGAGCATGAAGAAGCAAAGTATCCATGTGTCTAAGCAATTTTTTCCATAGCCAGGAATCATAGGATTTAGGCTTGATATAATTTGATGTATCTTGGTATTTCATAAAATGAGGTGACACTTATTATCTATTTGTTTAATCAACACTCATATTTTAGATTATCAAAGAGGTTAATGGTGTCTGGCTTATTTTGTATAGGTGTGAGACCTATTTAATTTGGAGTATCCATGCACTACTATAGAAGGTGTGAGACCTATTTAAAGAGGTTAGTGGTGTATTTGCACATTTTTACTATAGTCTTGTACTTCTGTGTTTATCAAAACACTACTACAAGATATCTTATCATCTTATTATTTTGATAGTACCACAAATTTTATGACAAGAATGATTCATCTAAAAATTGTAAATTTTCTAAATGAGTTATGTGAGGTTATTATTCTCTGACCTATATGTAAATGGGATAGATTCCTGCCACTTTAGTTTTATGAGTACATGACACTATTTTTGAAATACTTTTTAAAAGGATAAAAGAACATACTTATAATAAGGACCCAGGCACATTCTAATCATTTTGAAGTGAATCAGAAAAGGAACAGGAGCCTGGGTCCTATCTGCCAGTATCAAAGGAGAATTTGTAAACCTCAAAACCACCAACATGGTTTCCAAACCTACAACCTCATCTTCTACAAGCTCACCTTCTACAAACCTTTAGAACATATACAGCCAGAAAGTATCAATGATTGCACGTATCAATGACTGCAAAGTCTATCATGCATCTTTCTTGGCACATGAAAGAGAGACATGTTCAGTTGTATTGGCCCAAGTGGAAAGCAAACCCTGTTAGGGATAGGTCTAAATCTGACTCACAAGCACTATTTGGCAAATTGTTTGGCTAAACCTAAAGTAGGCATACAAATTGTGGTCTTTCCTGAACTAATTGCATTGGATGTACTGAAAATATCATGCCCCACACAATAAAGTTGTAACATCAAAAAAGTCAAACCTAAAATTGGAAATGCACACTACAAATTTTAGCACAATCGTGTATGAATGAAAAACAATACTGAAATGAATTAGAAACAATCATAGGGATTGGTTAACTAAATTATCATTGACATCTACTTGTTTAAAAAATAGGTTAAGCCAAGGTCAACACACATTAACAACCATAGTAAAGCCTCATCATGATTTACAGACCAGTTGCAGACTCCTAACACATGTATCAATGACTGCAAAGTATGTCATGCAACTGGTTTTACACATGAAAAGAGCCATGTTCAACTACATCGCTCAAATGGAAACCAAACCCTATTAAAGGTAGGTCTAAATCCTATTGATGGCCAGAATTTGGCAAACAACTTAGCTAAAAAAGAACTAAGAATACAAAATGTGGTCTGGCCTGAATAATATGACCCAAATTGAGGAAAATGTGGCATGAAATAAAGTGTTGGTTCATATCCATGGAAAAAATCATATCAATCCAATCCATATAAAAAAAACACAACTAAAGCTAAGCGTGGGAAAAATCAGTAAATCTTAAGTTAAAATCTCTATTGAAATCATGTATAATTTGCCTTAGGAAAATATTTTGTGCCCAATCAGTAAATCTTAGAGGACTTCAAAGCCAAGTATTAGATTATCTAAATCACCACTCATATGAATAATGTGTGTGAGATAATCCTTGAGAACAACATAGGATGGGACCTGGATGTATTCTTGCAACTCCTACCTAAGGAATACATTGAATAAATTAGCATGGTTCCTTTCCAACTCACATTTACAAACAATATGTAGATGTGGTGGCTAAACCGCTTGAGATCCTTTAATGCTCACTCAGCCTATTGGTTTGTTGTCATTGTCATGAGAAATATCAAGAACAAAGGACGAGCAACTTGAATAGATTAACCACACTGATTTGTACTTTGAGGTGGCTATAAAAATGTCATGCATGGGCTTGTTTGTCGTGGCCATCAGGGTTCTGTCTAATTCCTTGTAATTTCCTCCTATCCTAAACATAGGACATGGGTGTACATATCAATACACAACAACAATTACAATGTCCCACACACTTGTTAACAATAACCATGAAGCTCTAGAAGGATAAAGATGAACTCAACCGAGTCTGAGAAATAAGCAAGAACCAAAAAGTAGGGAAATATCGTGATGACAACATACCTCTTCAGAAAGTTGCAAAGCTTAGAGGAATTGGATGATTGGAGTCCCTCACTCGAGCTCGCCGACGCCTGAGGTGGTGCTTCAGGTTGGCTAGGTCAAAATAGGTGGCGGATGAAGGTTCCCGGTTCCCGATTGACGCACATGGCCAGCAACTCTCCTCCACTCGCAAATGCCGGTTCCAGGTTGGGACTCACCATCGGCGCTGGCAACTCTGCGGCCGATAGCTTATCTGGAGCCGACGCGATCCACAAAGCTAGGTCTCGTCGCAAGGAGAGACTAGAGAGGGAGGAATTCACAAGCTTGCGAGAGAGCGGCAGATGTCGGGCTGAATTAGGGAGAGAGTAGCTATTTGGAGCACGAGTCGTGAAATTTGGAGCGGGAAAGTCAATATTGCCTTAGCAAATTTGGGTATGGCAATTTAGGATTGCCGCTAACTAAAAATACAAATGCCTTTAATGTTAAGTCCTTTTTAGAAACTCTATAAGAGGAGGTTTAGAGGCATTTTAATTAAAAATGCTTGTATATTAGAAAGATAGTGGCTTTTTTTATAAATGCCACTAGAATAAATGCCGCTAATGGGCAATTTTGCTGTAGTTATTACTAGATCTGGGTATTCAAACCCTTAGTTCATCATTGAACACTGTTACCACTTATTAGGTAACTAATACCTCTAGGTCCTCAGACCAAGGTATACATGATACTTGTTGCACAAGCATCTCACATGGCTCACAAGGCCATTGCACATCGTCACCTCTCACTAGGAAACAACTTATTCACATTGCTCACAAGGCCATTACACATCTTGTCACCTCTCACTAGGTAACAACTTATTCACATGGCTCACAAGGCCATTACACATCTTGTCACCTCTCACTAGGAAACAACTTATTCACATGGCTCCCAAGGCCATTACACATCTTGTCACCTCTCACTAGGCAACAACTTATTCACATGGCTCACAAGGACGTTAATCATTATACTTGTTATACAAGTACTTAACATGCCTCACAAGCCTTATATAATAAGAGAAATGCAACCTTCCCATCATGAGGGTTAGGGTTTTTCTTTATAGACAAATAGGGTTTCATTTTCATATTATTAATCCAAACCCTAATTCATTGCTCCACACATCTAGGAGCATACATTGATATCATAGTATTCAATCATACTTATTTATTCTCATCATTTATCATTAAATGATTATCAACACAAAGTATGAGTTTCTCTCTCATCCTGAATATGATATTAATTACATCATACTTTATTAACTTGACTTAACCCTTCTCAAGGCATGTTAGACTACACTTATCAAAGTGCATTAAACTCATTACATCTCAATGTAACAATTAACATGACACACTTAATGTGTTACTCATCCAAGTATATTGGATTTGAGGTGCATCAATGTGTATCAACATTGAGATGTTGGATATGCTATTTATCATGTCTTGATGTATCACTTCCCTCATCGCTTTTAACTTTCTTAAGTTCATCAACTTATCTTGTATTAGGGTATTTCCCATCCTAATACTTTATGCACTAACTCATCACATTTATTTTATAGTTCACTGGCCATAAGTCACACACTTGAATTACTCAACTATCATAAAGTGATATGGTCTCATCTCGAGTTAAGGCATTGTTGATATACCATTATCAACCACTTTAGGTGTTTAACCTATCAAAGTATTAACCACACCATTACATGGTGTTAGACTCATCACTCCTAAGAGTGTTTTAGCCTCACCTTTACAAGGTGCATCAGATTGAATCATGTATGTCAAGTTGAACACATGTATTGGGTTAGGTGTATATTGATCTAGGCATCATCATATCCCTCATATCCTTACCCATTAGGTATCAAACTTACTATTCATATGGTGTATCAACTTAACCCTTCATGGTGTAACATCCTCACCTCACTTGAAGATATTGGCCACACCCTACTTTAGTGCATTGACCATCACATGTACTAGGGTACTAACCACCTTGCCACTCTTGTCATATAGTGTATTGGGTTACCTTCCATCTCATTTTAGAGATAGGTTCTCAAAACCATATCGTCCAAAAAGGTGTACGCTTAACCCAATATTAGTTTAAAAGGGGTATACTTGCTACCCATATCACCTTAGAGGTGTATGTGTGCTTCCATCTCAGGTTTGAGGTGTATGTGAGCTTACCATATCACCCTTTAGGTGTATGTATGCTTCCATATTGAGTTTGAGGTGTATGTGTGCTTCCAAATCACTTTTGAGGTGTGTGTGTTCTCCCATATCGAGTTTCAGGTGTATGTGTGCTTCCATATCACTTTTGAGGTGTGTGTGTGCTTCACACCATATCAGGAAAAGAGGTGTGTGTGTATGCTTCACACCATATCGGGCAAAGAGGTGTGTGTGTATGTTGCACACCATATCGGGTTAGAGGTGTGTGTGTGCTTCACACCATATCGTGCAAAGAGGTGTGTGCTTGCTTCACACCATATCGGGCAAAGAGGTGTGTGATTGCTCACCATATCACTTTAGAGGTGTATGTTTGCTTCACACCATATCGGGCAAAGAGATGTGTGTGTTCTTCACACCATATCAGGCAAAGAGGTGTGTGTGTGCTTCACACCATATCGGATAAAGAGGTGTGTGCTTGCTTCACACCATATCAGGCAAAGAGGTGTGTGCTTAGCCCAATATCATTTTTGAGGTGTTTTCTTGACCTCATATCATGAAAGAGGTGTATACTACACCACCATATAGTGCAAGAAAGTATTAAATCATATCCACATCATTTTAGTGAAGTAGGTGCATCACCATATTGGGTTAGAGGTGCTTGCTTGTGTGCTTGAATCCGATATCACTTTATAAGGTGATACCATCTTCTTCAAGCTCTATACCTTCGTTCTAACTGTTAAAATTCATGGAAACAGGTCTAAGCAATTACTATAACTCGTAATTTCATCAACTATTTCAGAAAATTTCGAAATTAAAAGTAGACCATTAACTATAGAAATTTAGGTGATGAATAATAACATGATAGAGTTCAAGTTATATAACCCGCCTTAAGAACAACTTCAAAGCTCCAAGCTCCAAAGATCCACGTTCCTAAGGTTGAAGATGACTTATCAAAAGTCCAAGTCTCATTCAAAACTCCTTCATATACAAGGAATCACCATGGATAAGCAATTGATGAAGAAGAAAGAAAGGAAGATCATAACCCTAAAATTATGCTTCAATCCAAGGTTGAAGATGATCATGGCCTCACCTTAGGGTTAAGTATTGAGCTCCTTCTTTCTCCTTAGCACCTTTGCATGATACCTCACTACCCTTGTACGATATGCCATCACTTGTGGCGGATATCCCCCTAACTTGTGGCCAAAGCCACTCCACTTGGCCGATATCAACTTGCTATGGTCGATATCAACATGCTATGGCCGATAACTTGCTATGGCCGATACCCAAAGCCTATCACGATACCACATCACCTATGCACGAAAAAAAGGCTCCATGCATGATATGTAAGAGAAATGAGGTGGTAGGTTTTGAAAAACTTCACTTAGGGGGTGAAAGGAGGGGTATATATACTTGAGGTTCATGAAAAAGTGTATAAATGAGGTGTCATCAATTTGAGCTACTAGGTGCCACATGTCCATGCATGGTTGACACATGTACTTGCATGCAATCCATCTTTATATTGCAATGCAAAATAAAAACTTGAGGATCATGCAAGGGATAAGGGTCAGCCCCCTTTGGTTATCTTCTAGGACAATCCACTTCCACTCACATTATTATATTCACAAATTCAATGCAACCTTTTCAAAAGGAAATTTCAAGCCGATAACCATTGCTTTATTGAGGTGCTTATCTCGTTTTTGAAAAGTCAAAGAGTTAACATCACGATATGGGGGTCTCCTCTTTGTCTCCTTCGCCGATAGGGACTCCCATTTAATCATTACAATCCGATACACTTAATACAAGCTCAAATTAGGGTTTCCATTCAACCCCTTTCTTGGTCTTTTCATCACCATGAATACCATCACTCTTAATTGATTCAAAAATGGTGTCTCATTCATTCTTTCTCCTCTAAATGATACATAGAGGAAGTAAGGACACTCTAGAGGTGATAATTTGCATATCCACCCTACATTTTGGGTAAATTACAATTTGTACCAAAATTGGTGCACAAGGTACTAACATTATTCAAACATGTTCAAACTTGGAATTTAGGCTTTCCACAAGCCACCACTTAGTATCATTATCTCTCTTATGATGGTAAAACACTTAAGGCATGTTCAAAATGTGACATTTTGCAATATATCCCCTCATCTTGAGTAAATTGCACTTTGGTCCAAAACAAAGGAACATTGCTCAAACTGCATTCAATCAGGACCAAACTTGGAACATAAGTGTGTCACATGATTACAAAACACCTTATAGGATTCTATTAAATTTCTAAGCAACTTACTTAGCCAAAACAAATAGGGTTACCTCATAACCCTGGTCAGGGTCATTACACATACAAGCCAAAATCTCAGATTTTTCATAAAACCATAATGCACTAAATCTGAGGACCTGAGAGTATAGAGACGACACATATGACTTCTATCTACATGACATGATAGAAAATACACTCAAACTATGTTGATACTGTTGTCCCTACTATTGTCATCCTTCCTCTATAGAGCAGTCTCTACCTCCTCGTGCACGTCCACCTAAAAATTGTGGATCCTACGGGGTGAGACAATTGTCCCAGTGAGAGATATAACTCTCCACCAACAATGTTATTATCATAGGTAAACAGTATAAACTTGAGCAGATGTTTTTATATATCAATAAGCAAGGTTAATCATTTTGGATAATCATATTAGAACATTTCTCATCTTTTAAATCATTATACCTATCTATGATAGGGTAGTAAATCATCTATTCACTTTATAAGGAATATGAAGAACATGTGTATCATTTACCCATCATACTATACCAACATCTCAAGCTTATCCTGTGATACTATTATCATGGTATGACATCCATGAATCATCCTTATTTCTATCTATTGGCCTCAGCCAATCTGCTAGACAGGTATTAAAATGTACCAATGATGTAAATATACATCATTATGTTCTGTCCATGTATTGTTTTATACCAATCCTATAAAATTATATCCAGGTATTAGGCTATGCCAATCTCGTAAGATTGTATCTAGGTTTTTATTGGGTTATCCCAATCCTGTAAGATTATATCCAAGTATTGGATGATACCAGTCCAGTAAAATTATATCCAGGTATTGGATTATGCCAATCATGTAGGGTTGTATCCAAGTATTGGGTTATCCCAATCCTATAAGATTATATCCAAGTATTGGGTGATACCAATTCTGTAAAATTATATACAGGTATTGGATTATGCCAATCTTGTAGGGTTGTATCCAGGTATTGGGTTATCCCAATCCTGTAAGATTGTATCTAGGTATTGGATTATGCCAATCCTATAGGGTTGCATCTAGGTATTGGGTTATCCCAATCCTGTAGGGTTGTATCCAGGTATTGGATTATGTCAATCATGTAGGGTTGTATCCAAGTATTGGATGATACCAATCCTATAAGACTATATCTTAGTATTGGATGATACCAATCCCGTAAGACTATATCCAGGTAATGGATGATACCAATCTTGTAATATCATGGCCATTTTGATAAGGATTACATAATAGTGGAATACCTTTATGTTTCCCTTTCACTTTCATTATGGGATATCAATCCCTTAAACTTGTCACTGAATATCATATCACCTTTACTAGGAATTATACCTCGGTCAAGCCATCATACCCATTCACATCCTTTACATGATACACATATTCCTCATATCTCATCTTAGCATATTAGAAACACTATATTCCTTGTTTGAATATAATCATAAAACATGTATGACCAAGATTTCATTATTATTATAACTATTTATTATCATTATGATGTTACTGGGTTTCTATTTCCCTATTTCATTTTGAATATTGCCATCTCTCACATCAATCTCTACATCATGAGATTTTTATAAACATCTTGTCACTTCTCACTAGGCAACATCCATCTCTAGGTCATAAGACACTACTACAGAAACAACCTTTGGCATCAGTTGTTTAACCCCCTTTGGCGTCGGTTTCTGAACGACGCCTATGTGGGCGCTGCTAAAGGTCGAACACTTCGGCGTCGGTTTTTAACCGACGCCTATTTAACATATAGGCGTCGGTCTTTTAGTAGATAACCGACGCCAAAAGGGTTCGCGCCACAGAAAACGGCGTCATCTAGGACACATTCTGCGTCAGTTATCTACTAAAAGACCGACACGTATATGGACTATAACGTCGGTGTTTACTTGGTAACCGACGCAGAAAGTGTCCTAGATGACGCTGTTTTCTGTGGAGCGAACCAGTTTGGCGTCGGTTATCTACTAAAAGACAGACGCCTATATGTTAAATAGGCGTCGGTTTGACACGAACAACCGACGCCATTTCCAGTACGGCTGTTGCCACATTAGGCGTCAGTTTTGGTCAGAAACCCGACGCTGTAGGTCTTTGCTGACGGTTTTCTGTAAATAACCGACGCCTATATCTATTTTTTTTTTCATATCAGTTTGCAGGCCTGCTGTGGCTGGTCAGCAGGATGAGAACCTGCAGTTCAGTTTTCTGAACTGCAGGTTTACGACATCCATTGATATCAGCCTACAAATAGGCCACAAACCTGCAAAAGTCCCAAGGAAAATTTCACACAAGTAGATACATTCAGACATCAATTCAATTCTCACATTCACACATATAGAAACATTCAAATACATGTATTAACATTCAGAAATATTCATTTACAAAGTATCATTCATTATCGCTATCAACATCCCAATTATATCTTACAGTTGCCACTGCTTGTATGGATTTTGCCCATTCTTCTCTTATTTCATTTAATGCTTCCATCGTATATGGAGCATGTATATTTTTTAAGCGTTTACCTATAGTGTTGTCAGTTTTAAACACCTGCAAAGAGAATGATGTATATATATAAGTAATAATATAAAAATAAGATTGATATATTTCATACTAACTAATGAGACTATATATAATACCTCATGTATGGTATCGATGTCCAATGCGGCATGTTTGCTAATCATCTGCATAAATCGCATCACATAGTATGTGCATGCCCAACCATTGTCTTGTGTAGCGCACTATAAATTGAAACATACAAAATAATACAACTAAGCACAATTCACATCAATAATATATACATTGGAGTCGGGAACTTACTTGTACGTTCTGCCAATTTATTGGCTGGTTCTTTTTCCTTGGGACCGTTCCTTCAGCCTTTTTGAATGCATCTAAACCCCTACATGTTAATATAACACAGTAAATTACATAAGTAAATAGTAATGTAATAACAGATGTTAACAGATACAAAAATGAAATATTTCTCACCAGAATAATGGCATTCTCATTACGTGTCCAATTTTAGTGTTTAATGTACTTCCCACGGGATCTAGATAATAAACAGTGAACGTCCCGGGGACAATAACTAGTAACTCCCAATGTCTACCGCTAGAGGTAAAAAGTTAACAATTAATAACTCAAAATGCACAATAAAAATGGAATTTTCTTAAGTCCAAATTGTAAATAAAGTAAACTTACTTGACATTTAATGGAGCTATTATTATCGTCTTCTTTTGCTGACCAAAAATTGTAAAAGCATCTATACAGTATTGTTGAACATTATCAGGGTCTTTAGCTACCATACTAATCAATGATGGAATCAAAAATCCCACATGATCAAATGCAAATTGTTTGCAATGATCTTTGACTAAGTAGCTACAAAACATGTATTACGTATGCATTAATATATAAGAAACCAGATCACCGGATCTTACACAAGGTATATGGATGTATAAACAAGATCTCACCTTATCCATGTCTCTATCATTGATGTATTCATCCAATCATACATAAACAGCTCAATAATATCTTGTATAAATAAAGAGCTATCGTATGATTGACCTGCATAATCTGCATCTAAAGAAACAATTATCGGGCAATGTATATTATGTGCCCGTAGCCAACATGCCATTCCCCTACAAGTAGGACCTAACGGGTATGTTAGGTCAGTTGGAACCCAAGTTGGTAATGCGGGAAGTGGAGGTAGAGGTCTAGGTGCTCCTGGTGTCTTCTTTTTAACCTGTATATATAATTTCAGATCAGTTGACATCATATATACACATTAACAGTCTAAATCAATGTAAATTTATCTTACAATTTCAGTAGTGTAGACGACATCTGCTTTGGGCCACAATATGACCCCGCCTTCTGCCTCAGCAAGTGTATCAATATCCGGGTGGGGATATGGCAATGTAGCTTCCCTCCAATCGGGTAACACACGTAATGGGCCCACACGAACGTAGCCCTGTGGCATTGGAGTCCCATGAAACCTTTCCCCAGGAAGGGACGGGTAAGCCTGCGCCTCTACAACAACATAGTCTTGTATTCTTAAGCAGCATGGCTTCAATGCCTACAAATTTACGTAAAGAATGTTATACATATATACATATCATCTTGAAAAGACTAGCTACAATGTCATAAACAATACTTACAGCGGACGTGTTAGGCGATGGGTCTCCAGGATTACTCGTAGTCTGTGCATCAGGAGAAGAGTGGGTCGCCATAGGCTGATTGGAAGCCTGAGATGCCTGCCACCGCAGCAATTCTTCCTTGACCTTCTCAGCAACTACATCGTTGACCTTCTTAGCAACTATATCCTCGACTCTCTTATTCTCCTATACATGGATAAAAGAAACATTAGCTTCTTATTATTGAATTTCTTTTTGCAGTAACATTCTAAAAAAAGAATAGGTTACCTTTTCTTGAGAAAGTCCCGCTCTGGGTTTGCGCTGGGATGGCCCAAAGAATGCTTTGATGCCCACACCAGCGCTTGCACCCCTAACACGTCCAGGATGCTCTGGGTTACCCAGAGCAACTGTCAATTCATCCCTTGTGCCCTGAGGGATGAACGTGCCTTGTTTCCTCTGCTCGTGCAGCTCCTGCTAATCACCATCAATAGAAATTGGTAAGTTAACACCACAAATAATCAATATTCAAACGATTTCTCTAAGAGTTGTATTTTACCATTTTCGCAGCCGCCTCAGCAGTTACGGGCTTCTTTATTTCACCCTTCTTGTTTTGCCTCCCAACTATCCAGATATCATGGCGAGGCATGGGTGTGGTAGACTCCTGAGTAGGAGCAGACTCCTGAGTAGCCGCAGACTTCGCATGTAGTCTTTGGCGAATGCTTGCATAGCCTTTTGGACCCATAGTGTGGTCATGCACATTCAGTGCACGCCTTGCTTTTTGTGCGTCACTGAGGGCCTAGTTAGTATGCACATTAATGATTTGGTTAGTATCACTAAATGTTAATCTTGAATAGGTGAATACAATGTATATTAATTAAATTGGGAGTGACACCTAATACCTTGAATTCTTCAGATTTTCTTGAAGCAACAAAATTGTCCCAATCTTCTTTGTCCAAGAAGTTCCATTGTTCAAGGGCTGACTTCTTTTTCTTATCACCCTCTTTTATCTATTCTCTGTACAGATTTGTCCTATAATTCCTAAGCATCTTTCCAGCGCGTTGCATCACACTTTTACGATGCAACTTCTCATCCAATGCAAATAGATTCTGTAAAATAGAAATGTTATTAACTAGTATCCAAAATAGAATTGCAAATAATAGAATTTGTAATCTACAAAATAGAATTGCAAATAATAATAACTCACGCATAAATCCTTCCATATCAAGTCTTTTTTCCCCTGAGGAACTTTATGCCAATTATCATACTTAACACCACAATGGCTCCGAGTGGTACACCCAAGATAGTTTACAAAATTATTGCAGTTCACTCCAATTGGATTTCCTCCATTATCAAACTCCACAACCAATTTGGATCCACTGCCACTAAGCGCTATTAACTTCTTCAACAGAGTGATACCCCTTTTCTTGTTAAGTGTTTGGTGCTGCACATCAAGTTTCTCCAGTGCTTCAGTGGGTACATGTGCATCATCAACCTAAAATTTGACAAAAATAAACACACTGAATTAACCCAATATAGAAATATAAGATATATGACATAACTAAAAGATAATGAATTTTATAGAAATACAGGATATGTTTTTAGAACTTACATTGGTATCCTCGCCATGCTCGTCATGGACAGCATGCTCATCATGGACTTCATGCTCATCATGGACATCATGCTCATCATGGTCAGCCATCTGAAAATGTCATTAAAAAGGCAAACATTTAGCATTTGTATTAACTAGAAAAAGGCAAACATTTAGCATTTGTATTAACTAGAAAAAGGCAAACATTTAGCATTTGTATAAACATACATGTCTCTAAAATTGTGATATTTTATCAATTAACAATCCTTCATTGTGATCTCCGTGCACATATAAGTCATCATTAGCTTCAATATTTTGTGGAGTTGGCAATCCAACTGAGAATGGACTGGAGTCATCATACTTATCATAGTACTCTTCTTCATCTATAGGATCTTCAATGAACTGTTTTTTACCATGAAGAACAACCGACCATTTATCATTTGCAGGATCATCGATATAGAATATTTGTTTCGCCTGTGATGCCAATATGAATGGTTCACCCTTCTCGCCAATCTTTTCAAAGTTCACCAAAGTGAAGCCCAATTCATCCACTATAACTCCTTTGGTGTTATCAACCCAATTACATTTAAAGAGCGGAATTTCGAAATCTATGTAGTCAAACTCCCAAATGTCTTCAATGACACCGTAATATGACATTTTAGCTTCACGTGGACTCTTATCCTTTGCACTTGCAAAGTACATAGTCGACGCTTGAAGAGTGACCCCACTATTTTGGACGACACTCTTATCATCTTGACGCTTTGTGTAATATGTGAATCCATTAATGTCAAACCCTTCATAAGACATAACATTCGGTTTTGGTTTAAAGGCGAGGCATTTGATAGTTTCTGTAATATCATTTGGTGTTTGAGATAGTTGATGTAAGACTTTATCTTCAAACCACTTAGTAAAAGTCTTATTATGCTCTCTAGCAAGCCACATTGAACTTGCTCGAGGATGTTGTCTCTTTATGAAATTGGTATGTTCCTCGGTATAAACACTCACTTCATCCATATTGTGTAAAATATACAAGTGAGCTTGTTCCAACTGCTCACGGCTGATTACTTTCACCCGTGATCCCAAAATTCCTTTTCCCTCCTCAATATTCTTGTCATTATCAGGAGTGTCATTACCACTGAGAAAGTCATTGCAAAAATCCATAACCTCTCTCGCCACATAACCTTCAATAATACTCCCTTCAGGCCGATAACAGTTTCGAACATCACCTTTAAAAATGCTCATGTATCGTTCAAAGGGATACATCCAATGCAAGAAAATTGGTCCCAACATTTTCACTTCCCTAGTCAAGTGGACAACAAGATGTACCATGATATCAAAGAATGAAGGAGGGAAATACATCTGAAGCTGACATAGGGTAACAACCACTTCTCTTTGCAAATTATCGAGAGTATCAGGGTCAATAACTTTGTTCCATAGACTGTTGAAAAAGAAACAAAGTCTGGTAATTGCAAACCTTACATGCTTCGGCAATATAGATCGAATTGCCACAGGCAATATTTGTTGCATTAGAGTGTGACAATCATGAGATTTAAGACCTATCAACTTCAGATTTTTCATTGATACCAATCTACGGATGTTGGATGAGTAACCATGTGGCACCTTAACATTTACCAAGCATTCACAAAAAGTTTTCTTCTCCTTTCTAGACAACGTGTAACAAGCGGGAGGTAAGTATGTTCTTTTATTACCCATTTCACGTAATTCTGACCTTATTCCCATTTCACGTAGGTCCAATCTAGATTTTATCCCATCTTTAGTCTTACCTGGTATATTTAACAGAGTACCAATGATGTTATGACATACATTTTTCTCAACGTGCATTACATCGATACAATGCCTGACTGTCAAAGAACTCCAATAAGGAAGATCCCAAAATATTGACTTCTTCTTGAATGAAGAATTGTCACTCCGTGTGGCCATACTACATTGTGATTTCTTACCAAATTCATTGACAATGTCTTTTACTCTTGCATAAACAACATCCCCTGGTATAGGTTTAGGTGCACTCTGTTCATCATTCCATCCATTGAATGCTTTGTGCTTCCTACGATACAGATTAAATTTTGAAAGAAACCTTCGATGACCAAGATATACAGTCTTGCCGCCATGTTTTAGTCTTATTGAATCAGTGTTTTCTTCACATATAGGACACGCTTTAGCTCCTTTGACACTATATCCAGACAAATTCCCATATGCTGGAAAGTCATTAACATTGCAAAACAACATAGCGTGCAAACGAAATGTCTCTCTTGCTGAAGCATCATAGGTCATCACACCTTCAGCCCAAAGTTTCTTTAAGTCATCAATCAAAGGTTCAAGATAAACATCGATATCATTTCCAGGTTGTTTAGGGCCCGATATCAACAACGACAACATAACGTACTTATTTTTCATACACATCCAGGGAGGAAGATTGTATATAACAAGCATGACTGGCCAAGTGCTATGTTGGCTGCTCAATGTCCTGTACGGATTCATCCCATCTGTACAAAGCCCAAGTCTTAGATTCCTATCTTCTTCACAAAATTTGGGCTACAATAGATCAATCTTCTTCCACTGTGGGGAATCAGACGCATGTCGTAGGATCCCATCATTATTTTTCTTAACATCTGCATGCCACCTCAAATTCTTCGCATCTTTCGGATTTGCAAACAAGCGTTGAAACTGTGATATACTTGTTAAACAAATATTGTTACATCTGTGTGTTAGCCAATCTTATCTCATTTTCCAAACTTAGGGTTAACCTAACATCCTCTTCTAGGCTCTAGTTAAACTAGGCAGCTGCATCTCATCTAGAGCATGCATTACCACTTCACATCCTTAGGTGTCAGGTAACGTTGAAGACATACACCTCCATGTATTCCATTTATTATCTCATCTCAACTCAAAGTCTATCTTCATCAAGAAAACTCTGAGCTTATTCTCTTGGTTTTCGAACTCAACCTTGTATGACTCATAGCTCATGATAAAAACATCCTCATAAGATGACTACCTTATTTCTCTTAGTGTTGGTAAACTATCCATGTATCGTTTACTCCACCAGGGTATGTTATCATCTCTGTCCTCATATCTCGTAGCAACGTTCCAACTCACATCATCTTTATCCTTGGTGTATGACATGCGTACTGTCCTATCTCTCACTCCCATAACAAGAGGAAATAAGCATTTGGCTGCAGTCCAAATACAGAGTTGTTCCTATTCTAAGAGTAGAGATGGTTCATCCCACCTTTCCAGTACACCTTTAAATCTAAGTTGAAACATGCCACATATGTCTCTACATCACAAACATCTCGATATCAAAGTTACTTCCATGGAAAAATGGTCTCGAACTTACTTGGGTCCACACACATTCCTTGGTCATCTCCTCTAGGTCTATAGGGTGTCGACACTTTAGGGGTCATCCCTCTTCCCTTATGCATCCAGAGAGTGCCCTACTCATCTTCCCTTTGGGTCCCATGAATTCACAAAGGTGATCAATCTCCTAACCCATGGCCCTCAGACAATGATAGTTGTTACCTCCCGACCCTATGGTCATGTGCAACTAGGGAATTAGGCAACTCCTACTTCCATCGGTATTATACCTACTTGACCTTAGGATAGACTTAGGATTCTATTATAGTACATGTCCAACTTAGAACCTTACCCAAGCCTTCATCATCTCTCTCTACAATCATGGGCTATCTTTCATCCTTTCATAGGGGTCATGGTGACCTGCCTACCTTGGTCAGGCCCCATCCATGGTAACACATCCACATGCACTTAGAGATGGCTATCTATGGGTCTACATGTTCATTCTCATACTATGTACTTTTCACTTAACTTCTCAAGATCCTATGAGACCTCTTTACCCTACAAAAGGGTCCCTCTACCAAGATAGGAGGAAACTACATCTTGATAACGAAGGTCACAAACGTCCTTATGTTTATGGTTTACATCAACATGAGCATGCTTAACCCTAGCAAGCTACTAAGGCACTAGCAGACCACCTACTAAACCATTCTAGGTCATACTTGTTCTCATTCCTCAATATTGGATCAAGATCATACCTTCCGTGGTCACCAACTTAGTTGTGAGGGTTTCATCAAACATACCTTAAACTTAATGGGTTTCCCCTTTCCTCTAAACAAGAGGAGTTCCATGCTCAAAACTATAGAAACTCAAATCTCGTCATGAGCATCAGGTACACCACTTCCCCTCTTAGGCTTAGGAACCCTAGGTTCAATTTTGATGACCAACTGCTTGCTCAACTTTTTAACCATGAGCCAAGCATGTACAGGGTATAACATGCACTTCCCATGATCCTTCTACTTGAACAACACATCAGAGTGGAGTCCTCCTCAAGGACAACCAACAAGGTATAAGGCCTCACACCCTGTTACTAAACCTCTTCAGGGTCTAAGGAACACTTCTTCCTACCTCAGAAGGTAAACACCTATACCATAGGCACATAGGTACCAGAAGCCTCATCCTCTCTCTAGGGTTTGGTTCCTCTAATGGAAACCAAGATATCATTAGCCTCCAGGGATCAAGCATCAGGCAACCACTATCATCCACTTAGGTCGCATCATCCTCAACTCCCCACTTTTCTTCATACCTCGGAGTCTAGGCTTTCAACCTTCTTGCATGGGTCCTTCTCTTTCTCTCTCTCTCTCCAGAGCTAACCCTGCATACAAGCTTACTACTCGAGGCCCTCTCTCCATGAAGGTGGTTCAAGATTACAATCATACCCCTACCTGGTGAAGCCTACATTCAAGCTTATGTTTGTTCAAGGTTATCCCTAGCCCTTTATGCTTATCTCATCAACTTTCCAACATACTCCCTTGGCCAGGGTTTTAGCCTATTGTCAGCATGACTGATGTACTATGGGTGCCTACTATGCCATGCTCATATAAGCTCATGGGGTTTCCATAGGTTCTTGTCTAACCTCATCAAAGAAGGAGCTATCCTTCGCTTTAACATGCACGACCCTTCCCAGGGTTGGGTCGCCAAAGGTACTAGGTCATCCAACCCCTTGACACGCTTTTACCGTGCATAGAACGCAAGTGTACGCGTCAATGTAGTATAGGCCCTTGTGAGGCCCAAGTCGAACTCAGGGACACTGAACTATTAGTAGACTACTACTAACTATTCGCGATCAGCTAAACCAATCAAAAGAGTTTGAGAGTTGTTATAAAATTAAAAAGAAAATAAAATAAAACAAACCAATTGATTAAAGGTTTAATTTAATCAATTCAAATGGATATCTTTAGGATTGCAGTTTCACCGTGGGTTTTCATTGCATGAATTTTTATATAGTTAAACAAGATCATCGCTCAATCCAGGTAGTGGCCTGTAGTCAGAATTGTCCACTGTCATGGTACAATTCACTACCGATGTCTAAGTCGGTTCCACCGTTGTGGTAACCTATACCCTAAACTAGGTGCATTAAAATCGACCTCTGGGTTTCCACCATTAACCGTACATCGCCTTGTTCAAGGGATTTGTTAATTAATGTGAATTTCGTCTCTTTTCAACTGTTACTTCTTCTTTCAAAGAAATTAAGGGCATTAGATTATCATTATGGTGATCAAGCATAACAATATAATTGAGAAAATGAAATCATACCATGGATTTAAGAGATAAATGATGAATTACTATGATAAAAATGTCATACAATGCTTCCCCGGGCTACTCCCGGTCCTAAAGACAAAGGGGATGAGCCCCGCATGTTCATCTCAAAGCAAAACATGGTAGAGAAAAGGGGAAACATGGGGAAAAACTTGAATAAGTAAAGAAACCCCTGAACAGAGAAGATCCAAGCGTTCCTCGGCGTGGAATGCGCGCTCTACAGCCTTTCGGAAGTGGAAAACATCTTCTTCGGCTTCCGAAATGGCTGGGGCATGCTTCTGGGCTCTGTTCTTCTCTCCACACCTTCTCGGGACGTGTGCAGTGGCTAATGACGTGATAGATTGCTCCTGGCCGCCGTCATTAGGTATAATCACCGAGTTAGCTTGCCAAAATATCACAGTCGTCGGATTTAGATCGATCTGAAACAAACTTGTATCTGATGGTGTCGATACCATCCATGCGAGTCGATGGTATCGACCCTACGTGATATCGACAGTCTTCTTTTCTTTTCTTCGTTGCGCCTGATGCTAACTCGATACCATCGATGAGGGTCGATGGTATCGACACTCTTAGGCATCGCTTTTTGTCCTCTTTCATCACTGAAGCTTCTGGGGTCGATAATATTGACTTTGGAGTCGATAGTATCGACTTTGGAGTCGATAGTATCGACTCTCTTCTCGCCAGCAACCTGATGGTAAGTCGCTACCATCGACTTGTCTGTCGATGGTATCGACTCTGTGCTACTCATTTCAGCTGGCAACCTGTGGTTGTGTCGATGGTATCGACATCTGCAGATATTTGTTTTTCCTGAAATTGCAACACAAAACCACATAAGCTGAAATAAAACATATTATTATAATCATTTATGCTTAAAATAATAAAATAAAGGAGAATTGATGTTGAGCAGGCTCATAGACCAAAGTAAATGAATTATGCAATATTAACCACCAAAATGACCAATAAATGCATAAAACACAAGTAAAACAAGTCTATGAATGCGACTCAAAATCATCGCATCAAACTCCCCTAAGCTTGAACATTGCTCGCCCTCGAACAACTAAACTTTAGAATAGAATTGTGAGGGTCAACTAAAGAACATATCATCACAACTACCATCACCATATGATTCCCACCAGCCATCCACATACCGGCCCTTACTAACCACAGAATGATAATTACCCTAAAGGCAACAATAATCATCCATAAAAGATATCTACCTCAAAAATAATGAACACTATCACATAAGGCAGTTGACATAATAAAATTCGCCGGTCCAGACTCGGTGCATCTTGTGATCTCCTATTCTACACTGCTCACCCTAACTACCATCTACATGGAAGCAGCTCCCCTGATATTAGCGAGTGAGGAGAAAATCACAGTGGCCTACCAATTTGAGCAATGGGTGGATGGAATGGGTGGCTCATGGAAGAAATGGAAGCATTATACGATTCTAACATGCACAAAGCAAAAATGTCCTAAATGATGCATATGCAAATGAAAATGCCCTAATGCCTACATTTGGGTAGAATGATGCATGCACTATCATTCTGTCTCAAGGTGAGATGGAATATCTAAGAAAGCTACATCATGTTCTTATCCTTCTTAATATGCAGTGAGAACATGTTCCTTTCTCCCTCTCATTCCTATTTATTTCTCAATGCTCTTTTTTTTCTTTTTTTTCAAGGCCCTTATATCCATAAATGACAATGAATTATTTGTCAGGCTCACTTCTTATTGCACAACTATATACTTGAAGCATTCAGAAGGTATGGAACAAGATTATCACGTCTAATGTTTCAGAAGAAATAAGATACACGATGTACTGTATATGCATAAAAATGTGAATGCAGCTACAAAATGATACTCATGCAACTAAATGACATGCACATAAGGATAATGTGCATGTATAGCTAATCTAATTTTTTTATTTTCGTGCAAAATATGGGAGAATAGTTGCAATGCAAGTCCTATCTACATGAGATGCAATAAAAGAGATTAAAACCGTAATGTACTTCCAGTTCTTAAGGTGGAGTATGAAAACAATGAGGTGGATAGATCACAAAACTAATTGACTGAACCTTTGTACATTATTATGTGTCCCTACTTACTAACCTGTGTAGTAATTAAGAGGTTTCTCTCTCTTACTTCAAATTAGAGTCTCATTATCATTTGATCAGTTTAGGCTCAAACAACCAGTTCCGTCCACTTTTCATGAATCATGAGAATGTACAGTTGTGATTTTCTATTTTAGAGTTGAAAACCCAACCATTTCCTTAAGTTATGTGCTCAAAGTTGAACAACACAAGCTTGTAAAACACTAATTTTTTTTAAACTTTGCCCCTAATTCCCATGTACAAGCAATGAGATGACACATGACTTAAGAAATCCACAATTACACTAGATAGAGTGTGGATCCTAAAAACAACTAAAATCGCAAGAACTTAAAAGACAAAAGACAAAACAATACAAACTAAAAACTAAAGGATAGAGCTGTTCCAACTCCCCCCCAAGCTTGAATTCAACTATGGCCTCATAGTAAAAAACAACCTTAAAAGGTGGAACAGAGATACCGATCATTCTTCCGGAGGAGGCGGGTACTGCAGTGCCGAGGGGTCCCAAGATGGGTACTGCCTCTGAAAGCTCGGATCATACTGGGGGCATGGGTGAAGGTTGTGGATACCCCCAAAAGTAATTCTGGCTCCAGTAATGATCGTAGAAGGGCTGCTGCTGCATCTCCATCCTATGCAACCTGTCATGAATGTGCTGTTGGTTGTCGAGGAGGAGGCGCTCATTTTAAAAAATAGCCCTCTGGTTATCTAACAGCCGGTTTGTTGTATCCTGAATACCGATGTATGATGATGTACGTTGCTGCTACGTCTGATGAATATCCTGTAGCATTGCATACATCCCTTACATGGAGTAGACATCCTCGCTTTGCTGTGAGGGTTGTGGTGGTGGAGGTTGTGAAGAAGAAGATGCATCCGGATGCATGCGAGGATGCTTCCTGGGTGCCACTCGTACCCGAAGAGGAGTGAAAGCCCCCTCTTCCTCTTCATTCTCATCGTCGTCATTGTCGTTGTCGTCGTTGCCGCCATCTTCATCCGAGCTCTCGATGGCGATGACAGGCCATTGAAAATACTAAGCGCCCTCAATGTGGAAGATAGGGTCCAGAAGTGAACACTCTTGATAGGCGTGATTAACATGGCAATGTGCATATGCCAGTCCATCACGAAGCAGGATGAGGCTGGAGCGATGCAGATGCTGCAGGTTGACTTTGCTCCGGTTGGAGAGGGGAGTAAGCTGGGAGAAATTTAACCCAAGATAGGAGGCCAGCGCTGTGATGAGCCCTCCAAAGTGGATTGGAGCCTTCCACGTACTCCTCCTTACATCCAATACATGCGTCAAGAAAAATGCATCCCAATTACATTCTTCTCGCTTCAGCAACTTGTGTAGGAAAAACAAGTCTGTCTCTTGAAACTTGTTAAGAGACAGATCACCACGAGCGAACAAGGTGGTGCAGAGCATGCGGTGAAGAATCCGCACGAACGGATGTTCGAAATCCGCCACCGCCGCATTGTGATAGCTCACGGATTTGCCGGGCCGCACAGTCACTAACTCAGCGAAGATAGCATCATAGTATGTCCTGTTGTCAGGCCTCCGGTACTGATCTCACCCATGATTTGAGTTGTAGATGGAATTGAACTGCCGCAGGGTGAGAGTGTAATCGTTGTATACATCCGGAAAGAAACCCAGCCTTTGATCCATTCCCGATCAGTGGTGATGATGTCATTTGGCACGACGCAAATATCCAGCGACGCCATGAACTCCGCCACTAGCTCCTTGTATGTGGGCCATTCCCCAAAAAAGGGCTGGATTTCGGCATGGAATTCCATCTCATTGGGCCTCCTGCCCGTATGCCTTGCCTATCCCTTGAGAACGTAGGAAAGATTGGCCTCGAACCCCAGATTGCGGATCATGTCTCGGTCGACGTAGCGGGTCGGCTCTATCTTTCTCTTCATCAGTTCCTCGTAAACCTTCTTGACCTCCGCGGAAGGATGGACAATCCGCAGTCATGGAATATATGCAGTCGGTGAAGGAATGAACATTGGGATCTCCATTGGTGTCGTGCGTGAAGAGGATGCGTTGGCGGTATGCACCATCTTTGCAAAGAAAGGAGTAGAAGACAGAGCTCGATGAAGGTTGGAGAAGACAATCTCCGCTCGGTGAAGGCTCGTGGAAGAACACACTCCTTGGATACTTGTAGCCGGGCTCCGATCGCTCAACAAGATGCTCGACACAAGTGGAGGAAGAAAGCTCTGAAGGTGTGACATCATATGATGACAATCCATCCCTTTTATAACCGTGGTCGACACTGCTGTATGACCGTCGATACAATCGACGCGAGTCGATGGTATCTACTCCTATAGCACAATCCGTATTCCGCTAGCATCGACGGTTATCGATAGCCTGATTTGGGGGCCCGGATCGATGGCGCGTCGATACCATCGACGGGTGTCGTTGGTATCAACCCATCCCACGGATCGACTTTCTGGATGCAGCGATCGCTGTTAAGTTTCCCTCGCGGATCGGTGACATGTCGCGTCGATAGTATCGACGCAAGTTGATAGTATCGACTTCTGCTTAGGGCAACACCCTCGCGAGGCCCGGCCGCCGCCTTCTTCCTGTAGCCGAGTCGATACCATCGACAGGCCTGTCGATGGTATCGACTTCACTCAGACAATTTTCGTCTGAATATCTCCAGAGATCTCGATAGTATCGACATGCATGTCGATACTATCGACCTCATTTTTGCAACCAGCCTGATGGTGTGTCGATACTATCGACGAGGCCGTCGATAGTATCGACGCAGGGAGATTTCTATAGCCGCCAACCTGTACCCGTCTCGATACCATCGACACAAGGGTCGATGGTATCGATCTTTCCTCAGTCCTGCACATTGAACAAACGATCAAGGTACCTTGTTTACACTAAAAACAAAATCAAATCAAACTAAAGTACAAAAGTGAAAGAAACTAAACGAAACTATTGATGGTTGGGTTGCCACCCAACAAGCGCCCTTATTTATCGTCTTAGGCTAGACAAATTCAAGTTCCTCATGCATCCAGAAGCGCTATGAGTTTGACCTCATTCACTTTCCTTGTGTAATCTTCACCGAAATACAACTTCAATCGTTTTCCATTAACCAAGAATGTTGTCTCGCCATCATGCAGCATGATTGCGCCATGTGGCCTGACTTCCTCTACAATGAACGGTCCACTCCATCGGGATTTCAATTTCCCGGGATGCATCTTCAACCTGGAGTTGAACAAGAGGACACGATCTCTTTTCTTGAAGACACACATCTGAATATGGCGATCATGAATCATCTTTGTTCGCTCCTTGTAGATCCGCGAGCTTTCATATGCATTCATCCTCAGCTCGTACAGTTCATTCAACTCAAGCAACCTCTTCTTTCCCGCTTCATCATAGTTCAAATTCAGCTTCCTCAGCGCCCAAATTTGCTTTATGCTCCAATTCCACCGGCAAATGGCAGGCCCTACCGTAAACCAACCTAAAAGGCGTAGTGCCTATAGGTGTCTTAAACGCCGTCCTGTACGCCCACAAAGCGTCCGGTAGCAAGATAATCCAATTTTTCCTTGTTGAAGCCACAGTGCACTCCAAGATCGTCTTAATCTCCTGATTGGAGACCTCCACTTGCCCCTGTGTCTGCGGGTGGTACGGGGTACCAATGTTGTGCTTTATCCCATACTTTCTCAATAGTGCCGCAAACGTTTGATTCCGGAAATGTGTACCTCCATCACTAATGATCATTCTTGGTACACCAAACCTGCAGAAAATGTGTTCCTTGACAAACCTACACACTACGGCGGCATCATTAGTCCTAGTGGGTATTGCCTCTACCCACTTCGATACATAGTCAACAACGAATAGAATGTACAAGTTAGAATTGGAGGACACAAAGGGTCCCATAAAATCAATACCCCACAGGTCGAACACCTCGACTTCTTGAAATACATTGAGGGGCATCTCTTGTCTTTTTGAAATGTTACCTGCCCTTTGGCAAGAATCACATTGCCACACATAGTCATAGGCGTCCCTGAACAAAGTAGGCCAGTAGAGACCGCTCTCAAGTACCTTGGCTGTAGTTCTAGAACTAGCTTGGTGGCCGCCCGTCGGTAGAGTATGGCAATGACGAAGGACACTTTCACATTCCACCTCTGGTACACACCTGCGCAAGACACCATCCCTGCATTGCTTCAACAGAATAGGGTCATCCCAAAAATAATACCGCAAAGAATGGAAAATTTGCTTTTTCTCTTGATATGTCCAATCATCTGGGATAATTTTGCAAGCAAGATAATTGAATATGTAAGAAAACCAAGGATCTTTAGATTTCACAGATAAAAGTTGCTCATCAGGAAACGTCTCAGTAATGGGTATATGCACGTCCTTCTCATCTACCCTTTCCAACCTAGAAAGATGGTCCGCAACCACATTTTCTATTCCCGCCTTGTCTTTGATTTCAATATCAAATTATTCTAAAAGTAAGATCCACCTAATCAGTCTAGGTTTGGCATCCTTTTTCTCCATCAAATACTTAATGGCGGCGTGGTCCGTCCATACCACGACTTTAGATCCTACAAGATATTGCCGAAATTTTTCAAAAGCAAAAACAACGGCGAGCAGTTCTTTTTCAGTTGTCGTGTAATTCAACTGGGCGTCATTCAAAGTTTTGGATGCATAGAAAATCACAGCGGGTTTATTGTCCACACGTTGTCCCAAAACAGCCCCAACTGTGACATCTGACGCATCACACATCAATTCAAACGGCTTGGTCCAGTCCGGTGTTTGCACAACCGATGCGAAAATTAGTTTTTCCTTAAGCACGTTAAACGCATGTAAACACTTCTCGTTAAAATCAAACACAACATCCTTTTCCAACAACTCAGATAATGGTTTGGCGATTTTTGAGAAATCTTTTATAAAGCGGCGATAGAAACCGGCGTGACCTAGAAAACTCCGTACCCCTTTAACTGAATTTGGTGGGGGCAATTTGGAAATCACTTCGATCTTCATCGGGTCTACCTCCAACCCCTTGCTAGACACTTTATGTCCAAGAACGATCCCTTCGCTGACCATCATGTGGCATTTCTCCTAATTGAGGACCAAATGAGTGTCCTCACAGCGTTGCAAAACCTTGTCCAAATTGTATAAACATTCGTCAAAGGATGCACCATAGATGGAGAAATCGTCCATAAAAACCTCCAAACAGCGTTCAACCATATCGGAGAAAATGGCAAGCATGCAACGCTGAAAGGTTACTGGTGCATTACACAAACCAAAAGGCATACGTCGGTATGTAAATGTTCCGTAAGGACAAGTGAAGGTGGACTTCTCTTGGTCCTTAGGATCAATGGAAATCTGATTGTACCCCGAATAACCATCCAGAAAACAAAAATGAGATCGACCTACTAATCGTTCTAAAATATGATCAATGAATGCGAGAGGTAAATGATCCTTAAGCATAGCGGCATTCAATCTATGGTAGTCTATACATACACGCCACCCGGTTACCAAGCGGGTTGTGACAGGTTCATTTAACAAATTATGTGTAACAGTAATTCCCAGCTTTTTAGGGACTACCTGTGTCGGACTCACCCACGTAGAGTCAGATATAGAATAGATGATCCCTGCAGAAAGGAGCTTGATCACCTCCTTCTTTACGACCTCGATCATGCTAGGATTAAGTCGATGTTGTGGCTGAATCACCAGTTTGGCTCCCTCCTCGAGCCGGATCTTGTGCTGGCACAATGTAGGGGAGATCCCCTTGATGTCTGCGACCGACCACCTGAATGCACCTTGGTGGTTCTTCAGCATGATTAGCAATTGATCCTCCTCTTCGGCACTCAGATATGCCGAAACAATCACAGGCAGCTTCTCATCCTCAGCTAGAAATGCATTTTTCAAGTGCGGTGGCAATGGCTTCAATTCTAAATCTGGCGGGCGATCAAAGATGACTGAAGCGGTGGTGGAAGTTCTCCTAGGTCCTCATAGTACCTAGCATAAAAGCATGAAAGCACCTAAAGCATCTTGGAACACTCTTGTAGTGACTTTCTTCTCATCCAATCATGTGTTATATTACCCAAGAAGGTTTCAAGCGGTAATTCTGGATATGCTTTGAAAACAGAATTTGCTATGGCCTCATCTTCAGTAGAGGGAGGGATGTCTTCCTCTTAATCATTGGGAAAACCCACAACCTTGCTAAGAGACACAACCTTGGTATGCTTTATGATGTCTACATCCAGTGTCCCTTTTTCTACTCTAGTCATCACATGAGCCATATCGAGAAATGTCTTCCCTAGACAGAGAGAGATATTTTGATCAAAGTGCTTCGCCATGCGGCATTGCTCCTTAACTTTAGATTGGGTGGTGCTGGAAGGCATGACCATCTTAAACCTATCATCGGCGATACCCAAGGTCAACCGACCTCTCCCCATCTCAAGTATCATGTCAGTAGTGGCTTGGAAAGGTCGCCCCAGGAGTAACTCATTACCCTATTCATCCTGCATTTCCATTACAACAAAGTATGCTGGGAAAACAAACCGATCCACTTTCACCAACACGTCCTCACATATGTCGTAGGGCTTCACCATTGAATTATCCACCAACTGTATTTTCATATTGCTCGGCCTTGATTCTTTTAATCCCAGTTTATTGAGCGTAGAGAGAGGCATTAGATTTATGCTTGCCCCAGAATCACACAGTGCTTCACTGAATTTCACCTTACCAATGTAACATGAAATATTGAAGCAACCCGGATCCTACCTCTTAGGTGGCAATGTGCCCATGATGAAGGCACTTACCTATTCCTTGAGAACCACAACCTCAATATCAGGGATTTTCCTTTTCTTTGTGATGATGTCTTTCAAGAACTTCCCGTAGGAGGGTATCTGCTCGATTTCTTCTAATAAAGGAATGTTGACAGAGAGCTTTCTAAAACTGTCCAAAAACTTCTTGAACTGGGCGTCCACTTTCTTTGCTTTCATACTATTTGGATATGGGACCGGGACAGCCTGTGCCCTTTGATGTGGTGGCACATATGGTGTCCTCTTCTTTGTCTCCTCCTCAGCAGTAACAGGTTCAGCTGTGACTTCCTCTACTATATCCTCAACCGGCTCTGTGACTGGATTTGGCACTTCCTCTGTGGCCTCACCTTTGATTTCTGACTGATGTTTGCTTGGTTCATCGGCCCTTGGGTTTAAAATCTTCTTACCACTCCATAGCAAGATTGTCTTCGCCTGCTGGTTTCCTCCTGGAATGTTTGTGTTACCCGGGAAGCCTTGTTGCGCTGGCTTCTTCAGATTTTCTATCTCAGCTGCCAATTGCGCCATAGACGTCTCTATCGTACTCATCTGAGCCCCATGGCTCTGCAATGTCTGCCCAAACTGATTCATGAATTCCCCCTGTTGCTTGATCTGCTGGCCAAAGGTGTTCATCAGTTCCTCGTTCTTCTTTATCACTTGGTTGAGTAACTCCGTGCTCTTATCCTCCGCCGCCGGCTGGGGTTTTGCATCGGGGTCCTGCAAGAAGTTATTCGGATCTTTCCAGGAAAATTTCTTGTCCTTCCTCCATGAGTAATCATTGTTTCGGTACCCCTGCTGTTGGCGCATGAATTTGACTTGAGATTCATCATCTGTTTCGGTATCTTCTTTTGCAAGTAGTTTCTTTGCTAGAAGGTCCATCTTCTCATTCAGCTCTTTTATGGCCTTTGACTCTCCCACAACTCGAACATGCTCTACGACATCTCTGTCGCCCCAGGATTGCTTCTTGGCCATGTTTTTCAGAATTTCCCAACACCTCGTGTCTGTGTTGTTAAAAAAGAACCATGAACCTGCGGAATCCAGGTTACTTCTGTCATGCTCGGAGAGAGCAAAATAGAAGATTTTGACCTGCATTTCCTTGTCAAGCCCATGATGCGGGCACCTCCTAAGCATAATCTAAAACCTTTCCCAGGTCTCAGAGTAAGTTTCTCCTGCTTTCTGGCTGAAATTATGGATTTTCCTGATCATATCATTTGTTTTCTCGGGCGGAAAGAACCTTTCAAAGAACAATCTCACCATGTGGTTCCATGATTCCAAATATTCATCATCAAGATTTTGCAACCATTCTCATGCATTTCCTTCCAAAGAACTCGGAAACAGCTTCATGTATAGTGTCTCTTGCGGAAACCTGTCTATTTTTATCATATCACAGTTCTCCACGAACTGACTAATGTGAGTCACTGGGTCTTCGTTCTTTAGCCCATGGAATGCATTTGACTTGACTAAGTTGATCAATGCAGGATCAATCTTATAAGTCAGAATGTTGATCGCCTGCTTCTTGATTGGCCCCTTTGAAGCGGATGAGGAAGAAGCTTTGATCTTCTCCCATATCGTCTGCTCTTCTGCCATGGCTTCTTGTTCTGAGTCGGAATCTATATCTTCTAGTTGGTCTTGATTGTAATCCTCCTCCTCGTCAGGTCCCGGTAGTGGAACCTCTGGTGCTCGTTGTGTGTAGTTAGTGCTACGCATCTGCACCATGCACAGTACCTGCAAAAATGGTAATCTCAGTTCAGTACCGTGCTAGACGATTGCTAAATATGAACGGTAAACTATAAATTTCAAAAATGATTATTAAATAATAAAAATTAAAAAGTGGCCTAGAATGGCCACTTGCAGCACTCGTAGTGCCGACAGTTGTCGTGTCCCCGACAACGGCGCCAAAAACTTGACACACTTTTACTGTGCGTAGAATGCAAGTGTACGTGTCAATGTAGTATAGGCCCTTGTGAGACCTGAGTCGAACTCAGGGACACTGAACTATCAGTAGACTACTACTAACTGTTTGCGATCAACTAAACCGATTAAAAGAGTTTGAGAGTTGTTATAAAATTAAAAATAAAATAAAATAAAATAAACCAATCGATTAAAGGTTTGATTTAATCAATTCAAATGGATATCTTTAGGATTGTGGTTTCACCGCAGGTTTTCATTGCATGAATTTTTATATAGTTAAACAAGTTCATCGCTCAATCCAGGTAGTGGTCTGTAGTCAGAATTGCCCACTGTCGTGGTACAATTCACTACCTATGTCTAAGTCGGTTCCACCATCGTGGTAACCTATACCCTAAACTAGGTGCATTAAAATCGACCTCTGGGTTTCCACCATTAACCGTACATCGCCTTGTTCAAGGGATTTGTTAATTAATGTGAATTTCGTCTCTTTTCAACCGTTAATTCTTCTTTCAAAGAAATTAAGGGCATTAGATTATCATTATGGTGATCAAGCATAATAATATAATTGAGAAAATGAAATCATACCACGGATTTAAGAGATAAAAGATGAATTACTATGATAAAAATGTCATACAATGCTTCCCTGGGCTACTTCCGGTCCTAAAGACAAAGGGGATTAGCCCCGCATGTTCATCTCAAAGCAAAACATGGTAGAGAAAAGGGGAAACATGGGGAAAACGTGAATAAGTAAAGAAACCACTGAACGGAGAAGATCCAAGCGTTCCTCGGCGTGGAATGTGTGCTCTACAGCCTTTCGGCAGTGGAAAACGTCTTCTTCAGCTTCTGAAACGGCTGGGGCGTGCTTCTGGGCTCCGTTCTTCTCTCCACACCTTCTCAGGACGTGTGCAACGGATAATGACGTGATAGATTGCTCCTGGCCACCGTCATTAGGTATAATCACCGAATTAGGTTGCCAAAATATCACAGTCGTCGGATTTAGATCGATCTGAAACAAACTTGTATCTGACGGTGTCGATACCATCGACGCGAGTCAATGGTATCGACCCTGCGCGATATCGGCAGTCTTCTTTTCTTTTCTTCGTTGCGCCTGATGCTAACTCGATACCAATGACGAGGGTCGATGGTATCGACACTCTTAGACGTCACTTTTTGTCCTCTTCCGTCGTTGCAGCTTCTGGGGTTGATAGTATCGACTTTGGAGTCGATAGTATCGACTTTGGAGTCGATAGTATCGACTCTCTTCTCGCCAGCAACCTGATGGTAAGTCGCTACCATCGACTTGTCCGTCGATGGTATCGACTCTATGCTACTCATTTCGGCTGGCAAACTGTGGTTGTGTCGATGGTATCGACAGATGTCGATGGTATCGACATCTGCAGATATTCGTTTTTCCTAAAATTGCAACACAAAACCACATAAGCTGAAATAAAACATATTATTGTAATCATTTATGCTCAAAACAATAAAATAAAGGAGAGTTGATGTTGAGAAGGGTCATAGATCAAAGTAAATGAATTATGCAATATTAACCACCAAAATGACCAATAAATGCATAAAACACAAGTAAAATAAGTCTATAAATGCGACTCAAAATCATCGCATCACCCCTCATGGGTCAAATGGCATCCAAAGGCATGTCCATCCAAACGCCCAGTCTACCATGACATCTAACACATCATGTCATCTCTCTCTCTAACCACCACTTAGGATTAGGGTTAGCATCATTCTCAGAGAATGTGCCAGGTCTCTACTTATAAATGAGGTATCTACCTCCAAGACTAACTCTCTTTACTTATCCTCCTGACTAGAAGGTCTAGCCTCAGGTCTCTCCTGAGGGCATGACAACTTATGTCATACGACCTAAGCATATATCTATTCTTTAGTCTGCGCTTAATCTATTAAGCTTATGTCCATGACATCTTATTTACATGCTTTTTATTATTTTGGTGGAGGATTCCTTAGACCTTATCAACCTTACCCATACCTCAAGAGGGTGAGGAAAAGAGAGAAAATCCCAATCCTTAAGGTCCTTAACAACATTTGAGCTGAGAAAGGATGAACAAGATGAGAGAGTCCTAAAGGTATCTTATTTCGAGTCAAATCCTGAGACATTGGTAAGGTAGTCACACTAATTCAGAAGTCCTTGTATTCCGACTAGCGGTGCAGGGGAAAATCTTGCCAGCCCCCAGACGTGATCCTTTTCTAGACACCTCTGTCTTTCAGAAAATCCTCTAATAACTCTGTTGGGTTCTATAGAGTTTGTAAAATTTAAGAATTATTAAAGACTAAATGAGGAACCTAGGCTCTGATACCAAATGTAACGACCCTGCCTCCTAATAACCCCCAATTAAGGGAGACCAAGAGGTCAGAGTCGTTATCTCAATTTCTGGATCAAAGGTTTGACAAATAATCAATAATTATTAAATTCTACCAACTATACTAAACTGAAAGGTTGTAATAAAAATTAACTTTGCATACCTTTTTCAAAAACTTGGATATATACTTTTATCCAAATCTGGAGTCTATTCTAACTAATCCTCCTTTGTACTTTAATTCTCATTTAATTCCACATATGCCACTTTATTGTTTGTTCTTTTTGCTTGAACCTAAAACTCCAACAAACAAAACATCGGTCAGCATAAATGAATTATGCTGTTATGTGGGGAAAACAATAATCGTGCAATTAACTGTAACAATATATTACAGTCAACTATGATTTAACAAACAACTTTACATTTTAAATATAACTGCGCAATCTATACATATCATATCCTCTGCGTTGTCCCTGCAGTGGACTTGGATGCTACCTTCCTTATGGTAGATCATCATTAAACCCCTCATGGTCCTACCTAATAGGTGAATCAATTTCTAGGGTTGAGTCACATGGCACTGCCCGTAGATAGCCCACTCCTTAACTCATGGTGTGCTATAGTCTCATGGCACTACACGTGGGTAGCCCAATTTCTAACTCATGATAGCCTAGACCTTGCTCTAGGTTACCCTTTTTAGCATTTGCAAAGCCATAGAGGAGGACCCAGATCTAAGGCAGTTATATATACATATTTATAGTGATAATCATAGTCACTATATAGTTGCATGAAATAAAAGTCATCCAAGTAGTTATTTTCAGGAAATCGATAAAATTTCCGGGAATCGCCGTGAAACTAAAGCGATTATCCATAAGTGTAACCACATACCTGTCAGACTGATTTGAGACAGAATAAATCCAACCAATCAAGAAATCCAAATAGGCAAGTAAGCACATAATGAGATCCTAAAATATGCATACAATTTCCTATTATTAATCATGCCATCAAGATCTATTAAACCTCGCTCGCTTCCTAGGGTTTCTAGTCCACTTTTAGGGTTTCCATTGCAATTAGGGTTTCACTTTATTTTTACTATTTTAAACCCTAATTTCCCTAATTATCTCATCCATTCTTCACGAAAGATATTAAGGTTACCTTTTAACAACATATAACCTTATTTTCAGATTAAAGGCATCATTATCCATCAATTAAGTCCATTAAGCCTCTTTTACATTAAAACTACAATTTTTATCCTTTTAATTCATGACAAGATCATTATGCCAAATTAGCATCACATTAACAACTCATAGTTCATTGTGGTCTAATTCACCTATGAACTCCATTTATTACTAATTCCATATTTTATCCATTAGAAAACCCTAATTTCCATATTAAGGGTATTTATTCACAATTAGGTATCTTTATACTCGAAATAGCTTAGAATTGTCATATCTCAACTTTAATCATGAATTCAAACATTTAAAGCTATTAAGAGTCACAATTACTAATATTAGGGTTTTAAGGCCCATTAAAGCATATTTATGCGCATGAAACTCTAAATTAACCAATTATGTGCAAAGTTCATCCTTTTTGTTCTTAATGTACCTTTTTACAATTAACAGGTTAATATCAACTTTAATCATCCATTAAACCCTACTAAACACATTAATCATCTCAAAATAGGGCTTCTTAATCATTAAAGTATTAAAGTTGATAACTTCCATTACTTTTCGAATTTCAAGAGGAATAAGCTTCTAAATATATTTTTATTACATTCCTTGAGTTCTCCTTATCAAAATTCATATATAACTTATATAAATATGAGCTACCAGTGATTAGTTATGAATTTTGTAAGGATTACCTTTTTGGACCAATCATAGGATGCCATGTCGCCTCTATTCATGCAACGTTGCTCGCTGCTTTGAAAACATAACAAAATGATGAAAAAGCCATCGATAAGTCAAGCATTTCTTCAGCCTATGGAGGGGCAATTTTGTCCAATGGCCCCGTGGTCATCTTCCTCCTCGCGCAGCCCTAGTTGCGCCGACCAAAGCGGATCGGGGAAGCTTCCTCCTCCGCCTCCTTGGTCCCTAGGGCACCGACGACCACCCCATCACCTCCGCCGCCCTCCGCCACACCTGCGGAGGGCTCAATCCACAGTCGAGGTGGCGTAGACTGGGCGTGACAGTCTGCTACTTGCGGTGGTCGTATGAAGTCGAGTTGTGGCTGTAGCGTTCGGCTAGGATGAGGGAACGGTCACCTGAACCTCCCATGACATTGTGGGGGTGGAAAACCTCCAACGCAACTCCTCCATAGCCTAACATGGCTCTAAGAAAGCTTTACTCTTCGCAACTAGGGTTTGTACGCAAAGAACAAGAAGAAGAAGAAGTGAGATGCGTGGAACTTTCATTGGGCTTAGCCATGGGCTCTATCCTTTTATAGAGGAGGGTAACTAAGCCCTAGGATGGCTATCCACGAGTTACCAAGTTCTTTTCCCAATAAGAACCCTTTTCCTTCAATGACAAGTAATCTTCTCTCTCCTATTTATCTCCTTGATATTCTTTATTTCATGGATAATTAGAAATATGAAAATTATCTCTTTCATTATCTCTAGCCTTGCCTTTTAATCTATTGGCCATGAAAATCTATTTTCTCAAAGCAAATAACATCTCTTTTTGATATTATCAAAAAGTCATTAATGATGTATCACATTATCCTCTTATTCTGTTATTATTTTCCTTTTCTCTTTCTTTTTCTCCATTGGGGCTCCTTGGACCTCAAGAATCTCTAATATTTCGAAATCCTTTTTAGTGGTTACTTATTATCCTTATAGATGCATCTATATCCATAATTTCTCATTATCTTATTCATTTCTTTAGTAAAATATCTCCTTTTGAGGATTTCTCTTTATCTCTCTTTTTATTTTCTTTATTAAAATTCCTTTTAACATTAGGATCCTTAAGGATATGAAAATCCACCAAGGATAACTCAATTATACCTCTTTCCACTTATTTTCCACATTTTATCATTGTTTTCAATTTCTTTCTTAATAAAGAAATATTTAATTGCTCTTTTCTTTTCTTGTTGCATTATCTTTGCAACTTTGGATTCCTTGGGACCCAAGGAACCCAATCGGCACGAAATCCAACTTTGTATTATATTCTTTTTCCTTCTAAAGGTTTCTACATTTTTCTTTTCTCCATTTCTTATTAATAATGGAGTTCCTTTTGTCTTTTCCTTGTTATTGGGCCCAATAGCCAATAAAGCCCACAAAACAACCAACAAGGTTATTGTAAACACAAATCATTTATTCAAAACAAATTATATCATTATTTGTTCCAATATCTTTAATATGAGAAATTACATTTCTCACCAAAAGAATCCAAAAATTGGGGTTGTAACACTCTCCCACAATAATGATCCTCAGTTGTTGCTCTCAAATGGATATCCCTCCCTAGTCGGGTAGGACTTGCCCGGGTTCTCATGGTTACCACAACCAGAGAGGACAATACTTGTTAGATCAACTGAGTTTCAATTATTTGTGTAGTAGTTGTACTCTGGGAAGCCCCCAGTACCCCTCTATATATAGGAGGGGTTAGGATCAGTGTTCCCAGTCCCCAGCCAATGCAAGATTAAAGTGGGAGTGGAAAGGACAAGTAGATCTTGAAGTTTCACAACTTTTCTAGAAGTTTCACAACTTGTTTATGAAAAAATGGTCATGTTGCCAAGTGAGACGGTCGTCTCGCATGAGAGACATCCATTTCTTTAAGTGAAACGTTCATTTGGGATGCGAGACGGTCATTTTGCACTTTCCTGGTCAGATATGAATTGGCAAATTGTTTCCTAATTAATGTCATAAATTAATTTACTTGCATCCCAAGTATGTGCAATTGAAATGAATTCAGAAAAACTCTAAAAACCTTCATTCTTCCCAACTAGACCATCTCACATAAGCGAGACGCCCATCTCATTCACCCAGACGACCATCTGGTGAGTTTGAGTCAAACTGATTGGTTAAATAGGTTGAACTAGCCGGTTCATAGGGCAAAACTAAGCCAATTCAATTTGCGATTTGCTTGACAACCCAAAGGGTCTTCTCAACACTTGAGATGCCTGTCTGGATGCCCAAATGGCTATATCACCCCGTGAGATGGTCGTTTGGTAGTTCAGTTAGTCAATCTGTCGATACGTTGTGTGAATTGAGTACCTAAACACTTTAGTACTTAATTCAATTATCATTCAAGATCAAACTCCTCTTGTAGATGAGTTCCTATGTGTGTGAACCTATAGGTCCCATATCATGTTCACAGTCAATGTACATAACTAGCTTATGACATCACTAGCAAAGAGTGGTGCCTAGTCACACATCATTGCTATCCAAGTGAAGGGAAAGTTGGGGATAAACTTCAACCTACAATCAGTGTATGGTGTTATAGTGTTTGTGTAATTCCTTTGTCACTAATATCCAGATTGAACTAGAGGCATGGAGAAGCCATCCTCATTATTATTAAATCTTTTTCCTTGAACCAGAGCAGCCTGCATGAGATATATGTAAGCTCAATATCACATAATAACTCACATGCGTATGTCCATACTTTTCTCAGTCTCACAAATCAAGAGGCCTTGGATATCATACTCCTATCAGAGGGACGAATCCCCTATCTATCACTCACAATCAATCCCCATGTGTCAAAGCCACCCAATCATCACCGTTATAACAACCCATGTTTAAGGACTGCATTTGATGATGTCAAAGTATACCCAACGATATGTGATGAGTGTTGTCATTTGAGGTCTAAGAACCACAACCACCACCATCACTGTGAGAGCTGACTATGACTTCCATGATGATGTCTTCCATGTGTCAGTCTCACGGTGGGTCTGTCTGATACATTGTTCTATAACATATATCTATGTGCTTGGATTGATATTTCCATATCATGACTAATGAGATTCAATAATCAACCAGCTCACACTTTGATCTTATGTGTCATTGTTGTCTATCAACCTTCCATAATGACATCCGATCAGGGACATAATGAGAATATGTATATGTACTCTTAACATCCATATGATCTCATTTCTTCCAAGTCTAAAACTTGAAGACATACGTCATCGAGTAATAATATTCTTTGGGCATTTATTATGTGATTCATTATCTCATAGCTGAATATTTAAAATAAATTGGAAGCTTGCCTTTTTTATTAATCAAATCATTCATCTAATGCCATATCCCAATCATCATATGATTGGCTCTATGGGCATACATACCAATACATGGTTACTTTTCTCTCATCCTTGTCATGCTTGCTTTGTTAGGACTTCAAATTACTCTTAATTTATTAGTTTTGATTGATATAATTTGAAGGTATAATTTATCTTGTGAGAATTTTGAAGCTCTATTCACCCCACACTCTAGATACCCAGATCCAACAAGTGGTATCAGAGCCAAGGATCTTTTCCAACAATCTCACACGAGACGAGAAGATGGGAGACAACCTACTTGGTTCACTCAACCTAGAGGGAGGCTTCTCAATGCATCCTCCGGTCTTTGAAGACACCAACTTCCTCTATTAGAAGAGGCATATGAAGTTCTACATTCAAGGCATGCACTTTGAAATGTGGAAGGTGATGATCACACCATATAAGGAGCCAACCAGAGTTGTTTCAACATGGAATGAAGCTACACTATAAGAAGCCTAGCTCAATGCCAAAGCCATAAGCATCCTCTACACAACCCTTACCCCAATGTAGTTCAACTGTATCTCATCTTAGGACGGCGCCTATGAGATTTGGGATAAATTGTGCATTACCTATGAGTGCACAAAGAATGTCAAGGAGGCTAATGTTGGTATGTATGCCCTGAGAGCCAATCATATGATGATTGGATTGGCATATGTCATGATTGATTTGATAAATATCAAAGGCAAGCTTCCAATTTATTGTAGCTCAATCGATTATGAGATAAACGATGGAGCAAAATGAATGTCTAAAGAATGACAATACTCAATTACGTATGTCTTCATGTTGAGGACCTAAACAATGAGATCATATGGATGCTAAGAGTATGTACATTCTTGTTATGGCCCTAGTCAGATGTCATTATGGAAGGTTGATAGACAAAAATGACACATCAAGAGTAGAGTGTGTGTTGGTTGATGACAGTGTCTTATTAGTCATGATATATGATATCAAACCAAGAAAATAGATACATGTTAGAGAATAGTGTATCAGACAGACCCACCATGAGAGTGACACATGGAACCATGACATGGTAGTCAGAGTCATCTCTCATAGTGATGGTGGTGATTGTGATTCTTAGACCTGAAAACACTGCACTTGTCGATGTGATTGGGTACACTTTGACATCATTAAGCGTAGTCCTAAAACATGGGTTGTTATAAGGGTGATAATTGGGTGGCTTTGACGCATGACAGAGACTGTGAGTGATAGATAAGGGATTTGTCCTTCCTAAGGGAGTATGATGTCCATGCCACTTGATAAGAGAGACTGAGAAAGACATGTGCATGCATATGCACATGTGAATCAATATGTGATATTGATGTCACACATATCTCAGACAGTCTACTTTAATTCAAGAAACATGAATGAACGTTGAAAGGATGACAACTCCATGCCTACAGTTCATTCAGGATATCAGAGGTAAAGGAATTATACATTCACTGAAATACCAATCACAGATTGTAGGATTGAAAGATGTTCTCCAACTTTCCTTTTCACTTGGGTAGCAATGATGTACAACTAGGTACCACTCTTTGCTTGTGATGTCATAAGCTAGTTATGGACATTCACTGCCAATGTGAAATGGGACCTATAGGGTCACACACAAAGGATTAACTTGGAAGAGAAGTTTGTCCATGAATGATGTTTGGATTGATTACTAAAGTGTTTAGGTACTCAAGCAAACATTCAATAAATATACTTAACTCAGAATCATCAAGTTCAAGTGTTGAACCAACTGATTTGAGTGTCAGATTGATGAGAACTATATTGACTGTGTTATGCACAATCTTGATCACCAACCAACTGGTTCACTGGGTGAACCGTTTGGCTCATGGTCAATGAGACGAACGATTCACTCTGGTGAACCTATCGGTTCATGTTTCCAAACGAGTAGTCTTGGATTTTCCTGGTTTGTGAGAAAAGTTTTTCTTTTCACTTGTTCAATTTGATTGGGACAAGAATTAATATTTGTGCTAATTAGAAAAGAATAAGGAAAGTAAATTGGAGGCATGTCTGGGAAGTGAAATGACTGGTTCACTAAGTGAACTGACCTGTTCACACTCCCAACTGACCGGTTCACTAGTGAACCGATCGGTTCACCTTTCCAAATAACCGTTTCAATTGTGAAACGATCGGTTCACCTTCCGAGGTGTAAATTGTTCATGGAAATTCCGGACCGTTCTACTCCCACACAATATGGGAACCTTGACCCTGCCCTCTACTATAAATAGAGGGGTACAGGAGGATTCTCCAAAGACACAACTCAGAACATCAGTTGCTCTACAAAGTTGTTATCCTCTCTGGTTGTAATAACTGAGACATCTCGAGAAAGTTCAACCCGTCCAAGGAGGAACAATGAGGGAAAGACAACTACAGAAAAGCAACTAGTTTGGGAGAGTGTTTCAGTGACTAGCACATTGACAAAAGGGGACAACTCCTTTTAGTTTGTTCTTCAGGATGACTAGAGTTCCCGATAGTCTGTGTGGACTATCTATAGAGGCGGGAGACTTCTTCCGCTCAGGAGGATGACAATCAACCGAAGTCTGGGTCAAGACCAGGAGCTACACATATGCCATCAAAGAGAGGTGGCTGAAGACCGAACTGGCTGCGAGGTATTGTCACTGAGCAAGCCTCAGGACCAGGTATATCTTGCTAAAACCATCCTTCCCATTACATAGATGTTGATGCAATTTGTTGGTTATGGGTTTATGGTCAAGTAAAATTTTGTTTCTGACGCCTACTCCGACCATGTAAAACCCAACAACTAAGATATACATGTTGAACAACCTTCTAGAGAAATTTAAGATGGACAAGAAAGAAGGGATTGCGGAGATGTACTCTAGTCTCAATGTGATCATAACTGACCTAGTTGCTTTGGCAAACACTTTTGATAGAGGTGTAATCAATTCTAAAGTCTTGAGGACTCTACCAAAGATATGAGATTCAAAGGTGGCCTCCATTGAGGAAGTGAGGAACCTTAATGACATCCCAACCGAAGAGCTCATTAGCAACCTCCAAGCTCACGAGCCAAGTATTGACAAGTAAGAAGAAGAATCCAAGCAAGAAGAGAAGGAAGCCAAGAAGATCAAACATAGTGATTTCAAAGAAAAAGTGGAGGTGGTCATCCTTCACCAACAACTTGCTTGCCTAACATCTCCCTCCTCCTCCTCTAGTGAAGGTGATGGCCCTAGTGAGCATGAAGCCAACTACACCAAGGGCAATCACTTCAAGTGTGGACAAAAGGGACACTATAAGAGTTAATGTCCCAAGTCAAGAAAGTCACACCACAAGGGAAGATCTAAGAATGAGGAAGAGTACAAGAAGCAGAGCAAGTAAAAAAAGAAGTTAAAAAAGGAGAAAAGAGACAAGAATGCAGCTTGGGAGGAGTCATCCTCAAGTGGCTCTAGATCCGAAGAATATGGAGAGTGCCACCTTGCACTCATGACCTCTACTAGTGAAGAAATTGGTGTGGTAAGTGAGGTAAGCTTGCATGAGTTATCTAAGGAAACTCTTATTAATATGCTTGTTTCTACTCGTTCTTCTTTTACTAAATGTAAATCTAAAAGAAAAAGGTTAGGAAAAATTATTGACGATTTGTATGCTAAACTTGAAATTCTTGTGCATAATGAGAAAACTCATCTTGAGAGAATTGATGACTTACAAAGACAATATCTCAATATTGAGCTCGAATACAATGGATTTGAAGTAGAGAATGGTGTTTACCTTAAGAACATTGAAATTCTTAAGGAAGATAACCAAAAGTTCCTAAATGAGATTGAAACTCTTAAAACTAAAAAGGTTGAATTTAAGCTTATTATTGATGCTCGTAGGGGTGAGAGGGATGTTTGTCTAAATGAAATTCACATTCTTAAATCTGAAAATACTAGGTTGCGTGGTCAAGTTAATGATTTATCTTCTAGAGCTATCTTGCCTAGTAATGATATTGCTTCTATTTCTCTTGAGAAAGATTCTTATTTGACTAAATCTCTCTATTTAGAGGCCAAACTTGTTCATGCTAGAGATGATATCGCTAGTTTGTATTCTACTATAATATCTCTTAATGATGACAATCATAGACTTAGAGCCTCTTTGCAGAAATTCCTCAAAGGGAAAAATTTCCTAAATAAAATTCTTGACCATTCTACGAAATAGTGATACTAGTGGTTTGGGTTTGTAGGGGGAGCACCTAAGGGCAAGAACAAAGACAAAGGTAAGAAAAAGTGTAAGGAAAACTCCTTTATTATTGGAGAGTCTTATGACACTAAGAACCCTATGATTTTTTCTCATTACAAGTGTGATGATCATTACTCTACTTATTGTCCTTACAAGTGTAAGGGGACCAACCCAAAGATGAAATGGGTCCCCAAGCTAACTCAGGATCCCAAAGCTTGAGTTGGGAACCGACACTCTACTTTCTAGTGGGAAAAGGTACATGGACTATTGATAGTGGCTGCATTAGGCATATGATAGGTGATATAAGCCATTTCAACAGCTTCACTGAAAAGAAAGGAGGCTCGATTCCTTTGGAGACAACAAGAAAGGTAAGGTTACGGGTGAGGGTGATGTAAGTGAATCCTTGTGTATCAAGAATGTTCTTTTTGTGGATGTCCTACATCACAATATAATAAGTTTAGGTCAATTATGTGATAATTGTTACCATGTGTTATTTACTTCCTTTGAATGCTTGATTATAGTTCCCTCACCTATTAAGTCATATATAAGATAAATAGAAGGGGTAATCTTTATGTAATTGTGCTTGACTCTATTAAGCCTATTGTTGGTAGATGCCTAGTAGTCAATTTGAATGATATTTCTCTTTGGAATCATTGGCTTAGTCATGTAAATATTTATTAGTTGAAGAAGTTGAGAAAAAAAGACTTGGTCAACGGAGTTTTAATCACCATTGCTTGCTAATAAGTTGAAAATCATTTTTCATGTTCTTTTTGCCTTATTTCTTTTCTTGTTTTTGGGTATTTTTTGCAAACACTTGTTTTATTGCAAAATAGTACCCAATGATGAGTAATATTTGCCTAAGTATGTTTAAAAAGAAAAATGGACTTGAAAAAAAAATTAATAAACACTCTAATGGATAGCAATTAGAATTTCTAATGTTGGTTCATTTGGACCATCGGTCGAGTTGCCAACTCGACCGATCGGTGGCTAAGAGCTTTTTCAATAGCCTATCAATTGAGTTTTTGAGTCACAGAACTCGATCCCATCCTTGATAATTGTATTTCTCATATTGTGTAAATGAACTTCAAGTCTAAATTGAGCCAACCCCATGTAGACAAAGGGTTATTGATCAAGTAGATGAGTTGCTATACAATCACCATCTCTTCACCTTGTGTGTTGAATGCTTGTGCTACACCACTTCCATAACTAGCACAAAAATGGTTCCTAAATTCTATTCTAACTTGCAATGGACAAATGACACACTTGTAGCACCACCGAATACTGAAGTAGTCCTCACTTCCATGATCGTCAGGAAGAAATTCTGAGTCTTCGAGGATACCCTGAACATTTTCTTCTCGAGTACTGAAGTGACTGGCACTTGGAGGAAGGACTACCTCGAGTATTTTGACTTAGTTGAACCTGAGGACTTCTGTAAGAAATATGATCCCACTCTCTGTAACATTCATAAATACTTGAAGAAGCCTCAATTCCATATAGGAAGAAGTGTACCCTTCCCTCCTCCACCTTAGACCTCAAGAACCACATACTTTCCCTAGTTGTTAACTGCAATATTGTTCCCAAGAAAAATTAGACCAAAATTGCAGAAAACACTATGGTAATTATGTACTGTCTCTTGAAGAACATTGGATTCAAATGGTCTCATTATGTCCTTCATCACATGACCAAATTTTACTCTGGTAAGAACACTCATGGCACCCACCCACCCTACCCATACCTGATATGTGGTCTTTTTTAACTTGCCACTGACAAATCTCTTTTCCATGACCTTTACTACAAACCTTCCTAGAAAGGAGTTTGCATCAGTGAGACCACACTTTAGAAGTTTGTGCCTATCCCTTCCTCTACCACACCTACAACCTCTACCTCTACTTGCACCACCTCAGCCTTCCCAACCTTCCCACGCCTCGTTACATGTATCAAATGAAACCCTTATGGGCTACATCATGCATCAATAGGGGTACAACCTTCAGGTTCAGAAGCACATGCATCAGGATCTCTGTGCCATCATGTCTAACATGAACCTATCCTGTGCACATCCTTACCCTTCTATAGGACCTGCTCAGGAGGTGACTATGCATCCTATGCATATGATCACTTTTACCCAGCCCCTCCACCTACTGCTTCTACTGCTACACCCTCTGTTGTTGGTGGACCTACCCGTGGAGTGCTACCTCTTCCTGATGGCCTTTTGGCCACCTTGCCTACTGGTCTTGGTACTTATACTCCCTCCTTCCCACACGCCAATGAGCATCATGCTCTTGCATGTCTTAGGCTGAGCAGAATGCCCGCTGGCTCGACTATGGTTTTGCTTCTCTTGCTGATGAGGAGATGCCAGACTAGGCTAATGAGGAAGTTGCTGCTACTAATGAGGTGGCTTCTGAGGATGATGAGGATGTTGATGGTTCTAATGGCTTTATTGGTACCTCTGGTGATGAAGGTGATGTTTATGTCTCTACTCCGCCTTTAGTTAGAGATGATGACTACGAGCCAGAAGCTTCTGATGTTGATGAAGATATTGATGATGGGGACATAGATGACCTAGATGTTTATATTTTCTAGTTTTTAGTCTAGATGATGATCATATATATCTTTCTAATCTATTTTTATAATAAAAACATCTTGGCACATTTTTTGAGTTGTGATATTTTATCATCATGTTTTCATCGTTTTGGCTTTTAGTTGGTTATGAGGACATGCTCTCTATGTTGTAATCTTAATCCTATGTAATATTACTCTTTGATTTACTATATCTCATGAGTTGGTGCAATGTTTACCATATTTTGATTATGACTTAGATTGTTTATTTCTCTTGTATCTGTTTGGTGTATGCCTTGAGTTTGCATGTTGTGGATGTATGTTTGGCTATGCTTGGGGAAGACATGTTTATGTTCTCTTCTACCCCCTTCCTTTTTGATAATGTCAAAATGGGGAGAGAAGTTCAATGTTTTGAATCTCTACCATATTGTTTTTATTCTCTATGTGATCCTTTTCTTGTTCGTTATATGCTTTCTCATGTGACTTGCTAAAGGACCATATAGTATATATGTCATATTTCTTTGTGTAGATAGACTAACTATGCAGGTAAAAGTAAGCATAGATTGAGGGGGAGCAATTGACATTATTGAAATGATGAATCCCCCTGCAATTCACAAGGCAAAGGTATAACTTTACATATCCTTTTCAATACGATTGAGGAATAGTTTGTATTTGTAAAAAAGGAGGAGAATGGTGACCTGGGAGTTATACATTTGCCATATTTTGATAATGACTTAGCCATTCAAATTCCTATGTATCTAATATGTTTGTTCAAAATTGATTTTAGGATTTTTAGGTACATGAAAAGTATCAAATTACAAAATCCTTAGCTTGTCCAAGTTCAAGTCAAAAGCAATGAAAGTGTGCATTTTGGAAAATCACTACAAATGACCTTAGATTATTTTTGTAATCACTTGTATTGATGATATGACTAGTAACTAAGCTGAGAAAAAAAATTAGAGATACTTAATTCCAATGTTTGATCACTAAAATCTCAATTTAGAAAATTTGTCACAGGATGTTTATCTATCGAGTTGGAAACTCGACCGATCCTGTGATGGATTTTCTGGAGAGACCAATCGATAAAGTTGCACACTCACAGAACTCAACCGATCGATCGACTAAGCAAAATTTATATTGACTTTTCGGTCGAGTTTCCTAGAACAAACTCGACCGATAGTTTGAAAATGGGCTATCTACTTAGTGGATCGGTCGAGTTATCTTTATTGAAGCTTGACCAAATGTACTATATAGAAAACACAAAAAAGTGATTATAACCTTTGGTGAGTTGTTTTGAGTGAGAATAGATCTGTTGTAAGTTGGAAAATGGCTATATTTCACCCGTAAGTGACCCTACACTCAAGGGAACACACTCAGCTATAATAGGACCCCTTGGAGTTCATTCCAAGTTTGCTCATTCATGCTATTCTAAGTCCTTTCTATAGTTGGGTGTGTTGCAACTCCTTGAGCCCCTTTCTCTCTCTCATTTACATACATTTCGTGATCATGAGTGAGTTAAGCCAGTTGTAAGAGAGCTACCTTCATGTGCTTGTAAAGATCTCATTCCATTCCATCTTCCCTACCCCCTTTCTCAAAGAAGAAAATGTTGAACCAAGCTACTCCGAGTGAAGGTGGAGTTGTTGTTGTTCTTCTTCAAGGTTGAAGAAAAGGTGAAGATCTTCTCCAGGTGAAGGAGAAGGGCAAGGCCAGGATTCAAGAAGAGTGGGAAAATTCCTTGAAGGCAAAAGACTTGATGCAAATGTGGGTAAGTCCTTGTTGAAGGCTGAATACATCTTGATCAAGTGGGTAAGTCCTTGTGTAGGTGGGTGACTCTTGTCTTGAATAGGTAAGTCCTTGGATGTATGGCGGTCTCCTTGTATCTCTTATGAATGAATATAAGTATACATAGATTGCAAAGTCCTAGAGGTTGACCTCTCTAGGTAGTGGATTGACTCTGTCCTAGTGTGGAGAGTGGAACCGCTCTAAACCACCTTGTCTAAGTGCATGTTTCAATTTATCTCATCGTTGCTATGCTTGCTTAGTTAGGACTTCAAATTTCTCTTATGTTATTGGTTTTTATTGATATAATTTGAAGGTCTAACTTATCTTGTGAGAATTTTGAAGCTCTGTTCACCCCCTCTAGATCCATATATGCAATACTAAAGATGAAGCACTGGACCACATATACAAGGTTCCTCAACTTGCACCTCTATTATAGACTCATCCAATAAATAAATTGGTCCTTACCACATAGGAGAAAGTCCATGTAGAGGATTGACATACCAGGAACCGCAACCCTATGCTAGCCCCACATTCATCACCTCATGTTTCTTCCAGTACATCTATTCTAGTATAGCATGCTCACTCCCCTTCACCCCCTTCCTTCTAAGAGATTCATAGTGTTCCCTCTGGCCCACTACGACACCAATGCTAGCATGAATTCAGTACTTCTAAGTCATGTAGTACCATGCATGAGGATCCATCTTCCCTACCATCATCTTCACATCACTATTATGACATGTCTTACCCCAACACTCTCCATAGTGTCTTTGGCCACAAATTCAACATTCTACTAGAGGTAAAAACACAACACATTTATGATATTTCTAACCTAAAAAATGTGTGTAACTTATCTGATAGTGTTGCTACTCTCACAAACGCCATCCTTGAGTTATAACACCTTCCATTCCAAGTAGTAGCCTTCGAAAGGAAAGTCGAATCTTTGTCTGGTCTCCCTAAACAAATGGTAGAAATGTTGGCATTACAATAGGAGATGCATGATTTATGGAAGTCCAACAAGGATGATGAGAAATTAGTAAATCCATGACACTCTTAGTTGTCTACTAAGGCTACCATCATCTCATTCAAAGTCTTTCGGACCTTCACTGCCGATCTAGTCTCCTATTTGACTTTGGAGCTCGTCCTTTGTGAGTTTGTTAGCAACATCTGCCACTGTAACATTTGGAAAGGGGATTTCCCCCTTCACACGCTTGAGCTTCAGGTTTCTGCTTCAAGAAGAACCACACACTCTTCCTCAACTACTCTTTGACTCCATAACATAGGGGGAGGGCCTTCTTCTACCCCTTCAAACTCACTCTTCTTCTCCGATCAATCTCGATTTCACCATTCGCCCCATCACCACAACAAGACATGAAAGCAAGGTGAAAAGGCTCCTTTGATCTCGATCATCCTTCCACTATATCTATCTTAGTCTAATATCCTCTCTACCTCTTCTTCATTCTTCTTCCTCGGCCCTATATTTTCTTCAATCAAAAAATGAAACAAGAAGAAAATTGAAAATTTTTTCTCCCTGGTTCCTTTACCCTCTCACCTCAAATTAGGGGTCAAGATATTCATCACAATGAGACATGATCAAGACTCAATTTTCTTCAACTCTCACCCCCTGGCATGGGAGCTAGGGATCATGGACCTCATTGTTCTGAGGCTGAGTAATTGCTACAAAGAAGATGGTCTTCTCAATCATCAGATGCACATTGAGGGTTTGAAGCTTTCTCCACTAAAACTGATCCACGACCATTTTCCCTTCAAGGAATTAGCCATTGGCTTAACGCTTTGTGGTGATATCTTGGCCACAACACCCAATCAAAGTTCAAGGGTGCATGATACAACGTATACCCTGGTTCATATTAAACTTTTATCAATCAACAATCGATAATGAAAATCATTTCACAATTTCCAAACCTAAATAACTTCCCTCTAGGATCCTCCAATCTTTATGAAATTTTAATCATAGCATTATTGAGCTCAATCTACATTCTACTCCTAATTGGTGCCAAAACTTAGTTGTTGGATCAGTCAATTAAATACCTCAAAAGGGCATGAAGTTAGGGGTCTTAATGATGATGCCAACATCAATCAACACTCAAACTTCACCAAAACATTTTAGATTCTCAATATTACTCAAAGACATAAATCTACTACGACATTAAACATTTCAAGGATCCTAAAGTTCTTTCCATCACATCCTACACACCTTAAAAGAAATTTTATCCTCGAAATTAAGTCAAAATCCAGTCCATCTTAGCTTAATAAACTTTTACATGTGCATGATATACCACTAAACAATAGGATCTTTAGACTATAGTTCCACCTGTACATATTCTCTCCACACAAATCTGAACTATCAAGAGCCTTCAAGATCATATGGCTAGAACCTAAACAAAATATAACATGCGGCACACGTTAGCACAATATCTTGAAATATTGTACTCAGTACACCTACTTGTCTTTTTATATACCTCTCATGATTGTGACTTAGCAATAAGATAAAACTAATACTTGGCAGTAGTAATCAAGAATAACAAACGACAAACTTGAACAAAGATATTTATTTACCAAAAGAAAACACACATTTTAAGCACATTTACATCATAAACTCATGCATATACCACCAAAGGGATTAATGCTTTTAGGCCTTATGATTGCCTAACAAAGAGTTAAATCATATATACAATGTGATCTCCTACCAAAGAGTTAGATCAGTTCAGTTCACTATACTACCAAAGAGTTTAGTGATATATATATATATATATATATATATATATATGCTTTCATGTGTTCAAAACTATGTATACAAAAAATTAATCAAGGCAGCATATAAAAATCAATTCTTTCATCCAATATTATATTCCAAGTATGTTGTACACAATAATACAACCATAACATATAGTAGTCTAAGTAAGAGGTAAAGTGTACCTTCAAAAGAGATAATCTGTAGAACATTCCTAATGTCAACTCTAACCTTTATTCAACCTAATCAAGACAATATCATGTATAATCATCAAATTCTAATCATCTTAACCCTAGTATGTCCATTTTAGGGTTTTACTTATCATTAGGATATTTCCATTATCACTTGACTTATCTTCTTATGGTTTTGTTGGTGATATTATGTTCCATTATGTGTCATATTAGTATGGATCATTTGAATATTTTGTCACATATAATAGTGTACACATTTTTAATCTAAGTTACATACATTAATCAAGTTAAGATTTTCTCATTAGCTTAGGGTCTTTAATATGTAACATGATTCATATGCATATTACTAATCTCATAATTACATATTAGTTTCCAATTATTGATATGAGATCATACTATAATTTTCATAATTTTGTGAGCATATTTGTAATTATTGCACATTAATTAGGGTTCTTAGACCTCAATATCTATATGAATAATTTCATAAGATTTCGTGCATCAACAATATAATCACTGAGCTCAGATGGATTACAAACATGATTTAGGATCTAGCAACATGTTCTCATAATTTTATGACATTGTTTGATATTTATTACTCATAAAATAAGTGTAATATATATTACATGATATAACCTTGATTTAAGAATAAAAGGACTAAGATTATGGCTTGATGTTGTTCTACTCAATTTGCTAAACATTCTGATACCTTATTTGTATTTTTAAGATGAATAAGCTAATTACTACGAATTTTACAAGATCTGATAGTTTTATAAGATTTTTACCTTTTTTGGACCAATCCAGTTCTTCCACATGGCTTTGACGCTGCACCCCTCAACTCTTCTTTCAACAATGAGCAGATGACTCACTAGATCTGGCTCAAGGTAAATTTCACTAGTTAACAGTCTACCTCTCTTGTCGGTTCACCCACTCCAGTCATCTCCCAATCCGCAACATTGTTCTCTATCTTTGAGGGTGCACCATCACAAGGGAGACCACCAATGAGCAATCAATAGATCCACGATGCTCTTTTAGATACTGAGGCTACCATCAGCTCATTTGGAGTTTTCTATATCTTCATAGTCAATCTAATCTCTTGTTTGACTTCTAGATCTCATCCTCAATAAGTTTCTCGGCCACAACTGCCGATGCGGCAGTGGGAAAGGGGATTTCCCCCTTCACATGCCCGAGATTCAGGGTTGTTCTTCTAGAAGCACTGCAATGTCTTCCTCAACTACTATTTGACTTCAAAACTTAGTGGGAGGAGCTTTTTCTACCCCTCTAAACTCAGTATTCTTCTCCGATCAATCTCGATTTTGCCAGCCACCCATCAATACAATAGGCCATGAAAGCATGGTGAAAGGGCTTTGGTCTCGACCATACTTCCCCTATATCTATCTTAGTCTAATCCCCTCTCTACCTCTACTTCCTTCCTCTTCTTCATACCTACATTGTTTGCTCTCAATAAATGAAACGAGACAAAAAATTGCAAATTTGTTCTCCCTAGTTCCCTTACCCTCTCACCTCAAATTAGGGTTCAAGATATTCATCACAAGGAGACATGATCAAACACTCATTTATCTTCCCCTCTCGCCCCATGACATGGCATCTTGGCATCATTGGAGATCACCATTTTTTAGGTTGAGTAATTTCTATGAAGAAGATGCTCTTCTCATCCGTCAGATGCACATCAAGGGCCTGAATCTCTCCTCGACAAACACTAATTCACAACCTTTTTCTCTTCCAGGCCATGGACATTGGATTAATTCTTTGTGGGGAGATCATGGCCATGCCTCTCTGTCAAGATTCAAGGGCACATGACAAATCATGTACCCTAGTCTATATTAAACTTTAATCAATTAACCATCGATAGTGCACATCATTTCACAATTTCCAAACCCAAATAACTTCATCTACTATCCTCCAATTTCCATGAAATTTAACCATTGATTTATCATAAATCAAGCTAAATGTTAAACAATTTTGGTGCCAAAACTCATTTTTTGGTCCAGTCAATTAAATACCTCAAAAGGGCATGAAGTTAGGGATCTTAATGATGATGTCCACATCAATCAACACTCAAATTGTACCAAAACATTTAAGATTCTCAATATTACTCAAAAAATAAATCCACTATTCCATTAAACATTTGAAGGATCTAAAAGTTCACACCATTAGATGGAGGTTGCCAAAATATGTTGATTGTAGGGTCCAAACTGATCGATTTAGATCTGTTTCAGTGAGGGTCAAAAGAACTAGTGCACCATTTTTAATGTAATTATTGGCGCGCTTGATATCATGATGAAATGGCTTCTTGCAGATGGTGAACTGACAGGTTCACACCCTTAACCAACCGGTTTGGATGTGGAAGGGTGTGTCCTGGTCAAATACCCTATGGAACGATGGAGGTGTCATTTGAATATGACTTGGTCTCAAAGGAACATGAACTGACCATTCGGAGGATGAAATTCTTGGGTCGAGTTGTGTGCCTGAAGATCAAGGGAAGTGGTCACAAACCTAGTCAAAGGGGTGGTTGAACTATTTGACCCATTGCTTTGTCGCCAATCAATGTGAGCCGACCGTCTGGGATTCGAAATGCCCATTTTGAGCTTTTGAACTGCTTGGGTCCAGTTGTGAAATGCCCGTTTTGAGCTTTTGAACTTCTTGGGTCGTGTTGTGAAATTCCCATTTGGACATATGGAATGCAACACATTTGGTAGGTGAACTGATTGACTTGTATCTGAGATGATCGGTTGGTGTTATGGGAAAGTGTCCTGTTGAACTAAATAGTTTGGTTGGGAAGATGAGATGGTCGGTTGGGAGGCTGAGATTGGATTTTGAGTCCTTTTATCTTTGATTTCTAGAAATATGAATCATGTTCTTGTTTCTTGAATATGAGTGAGGGTAGAAAATGCAAAATATGAATGTAAAGCATAATAAATTATATTATCAGTGGAGAAGTGAGAAAATTGTAATTATTTATAGAAGATTCACAAAAAGGAATAAACTCCTATGAAAAGAATATAAATGATGCATATAAAAAGAGATGAGTATATGCTCATAAAAATACCCTAAACTTAAATCATTGCTTGTGCACAAGCAAATAAAATCATAAATAATTCCAATTTGTACTAGTAGCATGTCTATCCTCACCCTCATAGCTTTACTTTGTTCCTTACCTCCGTTTTGGCCAAGCGACCCAATCTCCTAGAACCACAAAACAAAAAAAATTCCATATTCCCTATTAAAACACATTTCATGACTTGTTTCTATATCAAGACTTTGAAAGAACATACTTCATCTTAGTTTACTTTGACACTCTCACTTTTATTGTATGTATTGCACAAGAACCAAATGAAATGAGGTATGGAAGAAGATGATCCATCCTCTATTCAACTTGGGATCTTTTATTCATGGACTACATTTACATCGACCACATTTTTTCATTATTCTCTTTGACATCTTTTGATGGTACTCCCCTATCATATTTATGAGGCGTATGGAAGAATTTTGAGAGGTAGATTATCATGCCACCCCCAGAATTGGGGTTTGGCATATAGCAATCTTTATTTTTGTGAGATAAAGGAGGTTGTTCCTCTGTTTTTTTTAGGGAGTGTAATCCCATCAGTTCAGATTGTTCCTATCACAACATTGTATAAGAGATATGACAAGCTAATCTACATATTTAAAATACAACAAACTTGTGTTTGGTTCTGATCAATAAAACAAAGCTTGTCAACTTTTCCAAGGAGTATTGCTGATTTGAGATTATAGGTGATGCAGTGTTTTATAATCATGGCAATTTTTAAAACTTTCACAAGAAAGATCTACTAAATTCAAGGAAGGGATAAATTCGTACAAAAATGTTTGTTCATCTAGATGACTAGATAAAGTTCCAAGGGAAATTATTTAAAAAAGTATTTGAAAAAAATTCAAAACTAAGCAATATAACAAAATGAATAGTACAAAAATTATAAGATAGAGTGGATGGAATGAGTAAGTACCACCAACCTCCACCCTAGAATTCTAATTTTAATCATCCTGAGAAGAACTTAAATACATGATGGAGAGAAGAAAAGGGCGAAGATCACCAAGGAGATTTGGCATCTCAAAGAAAACACAGCTGAATGGAATATGTATGAGGATTGGGACCTTGATTGCTGGAGCTTCATAGTGACCCAATGACATGGTAGTTGTGGAAGATCAATGTGGCTTTTACATTTCTTTTCACATTACAATCCCTCCAATAGGATCCACATATCTTCCTTCAGCATTGTAGGAAGTGTCGGAGATGGATGTGGATTGGGGGAGATTGGTGTGTACCCGATGGGTAACATGTGTAATATCTGATGTACAAAATCAGGCGGAGGATCTGGCTCTAGTTTCCCTCCGTCATATTGACCTACATATGGGAGAATTGATGTTCACATGAAAGGAACAAAAGGATAAAAATCAACATCATAAGTATTTTTCTCTCCTAAAAAAACATGCAATCAACATTGGGATAAGTAGGTTTCATTGTGTATATAACATGTATCTCAATTTATTCTATTGAAGGGGTCTCCAAGGGTTCAGGAAGGATAATGGTAGGGATAGATTTCTTGAAAACATGGAAAGGGGGCATGTATACTTCATCTAGGGGTGGTGGTGTCTCCCCTACTAGATCATTTGTATGAGAAATAGGAAATGGTTGTGATAGTGTGATGAAATGTTTCATCATTGAGGGGAGGGGACTCATTATGTAGAATAGATTCAACCACATCAGATTGCTCATTAATAAAATATGTATTATTGCCAATGATGCGAGGATTTGTGGGATATATAAGATAAGGCTGACATTCACGTTATGACTTTTCATACTCTAGTAGTAAAGCCTCTAGTGGGGAGGTAGGAACACCAACATCCTCGTTGCATGAAAACTTCCACTCATTGGTTAGAGTTAATTCGGTGGAATCCGACATGAATGACTTAAACATGGGATCTTCGTTGTCATCTTCGGAAGGAACTATCTTGGGTTTCTCTAACTCCTCTGGGGGTCTTTGTGATTGGGCCTCTAGTAAAATAACTAGCATGGCTTGTCGATGTTCTAATGTTTTTTGTTTCTCTTTCACTATTTCTAGTTGCACCGCTGCTATTTTTCCTAGGGCTCAGACTCATTCCTCCTGTTGAGTTGTATATTAATTTTCATAATAGGGTTCATAACCCCCAAGAATTTGTTGGTTATCCTCACCATACCCCCTATAATGACCTTGTTCATGGTACCTCTCATATTGATTTTGGCATTGCTCCTCATTATATTCTACAGGAGATGGTGGAATGAAATTTATATTACATCCATAATGGTGGGAAGACTTGACATTACAAGGTGTCACCATAACATGAGGGGATACATTTGAACAAATATCGATTCTTTGATTGGGCTTCTAGAAAAGCAGTTATCAAGGCTTGTTGTGTGTTTTTTTGCTTTTGTGTTTCAAAATTATATCCATATTCCCCAATTTTTTGTTGGTCATACCCCTCATTAGAATATGGATAGCAAGGTTCTTGATAATGCCTTGGAAAATTGTAGGTTAGAATTTATATCATACCCACCAGGATGGGAGGACTTGAGGCTATATAGGGTGCTACCATAAGTAGGGGACACATTAGTATAGTTCATTGATGTATGGTTGTAATAACCACACAATTGATTTTGTGAACCGTAATGTGTTGACTACTCTATTTTGAAGGTTTTTGTTGAAAATTACAAAAGGAAACTAGAAACAAAACTAAAAAATATGAAACAAAAAAAGATAAATGGTTAATCAGAAATTACAAAGAAAAAATAATTACAAAGGTGAGCTTATGAAACCATGTAACAAGACTAAAAATTACAAAATAAACTAGAAAGAAGTACTGATAGAATGCAAACTGGATAGAAGGAGGAGATAAACTACCAGAATGGGTCTCAATAGGAAAAATAAATTAAAAAAAATCTATGAAAGAAATAATAGAATAAAATTATAGAACAATTCTAAAGTTATACAAGTTAAAGAAATATGAACAAGATTATACAAGCAATGTAATATGAAAAAACACATGTCGTCCCCAGCAATGATGCCAATTTAATGTGTGTCATTTTGCACACCAATTACTACGTAAAGCCCTAGACGTTAACCTTATGGTAGTAATGTATCTAATCCCAAAGGATGGAAGAAAAATCTTTGAGATTCAAATCCAATTGAAAGAACAGGAAATAAAAGTCTAGATTCAGAAGGTTTGATTAAACTAAGAATAGAAATAAAAGTATGGAAATGAAAATTAACTAATTAAGAATGGAAAGACTAGAGGTTCGGAGGATCACCATCAATATGCACATATTTATTCAATAAATCAACTCTTAGTTCCAATGATTGAATCAAGATCGTGTGGATTGTGTCCTTCTAGAGAACAATCTCACAAGGGTCGTACTTCCTGTAAACCCATTGGTATCGGCATTTACAAATCCTCATCAAACCGTCCAACATATCTTTGTCTGAGGTCTCATTGAGAAATATGTGAATTGCATACTGGTGTTTGATCTTATGTGTTGGATGGTCAAGTTTCCATAAACTATAACAAATGAGTTAAATATCTAGGTGGATTATAAAATCAATCAGCGTGAATTGTCAAGAAATGATGAGTTCTTTCTTGTGGGAACCTAAGGTATCGACGCCCCCACAAGAGTATAATCTTTCTACTAGAGAAACAAGTATAAGGTTTGATGGATAAAGTAATAACAGTTGCAATCAAGGGACTATGGTTTCATTCTTGTGGCAACATGGGGTCTTGTCGTCACCAAAAAAGTGTATCAATTTACCCAAGAGTCACATGGAACAGATTGAAAACATCTTATCATTAAAACAACTAGAATCGATTACATTTATTTAAAACTGGCTATGGGGCTAGCCCCCATACCCGAGTATGAAACTACTCAGACATGATATGAAACAAAACTACAGAAAGAAATACAAAATATAGGAAATTGGATTTACAAGCTAAGACTCGATTCCCCTTTCTTGTGGAGTCCCACCTCCTTTTATAGGGAAGGAGGGGGAGAAAACCCTAAAAGGGGTGAGAAGCGAAATGGTCGGTGCCTACTAAAATATGTTGATCTTGGTGTCTGAACCAACCAATTCACAATCTGAACTGATCAATTTAGATCTATGTCAGTGTGGGTAAAAAAAACGGTGTGTCATCTTTGATGCAATTATTGGCACGTTTGATTTGATGATGAAATGGCTTCTTACAGATGGTGATCTGATTGGTTCACACCCTAAACTGATCGCTTCAGATGTGGAAGGGCACGAGCCTGGTGAAAAACCCTAAGGAAGGTTGGATGCATCATTTGAATATGACTTGGTCTCAAAGAGACATGAACTGACCATTCAAAGGATGAAATGCTCGAGTTAGACTGTGTGCACGTAGATCAAGAGAAGCGGTCACAACCCTAGTCAAAGGGGTGGTGGCATTATTTGACCCTTTGCTTCATCACCAAGCAATGTGAATCATCCGTCTTGGACTTGAAATGCCCATTTTAAGATTTTGAGCTGCTTGGGTTGGGTTGTGACATGTTCGTTTGGACATCTAGAATGCAATGCAGATGGTAGGTGAACTGACCAACTTGTGTTTGAGACGGTCAGTTGGTGTTCTAGGTTAATGTCCTCTTGAACTACTGAACCCATTAGTTGGGTAGATGAGATGGCCGGTTGGGAGGCTAAGATTGGATTTTGAGGCCTCCTATCTTTCATTTCAAAAAATATGAATCGGGTTCTTATTTCCCAATATGAGTAAGGGTAGAACCTGCAAAATATGAATAAAAAGGGTAATAAATTGCATTATCGGTCGAGAAGTGAGAAAATATCAATTATTTTTATAAAATTAACAAAAAAGGAATAAAATCCTATTAAAAGACTATAACATATGCATGTAAAAAGAGGTGCACGTACATTCATCAATGCAAACTCAGAAATGGGGTAGAACCTTTCCAAACCTCATTCTTCACTTTGTCCTTTGAGTGTACCATTCTCTTGCATTATCTTTGATGACAATGGGAAAATTAATGGATGTTTGAGTGAGGAAAGTAGAATTAACATCCATGAAGGAATAACTACATTTGTATTTTCTCCAATCTAACCCATAAAAAATGAGAAAGAGAAGAGAAAAAGTTGATGGAATGGAAAATTTTTGGCCTATATCTGCTTCTAGTTAGCTATTATAGGAGAGTTGTAGTTCTTTGAAATTAAATAGTCTCGAAGAGGCTTAGTAACTAGTATATGCTTCTCAAATAAGCTTTTATTATCTTCCCCATGATGAACTTCTTCATGCCCAAAGGCAGTGAACTAGCATCCCTTCCTACCATCCCTTCCTTCTCATTGGTTGTGGTGGTTTCATTTTCTACCTCACCCTATAACAGGATTGAGAAAAAACATTTATAGAGATATGGATTGGAATGTGACCCTACAAATTATAAAATAAATAATGAATGATCAAAGAAATATTTGTGAAAGGATTAAGGAAAACTAGATAAGGCAAAGAAAAACTAATAACTAATCCCTAGTTAATTGTCCACAACATGACGCAATAAATTTTGAATGAACACACACTTCATAAAACAAGTTGACTAAATCATACACTCCAATACATGATATGAAATCACAAAATCTTGGAATGTAGAACATATGCATGTTTGGGTCAAATAAGTGAGGATATATTAGGCTTATTTATGTATTTTAAATGCTCCTTGTTGTAGGACTAGAGTTTTTAACAAAAATATTTGTAGTTGGTATTGATCACACATAGGGGCATTCAAACAATTTGTGAATCTAAATTGAAGCTAAACAAGGGCTACCACTAAGAGCAACTGACTAACTAACTAATTAGTCAATGGTAATTGCAAGTGTACTCTCTGTAACTCAGCGGAGTTATCCATCAAGTTTAACTAAAAAAGTATTCTAAGCAAAGGACAATGAAAAACAAGTAAGAAATTGGTTTTTAGTCAAGTATAGAAAAAATGGGGTGTTTGGGGAATATCAACTAGGAAATTGGGTATTATTCATAAACACGTGCATCCTATAGTTAATGCTAACAAACGAAGCAACAAGGGCATAAGCTAGACAAAGGCCCTACCCTACTTGTTGGTAATGGGAAGGTATATGTATATGTAGAACACTATTTCTTATAAAACCACCTATCCAACCTTATGAGGCTAAATTGACATGGGGACATATAATTAATCAATTATAACACCCTAGTCTAGGTTTCCAAACATATCATGTAACATCCCTGACCTAGGTTATGCCTAAAACCTAGGAGTTTTGCTTAAGTAAGTTAATTATATCCTTAATTTTATCTTGTGAAAAGTAATTAAGGCCCAAGAGGAACCTATGTTTCAATTTTGGTCCTGTTTGAATAATGTTGAAGCAATGTTTGCTTATTTTGGATTAAAGTGAAAATTACCCAAGTTGAGAGGTTAACTTGCAAATGTTACATGATTAAATGTTCCTCATGTGTTGAAGCATCATGAGAATGAAGATTATGTAGAGGTATGGCTTGGGAAAAGCCTGAGTACCAAGAGAGAGCTGATAAAACAATGTTTGTGCATTAAAACCCAGTTTTGGTGTAATGTGCAATTTACCCAAAACCTAGGGTTCAATATGAAAATTACCACTTCAACATAGTCCCTAATGTTTCTTTGAATCATGTAGAGAAAAGAAAATGAGAGGGGAATCTCATTTGTATCACTTTGAAGGAGAGAGAATCTTGGTATTAAAATAATCAAGATTCAAGCATAATTGAAACCCTAATTCAATTTAATGCAAAAATAAATAAAATAATTGTAGGGACTTCAACCAAAAGTGAGATGGATGAATTTTCTCAAGTTTTAACACCCTTGTGCCTTGCAAAGGCAACGAAAATATCCAAAGGAATGGATAACTCACTCACATTAAAATAAAGGAAAGTAATATCCACTAACTTATGGATATTATTATTAAATGAATTAAGGTGCTTAATTTGCTTTTCTTTACAACATGGATAATTGAAAGGAATAAGAGTCAAGGAAGGTAGCCTCGTATGTAAGGAAGGAAAGGGGGCAAGTGGCAAGGAAATGGAGGAGATAATTCCTACTTTCTCTCTCTTAAATGAATTTTCAATAAAATTCATATATATGCTCCTTTATCCATGAGTTGAAAGGGTAATTTCGAATCCACTTTCACTTCTTACTTGCAAAAACGACCAAGGGAGCTAGGAGCAACATGAGGACGACCCCCAACCTGTTGGTAAGCTTCTTGACCTTCTTTCACCTTGATTCCATGGTGGAAATCACAAATCAATGCTTGATTTCTTCTTATCTCGATCCCATCTTCAATTCTAACCATTCCTTTTCACTCAAAGCTTGAGGACGAGCCTTGGGATAGTGAAAGGAGTTGCATCCACCATTTTTGACGTGAGCTTGAAGATTTGAAGCTCAATTGGAGGCGGGTTATATAACTTTAACCCCTTTACATTGCTATTCAACTATCAATCTTGCAATTTTGTTGATTCCTTCATCTTCTTGATTAATTATTTGTTGTAATTGGTAAATTCATGAAATCACAAGTACTATACGTTACAGGAACGAAGGTAGATGATGATGACATCATCTTGGACACTTTTCCCAAGGAATTCCTATTCCAATCGGTTTCAACAAGTTGTCCATCCGGTTTCAACAAAACCGTTTGGAATTAAATGATTTCATCAAACAGTTAGGAACTAAATGGTTTCAAACCATTTGGAATAGTTGACCATAGTTGACCATTTGGATATTTGATGCTAATAATGATGGTTTATGACCCATTAAATTTTATTGATTAATTCCAAAGGGTTCATTAGTTGAAGGTTCATCAATTACCAAACCCTAATTGGGTTAAGTGCTGAATTTCCAATTGATTGATTTAGATTTTTGGGTTGATCAACCCAAACGGTCTCAAGACCGTTTGGAGATCACCCAAATGGTCTCAAGACCGTTTGGAGGTCTAGGGTTGAGTATGGTTGAATAATTGAAGGTCCATAGATACCAAATTGAAATGCAATTAATAGTTGTTTTGATGATCAATCCAATGATCTAAACCCTAATTGAATTTCACAAAATTTCAATGATGGATGGGGCAAACGGTCTCAAGACCATTTGGAGGTCATCCAAATGATAATCCAATGATTTCAATTGAACTAGTTCCACGATGTCAACCATTGATGGTTCCTCGATTTCAAAATCCTAATTGATGGTTTCTTGATTATAAATCCTATTTCAATTGGGTTCAAAACCCTAATTAATGGTCTAATTGAAGGATGATTCAATAGTTCAATTGATGAATGAATCAAGGATTCAATTGACAGTCTATTCATTGATTGAAACCTTGAATTGTTTAAGTGTTGAAAGACCTTTTTGGTCCATTCAGTTTTGAGAGGGTTTGGACCAAACGGTGTTAAGACCATTTAGGTCCAAACAGTCTCAAGACTCTTTGGGTCCAAACGGTCTCAAATCGTTTGGAGACCCAATCCCAATTGGTTTCAACACACTTCTTGCCCAAATGGTTTCAAACCGTTTAGAGTGTAAAGGGTCAAGAACGTTTAGTGATTCAATGTGATCATATCGATTGAAAACTTATTGTGATGAAGGATCAATTGACCCTATAAGTGCTACTGATTTATCTCAAAGATAATCACTAGGGTTGTGCCTTTAAGGTACCAAGTGATTGGTAACCTTATATGAGTTATTCCTTGAAGCTTAAGTAAGCAATATTTCAATACACTATGTCAACCCTAATTGAATATACTTAATTGAAGGGTTGGTTGATCTAATATAACCAAGCTTGACATAGTCAATATCCTAGAGAGGATAAGAGAGAGAGGGATTCATACATGTAGGAAAATCATGCAATGGATAAACCTCAATACTATCAATATGAATAAACTATGAATTTTAGGGTATGATCTTTGATGAAGTGATCATGAAACCCTAATTAAGAAGATTGAGGAACATTAACCCTAATCTAGGGCAATGCTAGGTGTAACCCTAATCTAGTGTAAGGATGAAACCCTAATTGAGGGTGATGCCATGTGAAACCCTAATTGAGGGTGATGCCATGTGAAACCTTATGCAATGGTATGATGAGGAGCCCTAATACAGGGTGAAGGTATGTGAAACTCTAATTTCGAGTTATAACACATGAAGCCCTAATCTTGGGCAATATGATAATAAACCATAATACTAATTACTGGGTAATGGTATGAGAGAACCCTAATGATAAAATAGTGGGTAATGCCTTATAAAGGTGAAATATTTCAAGTGGCTTATTATAGGCAACCTTATAGTAAAGAAATTCCTTAACCTGAGATGAGTCCATATCATTGAAGATAGTTGGAGAATTCTTATGTGCGACCTATGCACTTTATGATAAAAAGTAATAGGTTAGAGGATGAAAGTATTAATATGGGGAAATACCTTAATACCAGATAAGTTGATAAGCTCAAGTAAGTTGGAAATGATAAGAAAAGTGATACATCAAGACATGATAGATATCACATTTAGCATTTCAGGGTTGATATACCTTGATGCACCCCAAATCCAATATACTTGGATAAGAAACACAAGAAGTGTGTGTTATGTAAATTGTTACAATGAAGATGTAATGAATTCAACGCATTTGTATAAGTGTTGACTAGCATACTATGATAAAGGGTTTAAGCCAAGATAATGATTATGATGTAATCATACCATGGAAAGGATGAGGAATGATCTCATACCTTGTATTGATAATCATTAATGATATATGATGAAAATAATAAGTTTAAGCGAATACTTGAGATGTCTATATATGCTCCTAGAGGTATGGAGCAATATGTTAGGGTTGGACAAATAATGTGAACATGAAACCCTAACTAATGAGAAATGGGAAATCCTAACCCTAAATTGAGCAATGGAATGGAAAATTCTATTTGATAGTAAACCCTAATCCTGATAAAGGAATGATGGTGTTACTATTGTACCACATGATGTGATAAGTGATTTTTATGGCTGTTATTATATATATCAACCATGCAGGTATCATGTTATGATAAGCATAGACAAATATGATCTATGATGATTATTTGATATAAAGGTTGCTTGGCCTTGTTAGCCATATGAAAAAGTTGTTTCCTAGTGAAAGGTGACAAGACACTTTATGGCCATGTGAGCCATGTGAGATACTTGTGTAACAAGTATCATGTATACCTCGATCTGAGGACCTAGAGGTAATACTTACCTAACAAGTGGTAACAGTGATTAGTGATGAACTGAGGGTATGAATACCCAGATTTGATAAGTAAGATAATGATGTTTCTATGAGATGTGAACTTTCAAGTGATGAGATAAGGGATTAAGATCCCAATGAATTATAAGTTTTGGTAAAGCAATTGATAAGAGCTTATATGTTTCTTTTTAGCAATTGTCACAATAATTCATGTTTGAGAACTTGACAGAGGCTAAAAGAATATGCTAATGTACTTAATAAATCAAGTGAAATCATATCATGTAGAGCCCTGACCATAGATACATCATCGTCAGTAATTTGGTGATGGTGAAATGGGTTGCTCTGCGGCAAAACCCAGAATGCATGTTTTTGAATGTGTGGGGGTTGATGGGTGAACATATCCTTACGTCCTAATGGGGGAATTGATGGAAGGTAAACATTAAACCTCTCAATCCTTCATTGTTTGTACCGGGATGGATGTATCACGAATCTCCTGATGATTGGGATAGATGCAATACACATCTCCCAATAATATTAATGCTGAATCGATGGAGGTAAACATGAAATCTCTCAATCGTGAAGAGAGTGTAGCTGACCCTGCCTCTATAGTGAAGTTGCCAGTATACCCTGGAAAGCTATATAGCAGACACACAAGATGTCCTCCATGTGATCTCACACTGATCAAGATGTGGGAGGTCTTGGAAGCCAACTCTTCCATTGACCTTGTATGGTACCGATTTCGACTTCGCAAAGGTCAGTTGGAGTATGAGCGGTATACCTCATCTCCTCAGGGCATAAGTGTGATTGTAAAATGTAATCAACTGTATAACATGTTTGCTTAAGGATTGAATACGGAAATTTACTGACTAATGTTACATTTCTTTTATGCATCTCTAGTTGATAGATGGTATTTATATCTCTTTACATTCATTGCAAGTAGATGGATGAATTACGACCCTACCATGGGTAGATGTAATGTTCTCCTTAGGAAAGGAGATTACTACATTCTATTCACACAATAATTTATCTGTTGTTAAATATATATAAAATCCTTCTTCTCAGTTTTATTTTAATAAACTACAATAATAATGTTTTGGCAGAGAGTTATATCTCTTGCTGGGGAAATTTACAAATTGTCTCACCCCCGTGGGATCCAATGTTTTTAGGTGGACGTGGACAAGGAAATAGAAATCCCCACAGTAGAGGAAGGACAGCAACAGCAGGGACAGCAGTGAGATCTCAGGTGGAGATACTGTTTGTCAAGTCATATAGATAGTAGTCGTATGTGTCGTCTCTGTACTCTCAGGTCCTCGGAGTCAGTAGTTAATGCTTTTGATAAATCGATCTGAGATTTTAGCTTGATGCCTTGAGGTTTTATACTGCATGTATGCAGTGTTAACAGGGCAGTTAATGTTTGTAATCCTTGAGAAGAGTTGGTACAAGGCATGTACTTATGAACCGGGTTGTAAATGTATTACATTGGTTCCTGATGCAAGATTTTTCCTATGTTTAGATCTCTTTGTAAAAAGTTTTAATTTTTAGTGATTTTCAGTAATTCTGATGTTAACGAATGCTTCTGCTTAAGTAAATCCTGTTTTTGTAAGTTGGATGCCACAATTTAGTGGTATCAGAGCTCTAGGTTCGCTGAGTCTATAGAGACATAGGATTAAGGTTGTCGAGTCTGTTCTAGTGTCATCCAGTGTATCTGATAGTGTCTTCATATAGGAGAAGAAGAACTTGATGATGTCTGGATCATACAAAGAACATGCTACAAAAAGTAGCAATGTTGCACCAAGAAGAGGTGCATGGGATCAGGTGAGAGAAGAACGACTACCTGAGAATCCTCGAAATGATCTAATTGTGATAGGAAATCATTCCTTTGATATCACTGTTGGGCAATTTAGGACAGCTGTGATGCATATAGTGGACTGGGTGTTAGCAATGCAACCCAGATTACCAGCCCCCAATGACGAAATTCTAGATTTAGACTGAATTTGTGCTCAACCTCAGCCTGATGAATTAATAAATAGTAATAGAAGGAATAGGATACAAACAGAAAATAGGATCTGTCACAAGTGTAGGAAGCCTGGACATATCAGAAGGTATTGTCCAGAGAAGGAAATAAAGGGAAGAATCGAGAAAAGGCCTATCCAAACTCAGGAACAGAGGCCTAGTAGTTCCAAAAAGAAGAAGTTTATGGAACCACCAGTACAACCAAAACATAGTGCACCAAGGCAATGGCTACTTGGAAAGGGTAAAGAACCTTCTAGACCACATCTAAAGCCCATAATTTGCTACCAATGTAGACAGGTAGGACATCTGGCAAGAAATTGCTCAGCCAGAAATGTTATGGTGAATCAACCCCTGAGGTAGAGTCAGCAAGACTCTCATAAGCAGTGGTCTAGAATTAGCATTCGAGGACGTGGACAGACATCCCAGTCAAGGTTCTATGAAAAGAATCAACCTGAGGCAACAAATAACTGTGAAATGAAACAGGTCAGACAAAATAATGTCATTCTAATATGTCTTTTTATGGTTTCCTGAGTTAAATTGAGAAAGTAATTGATTGAGTTTTCCTTGAATAGTCCTATGAGGGTTTACATTTTGTGCAGTAACATTATAGATGTTTCACATTATTATTACCTCTATGAAGGAGGATGAGGTATAGAAGAGATGCCTGGATAAAATCCAAGAATGTTAAATCTTATGCTTGTAATAATATGAAAAGGAAGGAATATGATAGTATACAAAGTGCATACTACTTAATCTCAGTATTTATATACCCTGGACAGGTATACAACTATTGATGATAAAGTGAGTATGGAAACTCTTAGATTGTTATCTTTTTTATTGCTCTGATCAAGCAGTCATTTTGAGACAATCCAATGAGTATCATGAAATTAGAAATATGGAATGGAAAAATGTGTCATATCCTAAGAATAAGAAAGAGAAATCTGAAATAATCCCTGATCAGTATGTGTGTATGAGGATGTAAAAAGTATACTCCTCATAAGATAAGAATGAGAACAAGGGAGGTGATCCATGTTTGATAAAGTTTGTGTGTATAATAAAGATCTTTTCCCATAATGAGGAAATGGGAAATGTGATGAGATCATAAGATGCTCATGAACATGTTAGATAATAACAAAGAAAGGAATAATGTCATGTGATCATCCTTAAAAATTCCTATGTTGAGGGCAAGGAACCTAGGATGAGACAAAGAGTAAACGATTCATGAATAGTTGAAAACTCATGAAATAATAAAAAGAATATGATCCCTTGCTTCCTTTCCTTTCGGGGACATGGAAATCAAGTAAGTCTTAAGATACTTGTTGTGCATAAGATAAAAATGGTCATGTGGTGGATACTTAGAAAAGTATCAGTTTATGTTGGACTTTGGTTCCAAGGTGAAGATTTTTTGAGGAAAGGTAGTGTTATATATTAAAAGCACATCAAGCAAGCGAAACCTGCTTATGTGGAAGTCCTACAAAGAGTTTTGAAAAGGCAGCCGAAAAGAAAAATACTGAAAGGGAAAATAAGCCGCTGAGAGAAAATGTTATGCTAACGTGGGGGAGGCACCCCTTAAACAAGCCCCTGGAATTAAAAAAAAAGTTTAGCATGCTAGAGATATTGTTGCTTAAGCTGCCCTTGATCCAGAGAGTTAAGTCGCAGTTGTTGTTTTCACAATTGTTGTTGTACTAGGCTGACTCCAGTCTCATCGTCCACCATAGCTTTAAGGTCACAAAGAAAAGCAGCTTCTGATTCTCCTTCCTCTGATTCATCATGCCTCCCTTCAGCTAATTTTCCTGTAGTTCTGTAAGGATGTGAAGATCGACATCTATTTGAGTTTTAACATTTTTTGCCAAATTTTTCTTGTTGTTGAAAGTTCTATTGTTTCTTTCTTTCCAAAGATTCCAGCAGATTGTGGTGAAGAGATCACTGCTCTTAAAGTTTTTGTAATGTCTTAAAGGTGTTGTTTGGATGGGGAAAGTGGCTTCCTAGAGATCAGGAAGGCAATTTTGCATGAAATGTGAAAAGATAGAACGAGAAAAGGAGCATTAAAGAAGATGTGGCTGACCGAGTCGCTATTATTTTCACAAAGCACACATCTAAACAGACCAATGAAACCTTTTTTGTGATGTTTTCACCTGAAAGAAGTTTGTTATGTAAAAGAAGCCATAAGAAAGTTTTGTATTTTTGTGGCCATTTTTGTTTCCAAATCTTTGATGATGAGGGGGAGATACCTCTGAAAGAGAGAAAATTGTAAGCAAATTTAACCGAGTAGTCTTTCCCCCATTTCCAAGTGATGATATTTGAGATGTTGTTTTCCAAAGAACTTGAAAGATGTCTGAAATCATTTTGACTTACCTGGGAAAGGATACATCTTTTAAAGGAGTTTGATATGTTACTAGTGATTAGCAAAAGGGCTTTATCAATCCTAAGGTTGAGGAGATTATTTGGGATAGACCAAGATGGTTTGAGATTTAATACAGTGTTGTTTTCAAACCATGGATCAAACCAGAAGGAGATAAATTTGTGTGAATGAGGTGGAGTGTTTAAGATTTGTGAAATTGTTTGTATATTTTTATTGATGAATTTCCAAAGTGGAGAGGCTGTTTTCAGATGGATTTGGTGCCATGGTGGTGAGTTTTGATAATATTTTTGAATGATGAGATCGGTCCATATTTTCTTTTTGTTTTGAATAAGGCAGTCAATGATTTTGACAATGAGGCAGAGCGAGTGTGTTTCAATGTTTATTATTCCACAACCTCCTTGATCTAGTGGAGCAGAAATCGATTTCCAATTAACTAGATGGTAATGTTTCCCTATTTTATCTAGTTTATGATAGTTGTTCCAAAGGAAATTTCTTCGAATTTTGTCTAGAATGGACTTAGTTTTTTAGGGTAAGGGAATGCAGCTCAAGTAGTGGGTTGTTATTGGTGTGATGACACTGTTAAGAAGGGTGAGCCTACCCGAGAGGTTGAGGAAGTTGTTTGCCCAGTTTGTGAGTTTAGAGTTTATTTTTGAAATTATGGGGTTCCAAATAGTGTTTGTAATGTTATAAGGGGTGATGGGGAGACCCAGGTATTTGATTGGGAAATCTTTGGTCTTGCATTTTAGGAAATCTTTGAGGTGATCCAAAGAAGATTGATGGATGTTAACCCCGAAGATGGAGGATTTTTGAATATTGACTTTTAGCCCAGAGATATATGAGAAGATACCTATGATCCTAAAAATATTCTGAACAGAGGATTTTTCTGGGGAGGAGAAAATGATGGTATCATCGGCGAATTGAATGATGTTTTCCTTACAAACATCTGGAGCAGAGATAAGCCCGTTTTTTTCCCAACTGAAACATGCGAGAGAGAATAGTGGTTAAAATGATAAAGAGGTATGGAGAGAGAGGGTCCCCTTGTCTAAATCTATTTGAATTATGGAAATAGCCAAAAGGAACACCATTGATGATAGTGGAGAAATGATTTGTTGAAATACAAGCATGGATCCAAGAAATCCATCTGTCAGGAAAATCAAAGCCCTTGAGGGTATTCAACAGGCATTTCCAGTTAACAAAGTCAAAAGCTTTTTCAAAGTCCAGTTTGATGGCTAGGAGAGGGATTTTTTTTATGGCAAAGATGGATCGTTTCGTTGACCATTAAAAAGGCATCTTGAATGCTTCTATTTTTTAGGAAGGCAGATTGGTTAAGAGGAATGATACCATCCATGAGAGGTTTGATCCTGTTAGCTAAAGTTTTTGCGATGATTTTGTATGAGGTGTTTATGAGGCTAATAGGTCGAAAGTGGGAGATGATTTCAGGCTGACTGATTTTTTTCATCAGAGTGATGAAAGTTTTATTAATGTATTTTATGATGCTTTGTTGGTTTGAACTGGCATGGAAGGCAGATAGAAAGGCAAGAAAATCATGTTTATAATGATTCTAGTTTGCCAAATAGAATTCCACATTAAGACCATCAGGTCCAGCGGATTTATTTTTACCGAGGTCTGAGATAGCAGATTGTAATTCAACAAGGGTGAAGGGTTTTATGAGATCTTGAGGGTTTTTTATTTTATTTTGACAAATGGTGTTCCATTGAAAGTTATTTAGACAAATTGGGTTGTGGTTGTTATTGAAGATTTTTTTGAAATGGTTTTTTATATGTGTTATGATGGATTGTTTATGAGAAGTGAGTCTGCCATTTATCATTAGTTGAGTTTTAGCGTTATTTCTGAAATTTTGGTTACACATTTTGTGGAAAAATTTTGTATTTTTTTCACCTTCTTTAGCCCAAGAGATCTTAGCCCTTTGTTGCCATCTTATATCGATGTTGTTGTTTATATGTTCAAGGTCAGCTTTTATTGAAAGGACCAAGGCAGGATCAGTAGAAGGGTCTTTTTCGACAAAGAGGAGCTGGTCTTCAAGATTTTTTTGGATATCATATAAGGTCGAGGGGTTTTGAAGTTTCCATTTTTATGTGTTTTTTGATATATTTTGTGTTATTTAGGATATGAAGACCCAAGTTAGTTGTTTTTGGGTTTGCAAGAGTCCAGGCTTCTAGACAGGATCTGGAGAAACTATCCATGGTGAGCCAGGAGTTTTCAAATTTGAAGGGTCGAGATCCCCAAGAGCAAGAAGTAGTTTCAAGAATTAAGGGAAAGTGGTCTGAAATAGTTCTGTGGGAGATATAGACAGATGAGAGAGGGTGTTTGTCTTCCCAAAGATTTGAACAAATGAAATGATCCAGTCTAGCAAAAGACTAATTTCGAGACCATGTGAATAAGGCATTTGAGGGAACAAGGTCAATAAGAGAGTGATTTGTTAGCATCTGACTGAACTTTTGATCAGCCACTGACATCGATGAAGAAGAAGGATTTGAATTGTGCCTATCTGAGTTCTGGGTGATAAGATTAAAATCACCACCAAGAACCCAGGGGGACAGGTGATAAGAAGAAAAGAGGTACGAAAGTTCCTCAAGGAAGATGGATTTATTATACCCTGGTTCCCCATAGATGCCAGAGAAAGTCCAAAGGTAACCGTCAGAAAGGTTTTTAAAATCAATAGTTATGGAGAAGTTTAGAATTGAGGACTTTTGCAAGATTAGAGCAGGCCTGGTTATTAAAGTCGATAATGATACCACCTTTGAAGCCCTTAGGGGGAAGTTGAATCCAGTTTGTGATTCTATTTCCACCAATAGTTTTGAGGGCGAAAGGAATGAGAAAGGTTTTAGTTTCTTGGATGGAAATGAGATCGATATTATTTTTATAGATACGGGAGCATATTTTTTTTCTTCTTTGAAGATTTGCAGCACCACAAATATTCCAAGATGAAAATTTCATGAAGAAGGTAAAGACAAAAAGCTAAAAACAGAAAGACACAGAAAGAGATCTAGTCTGTTAACATCTTTTCTTCGACCAGCCCATGAAAGATTCAAGATCGTTAAGAACATTGTGTGCATCATCGTTTTCTTCAAAATGAAAGCCTATTTTATTTGCAAAAGATGTGAAACTTTTTATATTTGACCAAGAAGCTAAATCTTCTATTGTATCTAAATCTTTTTTCGTTTTTTTTTATAAGAAGGGGAAGAAGAAAAAGTTGACGCAGAGGAAACATAACTAGAAGAGAAAGGAGGGGAGATACCTTTCTGTGGTTTGTTTATAATGCTGGTGCCTTTGGATTCGATTTGATTTGGCTGTAGGATCTTTTGAAGGTAGCTGGAGTTTGGCAACTGTTGAGGGCTCTCCTGTTCCGAACTCTGTAGAGAGTTTTCATTCTTGAGCTGGGATGAGGCTTGAAACAAAGTTGATGGATTGTTTTTGTTTGGTGAATGCCAACTTTCCTTCGTAGAAGAAGGAGATGGGAAAGAGTTGCTTCTAGGTTTGATATTATTTGCAGGGAGAGGGGGCTCTGGAGATCTGGTTCTTTTCTTATTTGGGAGGTGATAGGAGTTGTCAGAAAGGGTTGAGGTTTTCCTAATCCAGACATGGTTTCTGTCAGGTGGAGCTCTGGAACGCGAGATAGAGTTTTTAACCTTGTTTGGGCTAAACCAGGATGGTGGATGAGAGGAAAGATCAGAGAAGGCAGAGATGTTTATTTTTGGGTGTTCGGCTGCAAGCTTAAGGTGATAGATGGACTCGCCAATTCTAATGTTGATGGATGGCGGTAGGGAGATGGCAGCTTTGACTGAGAAGAGGCAGTAAGATTTGATGAATTGTGTGGGGTGAAGCGTTTCAGGGCTGATGTATTGGAGCGTAGCTCCGATAGAGTGAGCAATGCCTCTAAAAATTTCAATTTCCCAAAGGTGGGGAGGAAGATTTGAAATGGAAACCCAATCTGATCCGCCTACTGGGGCAGGGAAAGAACCAGAGTCAGCTGACCACTTAGATAGTCTCGCCATGATAAAGCTCGAACCACAAGGAATGGTGAGCACTTGGTTGAAAATATGGTTTATCTTCGTTCCTTCAGGGACAGAGTAAATAAGCTGGGTGGGTGAGAAGATTTTAGGTTTGAGGATAGTATGGCCAGGAAGAAGAAGTGCCAAAGCTCGAGTGATGTCAAGGATGTTGATTGGGTTATTGTCTAAGTTATTTTCAACAGTTACTAGGATACTTCTAAGAGAGAAGACTTTGAGCAAGCGCATAGAGTTTGCAGGGAGATCCAGGGCAATAGCATATTCAAGGTGGTCGGGAACCTTCATTGTTGGTAAGGAGGAAGAAAGGTTTTCGTAGCGAGATTTAGCAGACAGGGTCTTTGGAGGAGGGTTATATCGTTGAGTGCAAGGCTTGGCAAGGTTTCTGGGTGAGAGATAGGGTTTTGATATAGGAGGGAACCGGGTGTTTGAGGTCGAGCGACAAGGGAGGGTAGCTTCTGCATGTTCGGGCGGGAGATTTGCGAGGCCATGCAAAAGGGTTTTTTGAAAGGTAATGATGATGGGTGGGCGCAGCCTTGCACCAGGAGTCAGAGGAAATCCTTTTTGGGGCAGCCGAAACACTTTGGAAAGGAGAGATATGAGTCGAGCGAGTGTGCATGTAGGAGGAGTGGAGTTTTGGCTGGTATTTGTCCCTGTTTGGGTGAAGTCACGCTTTACAGAACCTTTTTATGTGCCCTAGGCGACCGCAGCCGAAGCAATAGCGTCGAGAGTAACATCTGGAAGAAGAGTGATTTTTTTGTAGCAGAGGGAGCAGAAAAGGGCTCGAAAAGGTCTTTTTGGGGGGGAAATCTAGAGCATTGTTTATGAGAAGGGAAGATTTAGCGTGGCCCAGGACGGGAAAAGAGAGGTTTAGGTGAGTACTGTCCTTAGGGATGATGTCCCCAAGCAGGGGAGATTTGGGAAGGAGGGTTTTATATAAGGACGATAAATTAGGCTTGTAATTTTTACCTGTAAAAGATGGAGAAGGAAAAAGCTTGTACCTTTCAGCGATGGAACAAAGATGTTGAACCGGGGGAGATGTGACATCATCTTCTTCATCCTCTGACCCAGAAGAGATGGAGATAGGCCAGGATTTTGCTCCCAAAGGGGGTTGATGTTCAGCTCTGACAAAGAGTTGGTCCGCTAGGGAGGAGCAGGAGGACGACCCCCAATCAAGGAGAACGAAGGTCAAGGCTTACCAACAGGTTGGGGGTCGTCCTCCTGCTCCTCCCTAGCTCCTTGGTCAGTTTTGCAACCAAGGGGAAGAAAGAAATCCGAAAAAGCCTTTGTTTGGGCTTGGAAATGGCACTTTTATAAGGAAATTGATGAGAGAGAAAATGCCTTATTAAAATGCATTTAATCCCAAAAATAGTACCACCTCTTCCTCCTTGGTTTTCTTGCATACAAAGGCAACTCAAAGCCACCGAACTCCCTTCCATTATCCATGGATTAAGGGAAAAGAAAATAAGCACCTTAATCCATTATAATACTAATAAATCTTTTTGAGTGGGAATTCTTTAACTTATATTAAGGTGAGTGGAATTTCACCTCCTTAGGATATTTTCGTTCCTTATCTTGGAAAAAGAACGTCCATACTTATTCAAAATCAACCAATAACATTTTGGTAGAAGGCCCTTTAATTAATACAATCATTTTTGCCCTAATTTGAATTAGGGTTTCACTTAAGATTAAATCTTGATTATTTTAATATCAAGATTCTCTCTCCAAATTAATTAAAATGAGATGCCACTCTCATTTTATTTGCTCTACATGATTCCAAGAAACATTAAGGACCTTATTTAAGTGGTAATTTGCATATTGAACCCTAGGTTTTGGGTAAATTGCACATTATACCAAAACTAGGTTTTAATGCATAAGGATTTCTTTACAAGCTTAATCTTGGTACCCAAGCTTGTGAGAACCATTCCACTACATTATATTCATTCTTATGATGTCTCAACATCAGAGGAACATCTTATCATGCATCATTTGCAAATTAACCCCTCGACCTGGGTAATTTGCACTTTAGTCCAAAATAAGCAAACATTGCTTCAACATTGTTCAAATAGGACCAAAATAGAAACATAAGTTCCTCATAAGACCTAATTACTTTTCACAAGATAATATTAAACATATAATCATCTTTCTTAATCAAAACACCTAGGTTTAAAGCATAACCCAGGTTAGGGATGTTACACTAAGTAAACGGAGGATGGACTTCTCCGCCTCCAAGAAGATGGAGCAATCAGCGGCAGGAGCGTGCCGGGGAGGGGCGAAGTCTACCAAGGATGATGACGAGCCGGATGGAGAATTCTAAAGAGAAGTTGGAGCTTTCTCCCTCTAACTTACCATTTTTTGAATGTGACAGAATATAATTTTGATCATGAAAGTGAAATGCTGAATTAAATAAGGAGCATGGGAGACTCCTCAGAAACAAGAGTTTGTCACGTGAAACTGTAAATTAAGAAAAAGTGTTACCTGACACAGAATTAATTCCATAGTCAATAACAAAAGGACAATGGAGTATGTGTCATGTGAAATTGATTCTATTGGAATCTTGTGTAGAAAAACTTTGTGTTGATCAAAGTTTTATGGTGCCTCCATAACAATGAGATGTTATGTGGAGACTAAATAGTATGATGAATGAATAATATATGTCTTCCTTTATCTGGGATTTCAGGGATGAAATCCTTGTTAGGGGTTTATAATTTGTAACATCCCTGACTTGGGTTATGCCTTAACCCTGGGAGTTTTTCTTAAGTTAATTAGATCCTTAATTTTATCTTGTGAAAAGTAATTAAGGCCCAAGAGGAACCTATGTTTCAATTTTGGTCATGTTTGAATAATGTTGAAGCAATGTTTGCTTATTTTGGATTAAAGTGCAAATTACCCAAGTTGAGGGGTTAAATTGAAAACGTTACATGATTAAATGTTCCTCATGTGTTGAATCATCATGAGAATGAAGATGATGCAGAGGTATGGCTTTCGAAAATCCTGAGTACGAAGAAAGAGCTGATAAAGCAATGTGTGTGCATTAAAACCCAGTTTTGGTGTAATGTGCAATTTACCCAAAACCTAGGGTTCAATATGCAAATTACCACTTCAAAATAGTCCCTAATGTTTCTTGGCATCATTTAGAGAAAATAAAATGAGAGGGGCATCTCATTTGTATCACTTTGAAGGAGAGAGAATATTGGTATTAAAATAATCAAGATTTAAGCATAATTGAAACCCTAATTCAATTTAATGCAAAAATAAATAAAATAATTGTAGGGCCTTCAAAAAAAAAGTGAGATGGCTGAATTTTATCAAGTGTGAACACCCTTGTTCCTTGCAAATGCAACGAAAATATCCAAAGGAATGGATAACTCACTCACATTAAAATAAAGGAAAGTAATATCCACTAACTTATGGATATTATTATTAAATGAATTAAGGTGCTTAATTTGCTTTTCTTTAAAACATGGATAATTGAGAGGAATAAGAGGCAAGGAAGGTAGCCTCATATGTAAGGAAGGAAAGGGGGAAAGTGGCAAGGAAATGGAGGAGATAATTCCTACTTTCTCTCTCTTAAATGAATTTTCAATAAAATTCATATATATGCTCCTTTATCCATGAGTTGAAAGGGTAATTTCGAATCCACTTTCACTTCTTTCTTGCAAAAACGACCAAGGGAGATAGTAGAAACAAGAGGAGGACCCCCAACATGTTGGTAATATTCTTGACCTTCTTTCACCTTGATTCCATGGTGGAAATCACAAATCAATGCTTGATTTCTTCTTATCTCGATCCCATCTTCAATTCTAACCATTCCTTTTCACTCAAAGCTTGATGAAGAGCCTTGGGATAGTGAAAGGAGTTGCATCCACCATTTTTGACGTGAGATTGAAGCTTTGAATCTCAATTGGAGGCGGGTTATATAACTTGAACCCCTCTACATTGTTATTCAACTATCAATCTTGCAATTTCATTGATTCCTTCATCTTCTTGATTAATGGTTTGTTGTAATTGGTAAATTCATGAAATCAGAAGTACTACAAGTTATAGGAACGAAGGTAGATGATGATTACATCATCTTGGAAACTTTTCCCAAGGAATTCATATTCCAATCGGTTTCAACAAGTCGTCCATTCGGTTTCAACAAAACCGTTTGGAATTAAACAGTTTCATCAAACTGTTAGGAACTAAATAGTTTCAAACCGTTTGGAAGAGTTGACCATAGTTGACTATTTGGATATTTGATGCTAATAATGATGGTTGATGGCCCATTAAATTTAATTGATTAATTCCAAAGGGTTCATTATTTGAAGGTTCATCAATTACCAAACCCTAATCGAGTTAAGTGCTGAATTTCCAATTGATTGATTTAGATTTTTGGGTTGATCAACCCAAACGGTCTCAAGACCGTTTGGAGATCACCCAAATGGTCTCAAGACCGTTTGGAGGTCAACCAAGACTGTTTGGAGGTCTAGGGTTATAAAACCCTTCTACTCATTTTTATTTATTAAATTGCAATAATAATGTTTTGGCGGAGAGTTATATCTCTCACTGGGGCAATTTACAAATTGTCTCACCCCCGTGGGATCCAATGTTTTTAGGTGGATGCGGACAAAGAAATAGAAATCCCCACAGTAGAGGAAGGACAAAAACAGCAGGGACAACAGTGAGATCTCAGGTGGAGATATTGTTTATCAAGTCATATAGATAATAGTCCTATATGTCGTCTCTATACTCTCAGGTCCTCATAGTTAGTAGTTAATGCTTTTGATAAATTGATCTGAGATTTTGTCTTGATGCCTCGAGGTTTTATACGGCATGTATACAGTGTTAAAAGGGCAGTTAATGTTTGTAATCCTCGAGAAGAGATGGTACAAGGCATGTACTTATGAACCAGGTTGTAAATGTATTACATTGGTTCCTGATGGAAGAGTTTTCCTATCTTTGGATCTCTTTGTAAAAAGTTTTAATTTTTAGTGATTTTCAGTAATTCCACTGTTAACGAATGCTTCCGCTTAAGTAAATCCTATTTTTGTAAGTTGGATGCCACATATCCCTTCTTTGAAACTTGGCGGCAAGATAGTTTGTAGGAATGTTTTTCCACCCTTCTGTACTTCCTAACCACCCTATTTGAATGGTTTTATCTAAGGGGGAGGGGAGGATCACATATTCTCTTTTTGGTCCTTTTTCCAAGCTTGTCCTTTCTTTTCTATCCTTTTTGGCCTTTATGCTCATTTATGGAAATAATAGTGGTTTGGTGAACATTTGTTCATTATTCATGCCAACAAATGAGTTTATGCACAAATACCTCAATGAATGCTTTAATAAGGGTATAATATGAAAATCTACCAAATATGTGAGATAATAATAAAATAAATTCATTCTAGATCATTCCTTAACCTTATGGAGCAAGGAAGAGAAAAAGGAATGAATAATAATGCTTTATACATGTTAATGTGATATTGAGTTATTTAAAATGTTAAATAGTGGGAATATTGGACAATGGACTAAAATTCATAAAAGGAAGACTGATTGGTTAAAGATAACTTAATATTTTTTTTCCATGCGTTTTGGCTTGGAGGCCAAGTTTCATAATTTTTAGGTAATAATAACTATATTTAATCTTTTTTTTGAAAAAAAAAATGGTGAGTTTTCCTCAAAATATGAAATAAAATATTTAATTACTCCAAAAGTGTAAAATAATCTTATATTAATAATCCACACATCAAAAATAGCCTTTGGGTGAATTTTCATGTAATTTGAATAATCTTCAATATACATGTGAAGTTAGGAGAGAGAAAGTGTGTAGAAACTTCAAAATATTAAATAAATGTACAAACAACTCCAACATGTAAAATTGATGAAAAAATCATATCAAAGGAACTAAGTGTGACTTGTGGATGAAGTTTCATCAAACTTCAAGAATCTTATAACCATTAACTATGGAAGAAAGAGAAAATAAGATTTGGTTTATTTAACTCATCAAAATTTCTCAAAAGGAAAATCTAATTGCATATTCAGATTCTTTATGTTCAAAATAGGTTGGGTGTCAAATTTCATTTACTTTGGGATTCGTTTGCACCCTCACATGAGGAGAGAGAAAATGAGAAATTAACGTAATCACACTTTAGTTGGAATCATAGTCGATTTGAAATTATTTGTCACCACATCATATTTATTTTGCAAATCTCACTCCTTCTACCAGCCATCGGATTCCAGATCGAATGGTTATGAACTTGTCTTCTACCTCACACGCAAATAGGAAATTGGCCACACAGTAGCCCGATTCCTCTCCCAAATTTCTCTCGCCTCAGTCAATGGTTTTTTTAGATTCTTTCTGCCTCGTATTCACGAGTGCCTCCTCTTTCCAACAACCCCTAACTTGGTCCTTCGTGTGAGCTATATAAGAAAGCCACAAATTCACCTCATGGGAAACACGAAAACCAAGTTACAAACTCCTTCTTATTGCCTTCTTTCTCTTCTTGACAGCATCAAAACCTACCTCCACACTTCATGTACCCCTCCTCTTCATTAATTGGAAGCCTAAGCACTGGTACTGCCACAATGATGTTGAGTAGCTGTTCTAATCGTCGTGGATTCTGTCCAAGGTTCTAGGTGATGTCCATAAAATCCATTACATAGAGAGGATCCCCATAACCTACTAGAGGTCCTTCTGTGCCCAGTTGACCTTGGGTTTCACCAGGATGGTTTCCCCTAGAATTCACCTCAATGTCGCTGCCATCCATCATCCTCAGACCTTCTCAGTCTCTCTCTGACACTGGTAAGACCTCATTTGACATCGTCTTGTGTCTGTAGATCATTCCAAGTAGCAAGTTCATTGGTTTCCCTACTTTTTTGCTGCCTTTTCCCTTTGAGTTCTCCGATTGCTCTATTTTGTGGTACCATGGGCACATTCGAGTGTGTTTCACCTCCACATGTTGCTTGTTGAACTCGAGCAGTAGCACTTTGAGTTCGGGGTGGTTCTGTGAATTCATTGGGCTTGTTCCCTTATTGTGACACTAAGCATAGCCTCATTTCTACTTGTTGACATGGGCCTGAAGATGTCCATGGCGCGAGTGTGTTGGGGAGGAGACAATCCCCTCGTCGCTTTCTCTTCTCTACCCCTCACTTCCTTATTCATTTTCATTTTTCTCTAGGAGCGATCTTTGCCCATTATTTTGTTTACTTGATCACGATCCACTGACTGAGCATTGACCTTCTAACACGACATCCTCTGACAGGGCCGATTCAGTAGGGTCGGGCCCCACTCTCCCTTTCTCTCGCTCAGTTTGATGATGTGTCAATTTCTGATTGGCCGATTTTTGAAAAATTGTATCTTTTGATTTCTTTGTCCAAAAATTAAAGTAAAATATGATTTGGAATTAAAAAAATGTGTTGTTTCTAATAAAAATACTTTCGAGGTTTGATTTTGAGTTTTTTCAAAATGTATTTTCTAACAATGATTTTAATGCTTAAAAATCACCAAAAATGCACTTCAATCCTCATAACTCCAATAGAGACAAAATTATATGTTTTCTAAATCAGGAGAACCTAATAAGATCAATGGTGACGTTTTAAGAGTCTGAATCGAGGTTTTGTTCAAAAAGTCCAAAACAAGGGTTTTCTCTACATTAATGCATATGATCTACCCTAATACAAGATTATACATTGAAAATAGGAAAAGTGGTGAAAGTTGATAATTGAATTCCATAAGAGCGGTATGTGCATCTTTACACCTTAAGTAGGGAATATTTTCAAACCCTAACCTAGTTTCCTTAATGAGGCTTTTATGAAACCCTAATTCCTCTTTTGTTATTTCCTTTTCTATATTTTCCTCAAAAATTAGTTTTGATATTTATTTCTTGGGTATTGTGCCCCACTGCCATGTTTCTATTATTTGATGCTTATACTTGGCATAGTTCTTAGCATGTTGATTTTATTAGACTATTTAACTAGTGTAGTGGTACTTTTGTACAACCACCCATAGATAAGGCATATGCAAATTCACCCAGGGGAATGTGTTACTCTCCCCAATATAAAATATTTGATAGGTAATTGGAATGTGTTACTCTCCCTCACCTATTTGTTTGAGGTCTGGTAGGTGCCTCAACCCTACTTAGTTAAGGTAGTCAATATTAATCATGCATGCAACCCTTTTATTATTTTTCTTATTATGGCAATCATCTATTTATTTATGCCTCATACTTTTGACCATATTCATCTTATGATGAAATCTTAGCCTTACTTTCCATGTTGTTTCATTAGCTTTTGTCCTTGTTCATTATCTCGGAAACATACCTTGCTTCTTTCTTTTGTTGGGTTCTTTCCCAACCACCGAGGGTTTGATCAAGAAGTTGAGCAAGGTCTACGATCAGAGTTGTGCAACAGGAGCATGTTGGACCATCCTAGGAATAGGATAAGGAGTACATGGCTTTAAGCATGGACCTATCTCATGAAGTTGTTTCTTGTAGACAAAGTTCGTGTGGTTTATATTTCCCTCTATCTAGATCCTTTTGTTGTTGTAAACCTATATGGGAGATATACTGGAATTTTGTGATCTATTGAAAATTTGATTATAGTCATGAAATTATTTTCCACTGTAATCTCTTTGATCTTTTGTATACCATATATATAAATATTTGAAAATTTTACACCCATTTCAGCATACCTTTTGAGTATGTTTGGGATGGATGTTTTATTTTTCAATTGTTTTAGTAAATGGATGATTTCACTCTTTTACAAGTTTATTCAATGAAACTTTTCTATTTTCACCTCTTTTCCTCCTATTTACCTATTCTCTATACCTTAGGTGCCATAAGAAGATGAATCAAACAAAGATAGAAAATGTAATAATCTAGCATTAACCAACAAAATATAATGTTTTACATGAGAATTCATAAATAATAAGGTATCATAGAACTATATTTATCCTCAAATACCCAACACCAAAGGAAGAATGAAGAGGAGGGAAATTATAAACAAATACTTATATGATGAATGTGGCATCCTTTTCTTATTCTCTAACTACTTGGATCATGAAAGACTTTCCTCGGATGGAAATGGTATATAATGGAAGGTGGGGATATAGGGTATTATGGGTGAATGCTAGGGTTTTGAGTGGTGAAGATGAAGGTATGAGGTTATGTATACATATGAGGAGGTGGGAGATTTTAGGGTGCCCATCAGTGGAGTTCATCTATGACTTTCTCTCTTCCCTATAACCTTATGTCATGGATGTAGGAGTCAAGGTTTAGTAGGGGAAAATGGGTCAAATAATGCAAATTTTACAATCTTTGAAGCTCATGTAGGCATCCCAATTCACCACATTCATGGTTACAAGTGGGTATAATGGTTGCAGTAATTGTCCATGACCATGGTGGAACGCAGAAAATGTGGCAAAAGAATTTAGGGTTTTTGGCGCTCCCAAAACTATTGTTCTATGTAGAAGTTCATTTTGGTCAATGCTCAACCTGACCATTATGTTTTAGCATGGTCATGGAGGTTTCTAAAGACCACATTGATACCATGATAATACCGGCAACAGAAGTCATGTACTACAATAGTCATGGTGAAGTAGAAGGGTCATTTTGGTTGATTTTCACCACAGTCATGGTTGAGTAAAATGACTATGGTAAATGGTAAAAATAACTTGTGATCATTTTGTAATATTCCTCGAAGTTGATGAGTCTTTGAGAATGACTTTTTCAAGGACCACATCAATTCAAGGGACAATATTTCTCAACACTTTGATCTTAATTTTAGGATCTTGAGGAGATATACAACATGATTCTAAATGACCTATAACCTCCTCCATGGTTAGTAAAGACTTCAAATGACCATTCATAAACTTTCTACTCAAATAGTGCACTAGTACCTAAAAAAATTGTGAATGGATTCCCAAAAGTATATTTCCAAATGAATAAGAATTATTTGGAAAATATCATATAACTTATCTATCTTGACAAGATTATTTAGTGAAATAAAGACAAATGGAGGCCTAAAATAGGTCTACATAAATTATATATATGAGAAGTATACACATATTTTTATAAGAATATGATGTATGACAACAAGCAAAAAATGGGGGCGAGTACTCATTTAGAAATAAGATTTAAATAATAATAGATTTCATAATTATCACCACATATTAAAAAAGTTTACATGTGGCTGAAAGAAAAGAAGTATTCAATGATATATGGGGTAAATGCTTCTGAACCATGATTACTTGAAGGTGGGTGAGTATAAACAAGTGATGAATAAATCATTTGAGTATAAGGAAGGGGATGAATCACTGACTCAAAAGCATTACAAGACTATGGGTGAAAGAACCATCATCACTACATATGTGTCATGAAGATTTAGATATATTCTTAGTAGTCCACTAAAAATGGAATGATAATGACACACTATTTGAATAAATGGTATTATATCAAGTAACTATGGATTGAAATATGAATGCAATCCATAACAACAAAACATGATAAATAAATGATATAATATATGTATATCATGAATGTCAAAATACTTCACTAGAAAGGGTCATTGGTGAGGAAAGCATACAAAATGGTTGACATATATGGACATATGATTTTAACTAAATAAGTGTTGGAGTTCTCACAATAAAAATGTATTCTTATATTTTGTTGAACTTTATGTGTATATAAATCACCTTGCACACTACTAAAGATATGACATATGGCGTCAGGTCTTTATTCAAGGAAAAGTGACGGTATTATCTATAGTGTCAGTTCTAAGTAGACCACCAACATGGATTGACCAGCTAAGAAAACACGAGTTACATTTTTTTCCTGTCGGTCACTTCTTACAAAGCAAACAACGCTATGTATCACCTACAAAAATAAATTTATATTTTCGCACAATATTTTTTGTGAGCATTTCATTTACCTCCAAGAAACCTACATCATCGGTTCTTTTATATGTACCCGACAGGATAAAGAGGTCCAAGTGCCATCTCTCTCGAAGGAAACAATTGGAGTTTCTCATCAGTTTTTTCCATAGTGTCTGACAAGAAAGATGTTTGTGCCATGTCTCTAGAAAATTTTTCCCACTCCCACTTGATGAATCCCGTCGGTTAATCTAACCATAACCGATGTAGTAGGTATTTGTGGGTGGTGAGATTAGGCATCAGTATGTTTTAGAAAACCATCAAGAAAATTTGTGTTTATTCTGGTGGTTGTTCATCTACAACCTATGACCTAAATCCTAGGTTGTCAGATTTATTACTAATTTACAAGATAGGTCTTACTTAATCCTATGAGAAACTCTTTTCCCTTACCTGTGTTTCACTAGATATCTGCCTCTGGTGATTTTGTGGAAATTTCCCTCCTCTTATGCCTCCACTACTATTGCTTCCCGACACATCCACTATCGATTGCTGCTCTGCCAACGATTGCACATCCTCCAACCACTACTCCAGTCAGTGAAGCCACTGCTCTAGCTGATGGAGCCATTGTTTCTCCAAACAAGCTCCTCACTGAAGGCATTGCTATTTCCTCCTCCAACCATGCTCCTTCACTGAGGACGCCACTACTTCTCCTCCGGTCGTGCTCCTCCAACACTAGCCACTGGTGGTCTCCTTCTTCCTGTCGTCTTCCCTCTTACCTCAATTCTCCATCTTCCTTCCTCCTCTCCTCCTTCCTCCTCTCTCCTCCTTCCTTTGAATGATTTCTTCTCAACATTGAGTAGAAATTGTGAAGTTTAGGGGAAGGAGGACAGAGGAGGAAGGAGGAGAGGGGGAAGGGAGATGGATATATAAAACAATGTTAATTGTTAGAAGTTATGTTAGTATGGTGGATAATGATAATGTTAGATTATATTAGTACAGATAAATCACCTTCAAATGGATCTCATTTATGCTCTAATGATTACTCTTGCATGAAAATGACTCTAAATTATCTTGAATAGACAACGTCGATGTTTATGTTGACTATCTTTCTTGAAACATAAGATTTACCTTTTTTGTTGATATTAAAATGATTACATTCTTGATTCAATTGTGATGTGTCACTCTAATTCCCATTGAAATCATGTTGTATGATGTAACATGGTAATGAACATGCATTAAATTATTTGAGATATTGAAACTGATACGTGAATAAACCCTAATTTGTGAACTTGAATATGTGAATAAACCCTAATTTATGATTCAAGTATGTAAATAAGACCTAATATGTAAAAACTAATATATAAATGTAATCTTTCAACCCTATATTCAAAGACCTAATTTCTAAACTGAGTCATTGGCCTAGAAAACCGTCCAAGATTTACTCATTAAGAGTAAACCTTGGATAGTCCCCAATTTGGGACTGTTCTTGAGCATTGCATCTCACTTAGTATGTAAGTGTATAATGTGTGTTTGATTTCAATAAATTTCTACATCATTTCCCCGTTGTTCTCTGGGTACATATGCAGGTGGGTATTTGTGCATCAACATCAGTGTACTTGGAGAACTACTTGGAATTGCTACCAAAAATTATTGAAATTGAACACGCATTGTACACTTACTAGCGAGATAAAATACTCATGAATGAGATAGGGGGTGCACATTCATGAATGTGAATGCTACTAAATGATTAGGGATAAATTATTCCAACATATATTTTCCTAAAATTAGCTTACTAGCTAGAACCTGATGGGAAACTTGTCTCCCATCTGGTAATGTAGAAATGGATAGATCATGGATGTCTATACCAAATCGATGCACTCCAAAGTTTATTAATGGTCTCTATGAGTTTGTAATATTTGTATAGGAACATAGAATATCACCTGGAGATAGGTTCTATTACCCTTGTAGGAATTGTAGCAACAACCTAAAAGTTGAAACTATTACCAAGATCAAAGATCATGTCATGTCTAATGGGATTGTACATGACTATACAAAATGTTACTGGCTTGGAGAGATTCTTAGTATGAGATCAGTAGATGTTGGTAGTGATAGTTGTGTCTATGAAGAAATGGCTGATGATGTTGATAAGAATGAACCAATTCCAACATAGATGGTTGATTTGATGCTAAATATTTGTGGGGTAAATGTTACAGACCCACCCCCTTATTTAGAAATGTTGTGAATGATGTTGATAAACTGTTATACTTATCTTGTACTAAGTTTACGAGGTTGAACAGTGTATTGAGATTTAATACTTTAAAGAATGACAATAGAAGGAGCGACAAAAGCTTCACTTCCATATTGTCTTTGTTGAAAGACATTCTCCCTAATGGAAATGAGCTTCCAATATCAACATATGAAACAAAAAAAGATGTTGTTCCCAATGGGAATGGAGGCTAAGAACATACATGCATGCCCGAATGACTGTGAGCTATTTCAAAAAGACAACATCAGGTAAGACAAAATTCGAATCTCCTGCCAAGGTGATGTGGTAACTGCCTATAATACCCCGATTTCAGCATTTATTTACTAATGTCATAGAAGCACAAAATTTATCTTGCCATGCATAGGTAAAGAAAATAATGATGGTATGCTATGACATGCTTTTATTTTCCCATAATGGAAGAATATTGATTTATTATATCTTGAATTTGGAGAAGAAGCTAGTAATTTAAGACTTGGACTTTGTACAAAAGGGATGAATTCATACAAACATTAAAGATCCAACATAGTACTTGGCCTATCATGATTTTTATATACAATCTTCCTCTGTGGTTCTGTATGAAGAATAAGTATCTCATGTTGTCATTACCGATATAAGTCCCCAAATAACTTAGGAATGATATTGATGTTTACCTTGAACTTATGATTGAGGACCTAAAGAAACTATGTAGGAAGGTGTGATGACTTATGATGCTTTGCACATAGAGATATTTAATTTATGTGCTATGTTGTTTTGTACTATTAATGACTTTCTTGCTTATGGGAACTTGTTTGGCTACAATGTCATGTGCAATATGTGAGGAAAATATAGATTCTATAACTAAAACATGGTGCTAAGACTGTATATCTTGGTCATCAAAGGTTTTTGCCAAAGGTGCATCATTATCAAAAGTTGCACAAATCATTCAATGGATTAACTGAGGAACGAATTGCCCCTAAAACTATGTTAGCGAAAGATGTTTATGCAAAATTACATAACATTGTAAATAATTTTGGTAAGATACAGTGTAATACTCCTAGAGATAAAAAGTTTTTATTCAAAAAGAGGTCGATATTATGGGATGTTCCTGGTTGGAGTTCTTTGACATTGTATCAATGTCATGCATGTTGAGAAAAGTGTTTCTGATAGCATTATTGGAACACTGTTGAATATACTCAATAAGACTAAGGATGACATCAAATCCAAGATGGGTCTATGTGAAATGGGTATAAGGAAAGAATTAACAAAAGAAGTTACCAAAGGTCACTACACATATCTACCTCATACTTGTTACACATTGTATATAAAGGAGAAGAGAACTTTTTACAATTTCTTGTGTAATGTTGAGGTACCATGGGGATACCCAACCAATATCCATAGATTGGTATGAATGGAGGATTAGATGCTTATAGGTCTTAAATGTCATGATTTTCACACTCTAATGAAACACATATTGCTTGTGGCTATTTGATCTATCCATCCTAAGCATGTAATATTTGCATCACTACACTTTGCTTCTTCTTCAACACACTATGAAGAAAAGTATTCGATTATGAGATTCTAGATAATTCGCACACAAGGGAGTATCATTGAGGGCTATATTTCTAGGGAGGTTACAAACGTTTGCAATGACTTTTTGTGTTTCAATGAAACTCCTAATAAGGCTATGAACCTTGATGTTTGTTGCAAGAAAGATATCTTGGGAGAAAGACAGATTAATATTAGTCATGAGTAGTGGGAGCAAACACACTTGTATATTTTACACAACATTGACGATGTGGGTATTTATATAACCGAACACACAAATGAACAAAAGAGAAGTTATCCCCAATCCAGTTTAATGTGTCTTGCTAGAGAGCATAATCAGACATTTATTAGGTGGTTTGAAAAGAAAGTATACAATCAACTATCTCAAACACCAAATAATGTTACAGAAACTATCAAATGGCTCACGTATATGCCAAAGACCCACATCACATCTTACAAAGGGTTTGACATAAATGGATTTTCATCCTAATCGAAAGCTAATATTAGAATACATGCATGCAGTCTAGAAAATCTAAGAAGACCCCTAGGGTTCTGAAGCCTCCGACCCCTCATTTTATTCCATAGGAGTTGTTTGACTCCATAGGCCCTAAATGCAAGATGTTAACAAGATGATTAGACACTATAGACCAAACATATACCATTGTCACCATCCTTAGGGAGGTGATCGTAAGTATACAATAGGACAATGCTATAGTGTTGACATATGTTTTTGAGCTATTTAAGTATGATCGGATGAACATGTCAGTGATAGAACTTTGGATACGGTGAGTATGAATACCCTGTCATATGTGAAAAATTGTTGAATTGTTTCCTACATATAAATTGAGTATTGGTGATATATGTATTTTGATCATTTGTATTACGCGGATTGTGACTTCAGAATAGAAAATTTGAGATTTTCAATTCCATCATTGATTGACAATATACTTAGAGATCTGAGTGGTGTCAAAGAACATGTGACTACCACGATGTAGTTTTTTTGGTGCTTCTAAGAGCATGATCTTAGCTCCCATCACGTTAAGTAAGTTTTTGACTAGTTTCTTATATGTCTCACTATGAATAAAATTTGTTGTGTGAATTATTTTTTATTTTATTTGCCTTCTATTCACTCAAAAATAGGCATTGATAGTTGTTTGTGATTGTTCTCGAGACTTACACTATGTATTTTTTTTATCCTTCGAGTGAAAACTTGTCACCAAATGAGGAACACCCAATGAAATTGGCAATTAATGTGTAAGTATAGTTTTTTGGTGCCCAACACATTTGTTAATATTTGCATCATATGACAGTTTAATAATGCAACATATATATTAATTTAATGTATAGGGGTGTAAAAGCATTATGTACCAGAGGAGGGAAAGTAGATAAGAAAAAGAAATTAGTAACTTGGAAGAGTGTTGATATATATAGTTTTCTCATTCCAATTGCATAATATATGACCAACTCTGCTTAATTACATTTATTAACATAATTGTAAATCTAGAGGGACCTATATAAGATAATGGTTGGGCATGTGCATATTATGTTATGTTGTACATGTAGACAATTGTCTCTCATGTGAAACATATCAAATGTATAGAGAATGTAAGTTATTAGTTTTGGATCACATGAATTTTGACATTTGATAAGACAAGCAAGCAAATTTACTCATTCTCTTTGCAGCTTTATCCGAATAATAAACCCTATACATTGGAATAGTTGAATGACCTATGCAAACAGTGGTAGACTTCTTCATCATAAATGTGGACTTGAATGAAAAATTTGAGCGTTGATTGATAATTTTTTGGTAGTTCAAACTTTGATGTCAAATTTTTGATATGTACTTGTGAGTGTTAATTGAATGGTGATATATATTTGTTATATAATCACATTGTTATTTAAAAATCTAAGATGGAATTTGATGTTAATATATATTTGTGAGTGTGAATTGAATGTTAATGCACATGTGTGCATTTGAATGTGAATGTATGTGGAAGAGAATGATGTTTATTTGTGCATATATGTATGATATTGATGTGTGGCTCAAAAATGAAACAACTGAGTTGTGAGTTAATGAATTTGCGTGCTTTTGAAGTGAAAAAAAGGATATAATGTGGTTGCACCTACTATGTATAAATTTATCTTTTTCTTGGAGGTGATTCGGCTTGTTGTTAAGCTGCGATTCTTGTAGAGAGCTTGTTGTTCTTTAGAACGTTCAATTCTAAAGAATAATAGGCTCCAAATAGGCTAGCAAGATGGATAGTAGGTCTATAGACTTGATATATAAAAACATAATTAATTCTTTTTGGTTATTTCTAAATAACCAACTACATATTATTTTTACGTCGGTTATTTACAAATAACCAACATGATTTACCTAAAATTTTCATTGTTGTATCACTGATAAAACCAATAATAAGATCAGTCGGTGTTTGTAAGGCCCCTGTCTTAGCTTAGTGTTTGATGTGATTTCTTTGCTTAATAAGATACTTGAACCTTAATCTAATCTCTTGAGATGCCTTAATAACATGTGACAATCTTAAGTTTTCAGTTTGGTCCTATGTTGTTGATGTTTGAGCTATGTATGCTTGGATTGGACCAAGTTGCAATTTACCCATGATGAGAGTTAATCTTGCAATTTGTCACATGTAGGTTGTTCTTATTTTGCTTTGTCATCATGAGATAGAATGTGGTGCTAAGGGGCACCTTGTTTGGACCTTGGTTGATGAGGTGACACCTTGAGGTGATCATAGGGTTTGCATGGTTGGTGATGTTGACCATGTGTGTTCTTGAGTGTAGTGACCAATGTTGTGACCTTGATCATGTGTTTTGTAAGTGCTTCAAACGATGGGATTTGTTCCTTCGGTGTGCTTTAATTGAAGCACATTATTTTGGTTGATTTTATTTAACCTAGATGCTTTTCCCCATGCTTTGGTCGCCAAGGTTGAGTTGTGTTTTAGTGTATCGACCATTTGGGGTGGAGTGGCATTGTGTAGCGGTCGCTACAATGCCCTCCTGTATCTTTGCTTTGATCGAAGGATGCAGTGGACCCTAGTGGTAGCTAACCTTTCTTTTTCTTATCACTATATCTTACATGTCTTGTTTGAGATGTTTCATGGATGATCCTTTTATAGGACAAGTGTCCTTCTGATGCTCTTATATATTGACACCTCATATCTTTACCTCCCTCATAACCAAGAGTATATAGGCTCTCTCTTCTACATGCAATCAACCCTTTTAGATATCTTTTCTTCCTCTTTTCTCATTGTGTTCGACCTTGGATCTTGATGGATCTAGAATAGGTTGATCTTGGATATTTGGTGGCTGATCATCCTTGCATGTGGTGATCTTGAGCTTTACCATCTTCCTTGTAGTGATCCTTGGTGATCTTTCTTCTTGGTAAGTGGTTCTTCACATTTGATCATGTTTTCCTTTAAAATCTTACCTTCCATCTTCCTCTCTTGGCCATGAGACTACAGATCTACCATGGTGGTCATCTTGAAGGAAACTTCTCTTCACAAGGGTCAGAGACTATGGTTTGACCATGGTGGCACCGAAGTGAGATGAAGATTTCTTCTCTTTCTCCTTTCTTCCTCTTGTTCGACCTAGGGATTTCACCCTCTTTCTTGAGTTTTTCTTTGACCATGGTGTTCTCTTCTTGAGGCGACCTTGTGGACAAGGAGCTGACTCAAGTTGGAGCGTATTCTTCTCTTTTAGAGGTTGTGGTTTTAGAGCTTGATCTTCTCCAATAAGGCGGGTTTTATAACTTTCCCCTCTTCTATTATTTGCACCATAATTTGGCTTGCATGTTGTTGTTTTAATCTCCAAAACATGAATTTAAGATGCTAGATGATGTTCTTATGATCTAGGGTTTATGTTTTGTAGTATTATTACATGGATTACTCTTCCTCCTAAACCCTAGTTGTATGGACCTGATTATAAGTATTGGAGGAGTCGCTGATTCTTACATAAAATATTACCTTTGGTGTTATCAACATGTTTATGTGATGTTAGAGGTTTTTCATCTTGCATTTCATGATCTTGACACATGGTTTCTTCTCTCTTATCAGGATTTACCATGTTCATTTTTATGGTGATTTATCTAAGTTTGTGATGTCTATCCTTGCATGAAGTTTTCTCCTTTATAACACATGGTTTCTTGATGTTCATTATCCATTTTCATCAAGGTTTAGTTCTATTTTGGAGTCGGTCATGTATTGTTGCCTTTAGCTTGACTTGATGATCTCTACATTTATCTTGAAGCTTATGGTCTCTACATGTTTATGGGTGTTATGGGATCTACATAGCTAACCCTATTCACCCTTGGAAGTACACCTTGTTCCCTTGTTGATTTCTACACCTTTGAGCTTGTTTTGGTTGATACACCTTGATTTAGGTTGATGGTCACTATGCTTGGTTTTTTGTTTTGGTCAAAACACATGTGCTAGTTGTATAATCACTACACACTTTGTCCTTGATCGCAACACATGATCATTGTGTAGAGGGTCGCTACACTTGTTTTATGCTGGTTGCAACACTTGTTTTGGCTTTGGATGGTCACTACTCTTCGTGTTGGTTTAGTCACAACAGAAGCTTTGGTTGGTTTTTGTCTAAGGCATATGTTGTGAGATGTTGTGGGTCTCTACACATGGTTGATGCATTTTCTAGAGGTCTCTACCCTTACCTATGCTAGTGGTCACTACACATGTGATCCATGATGGTCTCTACATTCGTATATATATAGACGGTGGTCGCTACATATGCATGAGTGATGATTAGTGGTCAATACATACTATTGTTTACATAATGAGAATTATATGTTAAAGGTAGTAATGTTTAACCTAATGCATTCCAAGAAAGTGGGAGATTATGTATCTAGGGTTTATTGGTGATTATTGAATTGGAAAAACTAATCGTCTATATGGGGAACCCTAACCCTAATTCTCTGGTGCATATTATAATTGTTGAGCTTGTTTGAGAAATTAGTATGATATGGTATTTTTCTCTCTCATACTTGTGTAACTCTAACCTTACAGGTGGAACTAAATAATATAGCTAGTGAATGTTATCATGTGATAGACATGAGACATGGTGAATTATTATGGGCCTTGTTAAGGCATGATGAGATGATAATGATGTGTTTTGGGTCTAATAACCTGGAAGAGGCTTTATGCCTAATGTCAGGTGATAACCACTAGTGATGACATGAGGGATTGTTATTCCTTAGTGATGTGAAGATGTTGGTGGCCTTGTATGGAAGTGGTATCAATTTATGATGTGACAAGTTTATTCTTCATACGTTATATATCTTGTGGAGTTGTAACATACCCTGATCTTTGTAGAGTTTGTTTAGGGTTTGTACGTTGTAACTTGATTGATGCACTAAAATATGCTTAATAGGAATAAATAATCAAGTGAAATGCTAATTGTGAGATTCCATGTGTCATAGATCCATTCCAGTGTCAGAACTTTTTGGGTAGTGAAACGAGTCATTCCTATGTGGTACTCGGAGCACATATTTTTTAATATGCAGGGGAGCAAGTTGATGGTATATCCTTGCGTCCACAATTATTGGTTAGGAGGATGAATGCGATCATGCCTCAAGGTGATGTGATTTGTGAAAGGCAGTAATATAACTGTGTGATTACCTCTTTTTAAATGGCCATGCATGATCTGGTCTCTAGTGTTCTGACTTGTACTAAGGTTGGACTAGTACAACTTGACTATATGTCATTATTTCCAGTTGACTTATGTCTTTGTGATCACAGATTCTGGCTCTTCCATTGATCTTGTATGGCACTGATTTCAACTTTATAGTGATCACATGGATTTGGAGTGGTACAACTCAAATCCTTAGGGAAAATAAAAGACGTAATATAGTCGTGTAGTATATTTGCTAACGGTTAAACACGACTCAAATTGGGTGACCATATGCCTTATTTCTTGTACTGATTTCTTGAATTATAATGCGGTAAGAGATATCAATTGTTAAACATGTTCTTATTATTCCTTCTTAAAGTATAAGATGTCCTACTGGTCAGTTGTAGATGCTTGAATTTCTTAAACAATGTTAACTGCCTTATTCATATTACTTAGCTAAATCTACTCAACCTGATAATAATGTTATCTTTCATGCTTTAGTATATTTGTGCTTATAATAGATGTTGGTAGAGATTTATATCTCTCACTAGGACGTTGGTCTCACCCCATGGGTTTCAACATATTTTAGGTGGTCGTACATGACAAGGTAGAGATCATGTGGTTGAGGGTGAGCAGTAAGAAGAGCAGTAGTTGTAAAGGTTGGACACACTACTAGTGTTTCGAAGTAGAGTCCTATGTGTCATCCCTGTACTCTTAGGACCTTAGCGGAGTTTTTGTAGACTTTTTATATTGACGTGAGGTTTTGGCAGTAGGCCATGGTTGTACAAATATAGTTTGTAGATGTGGACATGTTGTTATATGTAACATGTTTGTTGCATGATGGCCCCTAAATAGTGATATGTATCATCTTGTGATGTGTTATGTAATACAGGTGGAAATGTTTATGGACTGAGATGTTTTGTGTTTCAGCTTGAGATGTTGTGGTGTAATCGATTTTGATTTACTGTGTTTTCTGGTAATCTGGTTAATTAGATTTAATTTCATGCTTTGTTTTGAGTAATCTCACTTGGTGTGGCGATGAGTGTCACAGTGTCAGCTATTTGTCATTAACAAACTAACAAAGAATGGTCAAAGAAACAATCTCAGGGAGTTAGGTTGTCAGTTTTATTGTAACAAAGAACTGATGATGAAACGTTTTGTCGTTAGTCACTTTAATCGACAAGAATGGTTCAATTTTAGAGTCTCTCACTTGGTCATCAGTTAAAAATCAATGCTAAATGCCTAAAATAACCAACGCCATATCCATATTTTGTAGTAGTGACATAATGAATATATTGATAAAGTGATGGATGAGTTTAGTAGAACAATTCACTAATAGTAAGACTTAGGTGGAACTTTAATATGACCAAATTGTACAAAACTAAAAACACAAATTGTATGAAATATTGTAAGTATATTTTATTTCATAGTGACCTCAAGACATACAATACTATGAAGAATGTCAATAGCTTTCCTCTTTACTACTGACCAGGTTGTTGTATAAGCATTGTGAGTCTAGGAAGTCCTACATCTATTGAATTAATTATTGAAGTAAATATTAAATGAAATTTACTAAAGAAGGTAAAACGAAAGAATAACATATAATGGAAATCATATGGTGAATATCATGAATGAAAATTTATATATTAATAGCATCACAATAAATGAAGAAGAATGTTTGTCTTATATTTAGGTCTTGACTTTATTTACATTGTTAACATTAATGGATTAATTAAAAAGATGCTTGAAACCTATTCACTGGTGAAGAAAAGCATGAAAATAATTTAAGGTTTAAATTTAAAGAGTAGATCATGTAAGGAAGGAACCTAAAATGTTCTAGAAGCATTCATAATTTCTTTAATCTATATATGGATAGAGGAATTACCTATAAAAGACAAGCATGAATCCAAATACTTACAAAATCGAAAAATGAGAGGTGTATACGAAAAGCAAACAATATATTTAGATTAGGTCACATAGAATAAAATAAACTATAAGAAAGTACAAGATCACTCAAAGAAAAAGGAGAGCTACAAGATGATTATAAAAAAATTAGTACCCGTGATAAAAATTTCATATACCCACATGAACTTCTAGGAATTATCATATATTTAAAGAAAGAACTTCTAAGGGAGGGACCATTTGTAATGACCCATTCCTAGGTTAACATCAACCATAAATTATCGTCGATGGTTATGATTTGATTTTCCTTTTATTTGAGTTTATATGAAACTCAAGTTTCAATAATTATTCATTCATGGATAAATCAAAGTAATATAAACCCTTAATTCTTAAACACATTTACAATAGATAACCATGACCGGTGATCTCTAATCTATATATTTATGTCTAGTATATGTTGATGATTGGAAAAAGAACAGATGTCATGTAATTTACTAATTAAATTATATGATCTTTGAACTTTCATTAATAATATAAGATTTAAGAACAATAAGTTCATGTAGTAGTAATAACATAAAGGGTATAAGATACCAGCTAATCTCATCAATGATGATGAACATGATAAATTAGTCATTAAGGAAGAGAACATATGACTTAGGGATAAGATTAGGGTCTTTTGACTTTAAAAAGGATTTTTATAAACTTAGAATATAATTTTGCACAATCAAGGCCACATGTTGGCCATCTTTATCAAGGTTCAGACCATCTTTTGGGGAAAAGTGAGTACACTCCTAATGTAACAAAAAAAATTACATGAAAACTCTTTCATACTTGTAACAATATATTTTCTACAAGTGTCTAATACTTGTGTAGCATCAACTCAAAAGGTTGGGCATACGTGTAATAAGTCAATTCCACAAGTCAATCATACTTATAGTGCAAATTCTGTTGTGACCCCAACATTGATCTATGTGACCCCATCGACATGGGTAGTTGACCTAACTTCTAAGAATGATAGTTGACTATTCATCTAATATCAAAAAAATTAATATATGTAAATACCAATTAAATGACATATAAGACCCAAGTTGACTCCTCCTAAATATTGAACGACTATATCTATGTTTTCCATCTTTCTTTGACACCACCCATGAATTTAGCCATAGTGAGGAGATTTGATATGGATTTTGAGAAATATGGGAGATACATGTCTAACGAACCCCTTTGTATCACATGAGATAGAAAATAATAATATTTAGTTAATTAGTTTTCTCCTTCTAATATCCATTTTATCTCCCATACATACATGACATGATTCCCCAAAGTTGAGCAAATATCCCATAGTTCATCTTCTTTTTTCCCCTAATTTTCTTGTTTAGGATAGATCGAAGGTTCAGAGATAGACTCCACCTAAATCTGGAGGTTAGTTGATCTTTTGAACCCTAAAAAGGATTACAATATGTATCCTATATCAATGAGAGTGATAAGCACAAAATAAATCAAATACAAACAAAATCATCTTTGTATTCTCTAATTTATCAGGTTAGGCAATTAAACATAAAAGGGTATTAAGGAATGGAATTCATGACCTATTCTTCATTAGAATTTACTTATGGGTGTTAATTTGTAAATATAGAAATGATCCTATCTTACTAGATGATTGACTAATTACTTTCTATACACACTTATAGTTCAATTCACTCTATATTTAATGAAATTGAGGAAAGATTCATGAAATTGGCATTTTTAATCCAATATTATTCTATAAAATATGTATCAGGTTGAATGTGAATGAAAAGTATAAATTACTAATATGAAATATAAAAAAATATCTATTTGATACATATTTTTACAATATAATTTTAAATAATGATTGGAATTGCTCAATTTTCCTTATTAGTGTAGTGAAATTCTAATTTTCTTTCTAATAGAAATTCACATGAAACATGTAATGACAAATATGTGCTAGTTTATGAACAAGAGAGCGAGAATTCTAAGAGCTATTTCATATAACCCCTTATTGAATTTTTCATTAATCAAAACATAGAAATGGGACCTTTTTCTTATTTGACACCTATCTGGTATGCATATGAAATGTTAATTTACCCTGAGTTCATAATGAGTAACATGAACTCCATAAAATTTACATGATTGACAAAATATGATATGGAAATATGTGATGATTAAAGATAAGCATAATCCTAGTGAGTATCATAATTGGTTTAGAATACAATCAATACTATCACAATTCCATTAATATTTGGTATAATCATGTGATCGTATTGCATTTTGGGAAGGACTATTTTAAAAGTTATGTGATATCCTAGAATGGGAAAGATTATCAAAGTGTAAGGAATTGACACGTAATCTTTTATTATAATGGAATCTGATTTTATGTGGCCCTGTATGGAATATTACCTTGACGTATCACATTTTTTACCTTAGTGTTTTGTTCAATGTAATATGGTTATTAACATAAGTATGTAGACTAAACATCTTAAGATTTTTCAAGAAGACTTCATGCATATAAAGTGGAATGTTTTGGATAAGTATTTGTTCATATTTTACTACACATAGAAAGCTACTATCAACAATGTAAGCCTCCACAAATGTATGTGATGAGGTAAAACAATGAATCATTCATGTAGTAGATTAAATACATGAGATGAAGGCCCAAAGTAGGTTATATTTGGATGAGTAATATGTGGAGGGTTAGAGGGACCGGTATAGGTGGAATCAAGGTCCCAACTATCCTAGGGCAACTAAGAAAGAAATGATCAGTTAATATAGACAACAATCTAAGGGCATGTGATATGACATGGACTCATGTCACATTTGATATGATGATATGTAGTGAGGTATGAACTTACCTTAGTCCAAGGTGTAGCAGTGACAAGATAGAGATCATATAGTTCACCAACCTAGTCTTTTGGAGGACTTCGCATGAGTTAGTTTTCTTATGGTAGGAGTTTAAATATTAAGACACAGTTGATATGTCATGTAGAGAGAATATTGTGATTTCTTCTTTGTGGATAGGTACAAATCAAGTTGTAATATAAAAAATTACAATTAGAAATTTGGATAGTCAATTATAGTGATTTTTACCAGTATGATCATCTTCTTTTGATTTTTTTTAAATTATTCTAAATACATTACTAGAAATACAATTTATGCATTTTTGGTGACTATCCTAAATCATATATGATCTAAATTGATGAAAGATACAATACTTTTTTAAAGTATGAAATTGTTAGTGTGTGGAGTTCAACACTACTATAGAATGGGGATACAATATCGATTATATTTGTAAGAGAAACTGAAAATGTTGTTTTTTCTGTCGGTTCAAGGTCAGCAACCACCATGGTTTGCACACCTCAGAAAACATGGGTTGCACTTTCTTTTTGCCATCAGTCTCTTCTCCAAGAAACTGACACTAAATATCATCCGCGAAAATGGAATTTCGTGCAATTGTTTTTGGAGAATTTCATTTGCCTCCAAAAAACCTATATCATTAGTTCTTTTCTACAAACTAACAAGATAAAGATGTGTATGTGCTTTTGACTAGATGGAATAAATTGGCCTTTATTGTCATTCTTTCCTAAGTGACCAATGAGAAAGATTTTCACGCCATGTGTCCTGTGAATTTTTTCCCACTCCCAATTGATATTTGTCATCATTTACACTAACCATAGTCGTCAAGAAAACTTGTGTTAAGAATTGTTGGGTTGTGAGATTCATAGTCAATTCTTTCCTGATTGACTGATGAGAAAGTTGTTCGCACCATGTGCCCGGTAATTTGTTTCCCACCTCCAATTGAACTTTATCATCGGTTACACTAACCATAACTTCCAAGAAAAGTTGTGCTAAGAATCGTTGGGTTGCGAGATACATTTTTGGTCTTTGACTGGAAACCAAAGGTGAATATCCATCATCGTCAGTTTCACTTATAAATGATGGTATATGCCTTACTTAGCCCCTGGACAAATCCTTTCGCCCCTCTTTCTATTACAACCCATTCCTAGATTTACTGGTAATCCTAGAGATTTAAGATAATCTTAATGCTTGTCATGTTTTTGTTAGTAATATTTTACCTTGTGCTTTATCTTAACTTTGGTAACCTTAAAGATTTGTTTGGGCAACTCATAATCATGACTTAACCATATCATAAAGATTCGAGTTGGGGTTAATATAGCATTAACCCATACATGTGTGCAAGAAGAGAGTTAATGACATTAGAGGAAATAATTAATAAATGATTTTTTATTTGAGAATATTAAAAATTATGTATATAATTCAATTATGAATCCAACAAAAAAAGAATGAACCAAATCAGAGTTAAAATGAGAGAGTTATGTCTATTTTAGTAAACATATACTAAGCACTACGACCGACGCTGCGTCGACACCGCGACATGTGATGTAGCGTCGACACCATGACCTGCAATGCTGTGTCGACACCGCGACCGTGGTCTACACCATGACCCGTGACACTGCATCGACAACGTGACCGCGATCGATGCCGCCCAGGACAACAAATCGTAGAATGATCTTATCTCGACCTATGCTTATCCGTTTTGAACAAAACAAAGTGCATTGGAACCCCAATTCAATCCTCTATCATCCCAGACATCTTGCTCAATGAGAAGGAGACACCAAAGGTGATTTTTAGGGAAAGTTTTGGAAAATAGAGTGAAGAATGGAGAAAATCAAAAGGGGTTGTTATAGATTCGACTTGGTAAGTAGGTTTAACCCTTGATTCTTCCTTTTCTTCATTCTCCCTTGCTTGAGATCCCCAATCCAATGATTTTGAGGTTTGTCTTGACCCCCAATCTTATCTTCTACCTACAGCAGATCCTCTTTAGGACCGAGATACACATTAAAGGGTTGTTTTGAATGAGATCTTGAGGTTTAAAGCTTGATCCTGACTTGTGTGAGCTAAGATCTGAGATTAGTTGGTGAAAAGACTAAGATCAGTGATCTTGGATGAAGTCTATGAGTAGATAATCATCTTTTAACCTTGATTTAAAGCATACCAATTCAAATAATAGTTTCCAGTGTTTAATTCTTTTTCTATGATATTTGTGATGCTTTAAATAAACGTATGTGGTGAAAATTAGTAGTTGAAATGCTTTATTAATCATATTAATAGTGATGCATTACCATGTTGAAAGTTGTCTTGTGAATTGTTGTGATTCGATGGGTGATGAATGTGTATATTGAGGCATTGAAAAGATAGGTTGCCCTAGTTCATGTTTTATGAGTTGGAGTATGGTTGTGAAATATATGAAAATTGTTTAGTGATTTATTATTTAAATGTAAGACACTTTATTGTTATAAATAAGGTAATCATTAGCTACGATGATGATACCTATTATATTAACTAATCACCACTAGACATTAGATGCCATGGACACTGTAGAATCCTCACATGATGAGGCATGCACTGTGGGCAGGAAACAGTTTCCCGACTGGAGGTAGTCCAGATCGAGGTAAGCCAGAGTGTACCAGTAGGGTGCGGGGGGTTTGACCAGTAGGGAAAACTCCTTATAGTTGTGTGGTACCCAACACCAACTGAGTATGTCGGTGGTACCTGTGCTACATGTTGTTGTAATCAGTGGTCGGTAGGTCTATTGATGCACTTTAAGCCTAAGGGATTTGACTCACCGCCTGAGTACCCAGGTTGAGAGGTGGAGTTTGAGATATCTGGCCGCTCCCATTAGCTTCTGAGAGGCAGATGTGTCGATGCCAGCTGCAGACATGGTATTGAGATTAAAGACTTAGGAACTCAGGCATGCTGTTAAGTCCTGTATAGTGAGATCATAGCTTGTTACGATACTTCCACATGTTGTGGTGCACCTCATGTGGTTCCAAAGGCATAATAAATGGATTTGAAATAATGTAAATAGTTAGGTTATCCTTTTATTACATTCAATATCTATACTACTGCTATGCTGAGTGAATTATAATTTTAAACTGACATGCTTACATGATTGCATTTAAGTTCTATTACTTGTAAACATCATAAATATCTTGGTTACATGTTGATTCTCTACTCACTGAGCCAGTAGCTTACCAACCTAGTGAACAATTTTTCAAGTAAAGAATTAGCTCTTCCTGAGGAGTCAGAAGCCAACTTTAATCAAGATTAGCTCAGAGGTCTTGAAAGAAGAGTAGTTAGAATAGTTAGAGTGTCTCTTATCCTTCCCCCGGATCCTGAGATAGAAAGAGTGAGAAAAGAGAAAAGTTTGAAATGTAATGTACATGATGTATATTAAGTGTGAAACTCTTGCTTCTATGTAATAAGACAAGTTTTGTTGTATCCTGTTGTTATGTTTAATCAAGACTTATCGTTCAATAAGTGTTATTATATTATATTTAGAGAAAAAATATGGCAGATATTTCATCAAAATTATGCCCTTATCTCATGATTAGTGGTATTCGTGGGATGCGGGTGTAGCAACTTTGGTATCAGAGCATAAGTTGAACCTAAAATGAATTTAGGTTTGGGATAGGGGTGATAAGAGACCAATAGGATTAGGATTTTCTAACAGATGTGTTCTATTATGGATATGCAGATGGAAGGAAGAGGACGTGGACATTGTAAGGAATAAGATGAGATCCATTACGGCCCTGACCCTCTAGAAATGGCTCAAGGTGAAGAGGATAATGAGGCAACAAGGATGTATCATATTTTTTTGGAGACAAATGAAAAATACAAGATGGACAAGAAGTCTTCATCTTCTAGTAAGGATCTAATGAGATCCTATGAGTTGGTGAAGAAGCTTGGTGGAACTAAATTTTTTGGAACAATAGATCCAACTGTGGCGGAGGTGTGGCTTCGACAACTAGAAAAGGACTTTCACCTAATGGAGTTATTAGAAGATAAGCAAATCAATCAAGCAGTCTATTTACTCAAGGGAGATGCTAAAATGTGGTTGCAGGGAGTGGAAGATAAAAGGAGAAATGAAGAGATGACCTGGAAGGACTTTGTGGATGAGTTTCACCTTAAGTATTTTCCTCCTACCTTCCTAAGTGATAAGATTAAATAGTTGTAGAATGTCAGACAAGGAAGTATGACAATTGGTGAGTACGAGGCATATTTCACAAGGTTGGAAAATTTCTATCTACAACTTATGCCTGATGATGTAGAAAAGTGTAGAAGATTTCAACAAGGATTAAGGTCAGAGATTAGACACACGGTGTCATCCATTAGTCGAAGAGATAGAGAAAACTTTGGGGAATTTGTGGAAGCAGCGAGACGTGTAGAAGAGTCAGTTAATGTTGATAAGCAGTTTGAGAGTAAGAAAAGATCTAGAGACTTTATTAGAGAGGGACAAAGTAGTGATGGATACAAAGGAGGTGGTGGTTTCTGTTCTAAGATAAGATGAGGATGTGGCTGTTTTGGGAGACAAGGATCTAGGTTTTCACCAAGTGGAGGAAGGCCCAATTCCGGTAGATGGAATACACAGTCTACATTGACACCTCCAACTTGGTCTTTAGGATCTTTAGTGTCAGTGATAGGACTGCAGAGACATGATGCATCCATATGTGAAAATTGTGGCAGGGCACATTCTGGTCAGTGCTGGGGAACTAATGCTCCACTATGTTTTCATTGTGGACAGATGGGGCATATAAAAAGGGACTGCCTAAAGCTTCAATATTTTTCAGAACAAGGTTCACAATTATAGTTTCAGACTCCATAGAGGCAAGTTCTAGTTAGAGTGACAAGTTATTTAGTGGCTTCAGGTTCTAGAGGGGGAGCACCTAGTACCGGTAGTGGACAGTGAGGACAACATGGAAGAGGGAGAGCTACTTGATGTTTCTTCTCAATGACACCATCTGAAGGTGTAGTTTCACCCAGAGTTGTGCTAGGTGAGATGCTTCCCTTTAACAACATTTCTATTACAGTATTAATAGATCTTGGTGCAACACATTCTTTCATACAAAGATCAATAGTTAGTGTACTAAATTTTCTAAACCAGGATTTATCTTATGAGTTGTTGTTAAAAGTTCCACTAAGTGAATCCTCAATTTTGACAGAAGTATGTCCTTGATGTCTGTTAAGTTTTAGTGGGTATACAATAGTAGTTAATCTCATACCCTTAGATATTAATTCTTTTCAAATCATTTTGGGTATGTACTGCCTTGAGACATATCATGTCTAGTTAGATTGTTGGAAGAAAGAAGTTATCTTTCAACAAGGTGGTTTTTCATGAGTCTTTATTGGAGATACAAAAGTCTTGCCCACATGTATAGTATCAGCAGCTGTAGCTGATAAGATGATGAGAAAGGGGTGTGAGGCCTTTTTAGCACATGTGGTGGATGCTGGGGTAGAGAAAAGAGTAGTCAGTCTAGCAGATATTCCAGTAGTATGTGAGTTTTCATATATCTTCCCTGATGAGTTACCAGGTTTACCACCGGAAAGAGATATTGACTTTGAGATACAGACTTTACCTGGTAGCCATCCAGTAGCATTACTTGCCTATAGAATGGCACATGGGGAGTTAAAGGAATTGAAAACCCAGTTATAGGAGTTGTTGAATAAAGGATTTATTTAGCCAAGTACATCACCTTGGGGAGCTCCAGTACTATTTGTAAAAAAAAAAGATGGAACCATGCGATTGTGTATAGACTATAGACAATTGAATAAGATAACAATTAAGAATAAATATCCTTTGCCAAGGATTGTAGACATATTTGATCAACTCTGTGAGGCAACGATCTTTTCAAAGATAGATCTCAGGTCAGGTTATCATCAGCTAAGGATAAAGGAATCTGATGTACCTAAGTCAGCATTCAGAATGAGGTATGGACACTATGAGTTTGCAATTACGTCTTTTGGATTAACAAATGCCCCTACAACCTTTATGGACATGATGAACCAGGTTTTCAGACCATATTTAGATCAATTCATAGTAGTGTTTATAGATGACATCCTTATATATTCTAAAGATGCAGAACAACATGAGAAATATCTGAGGATAGCCCTACAGTTGTTAAGGCAACATCAACTTTATGCTAAGTTTAGAAAATGTGAGTTTTGGTTGGATGAAGTATCTTTCCTTGGACATGTTATATTAGGAGAAGGGGATAGTGTTGACCCTAAGAAGGTAGAATCTGTTCTTCAGTGGGAGCAACCTACAACCCCTATTGAGATCAGAAGTTTCCTAGGGTTAGCAGGATATTATAGGAGGTTTATAAGGAACTTCAGTGCAATAGCAGTGCCTCTTACACACTTAACTAGGAAGGATGTACCTTTTGTTTGGTCCGAGTCATGTGAAAAAAAATTCCAAAATTTAAAGAAGAAGTTAACTACAACACCAGTCTTGATATTACTGAAGGCAGATAAGGGCTATGTGGTTTTCTGTGATGCGTCCAGGAGAGGTTTAGGATGTGTTCTTATGCAAGAAGGGAAAGTGGTGGCCTTTGCTTCTAGAAAACTTAAGAAGAATGAAGAGAACTATCCCAGACATGATCTTGAGTTGGCAGCAGTAGTGCATGCTCTAAAGACATGGTGTCATTATCTATATGGTGAATCATGTCAAGTCTTTACTGATCACAAGAGTCTAAAGTATATTTTCACACAAAGGGATCTCAATCTGAGACAAAACAGATGGTTGGAGCTTATAAAGCATTATGATGTCACTATTGATTATCATCCTGGAAAGGCCAATGTAGTAGCAGATGCTCTAAGTAGAAAGTCAACATCGTCCGCGGAAATGTTTTCAATGGCATGTGTAAAAAGAGACATGTTAGTTAAGATGAGAGAGATGAACTTGGATCTGAATGAGTCTGATCAAGGTGGACTGATTGCACAAATGCAAGTTAGACCTACATTTTATGATCAAATTTAGGAACTTTAGCATAGTGACAGAGAATTGCAACAGATCATTCATGATATGATAAAAGAAAAGATATCAGAGGTTAGATTTTCAAATGATGGGTCATTTTATCTACATGACAGATTGTGTGTGCCAGATGGCACTGAGTTAAAGAAGAAAATTCATGAGGAAGCTCATTCTTCTATGTATGCATTGTATCCAGGTAACACAAAGATGTATAGGAACCTGAAGGAGTTGTATTGGTGGTCAGGTATGAAGAAGGATGTGGCTGAGTATGTGGCTAAGTGTGATGTATGTCAACAAGTCAAGGTTGAACATCAGAAGCCGGTAGGTACTCTGTAATCACTTCCTATCCCTGAATGGAAGTGGGAGCAAATCACCATGGATATTGTGGTTGGGTTACCTAGGACACCACGTGGTTTTGACTCAGTTTGGGTATTAGTAGATAGGCTAACAAAGTCTTATCACTTTCTACCAATTAAGAAAACATGGGATACACCAAAGTTAGCCAAAGTCTATATAGATGAGGTAGTTAGATTGCATGGACTACATGTTTCTATAATATCTAGGCTTTGGAATCAATTTACATCTAGGCTTTGGAATCAATTACAATGTTCCTTGGGAACGAAGTTGAAATTTAGTACAGCCTTTCATCCTCAGACAGATGGACAGTCAGAGAGGACAATTTAGACCCTAGAGGATATGCTGAGAGCATGTGTTTTGCAGTTTAATGGTAGTTGGGATGTTCATCTCAGTCTAATGGAGTTTGCCTATAACAACAGTCACCATTCTAGCTTAGGCATGGCCCTTATGAAGCCTTGTATGGAAGAAAATGTAGATCTCTGATTATTTGGTATGAAGTTGGAGAAAGGCAAATTTTAGGCCCAGAGTTGGTGGAAGAAACCATAGAAAAGATATATGTGATCAAACAATAGTTGAAGGCAGCTCAGGACAGACAGAAAAGCTATGCTGATAAAAGGCATAGACCACTTCAATTTGAGGTTAGGGATGAGTTTTATTTGAATGTTTCACCATGGAAAGGTATGCTAAGGTTTGGAAAGCGAGGAAAACTAACTCCTAGATACATGGGTCTCTATCCCATTATTCAAAGAATTATATCAGTTGCATATAAATTGGAGTTGCCATTGGAGTTAGCCAATTTATACAATGTGTTTCATGTATCGATGTTGAAGAAGTGTCATCCTAGTATATAAAAGATTGTAGACCCAGATCATATATAGTTGAGAGAGGATATCTCTTATATTGAATGACCAATTCAAATTCTAGACTGTAGAATTCGGAAGCTTTAAAAGAGAGAGATACTCCTAGTAAAGGTTTTTTGGAGGAATCATGGTATAGAAGAAGCTACCTGGGAAGTGTAGACGAATATCTTTAACAAGTATCCTTTCCTCTTTTAGAAATTTTGAGATGAAATTTTTTATTAGAGGGGTATAATTGTTACAACCTGTTCCTAGCTTTACTGATAATCCTAGAGATTTAAGATAATCTTAATGATTGTCATGTTTTTGTTAGTAATATTTTGTCTTGTGCTTTATCTTAACTTTGGTAACATTAAATACTTATTTGGGAAACTCATAATCATGACTTAAGTAGACTATAAAGATCCAAGTTGGGGTTAATATAGCATTAACCCATACATGTGTGGAAGAAAAGAGTTAATGAAATTGGAGGAAATAATTAATAAATGATGTTTAATTTTAGAATATTATCCAAATAATATTTTAGGATTGTATAGAATTTAATTATGAATCCAACAAAAAAATAATGAGCCAAATCGGAGTTAAAATGAGAGAGTTATGCCCTTTTTAGTGAACATATACTAAGCACCGCGACCGCGGTCGATTCTGCGACCGACGCTACGTCGACACTGCGACCGCGGTCTACGCCGTGACCCATGACACTACGTCAACACCATGACCGTGGTCTATACCATGACCCGCGACGCTGTGTTGATGACGCAGTGTTGACCAGGACAACAAATCGTAGAACGATCTTATCTCGACCTATGCTTATCCATTTTCAACAAAACAAAGTGTGTTGGAACCATGATTCAATCCTCTATCATCCCAGACTTCATGCTCGATGAGAAGGTGACCTATAAGGCAATTTCTAGGGAAATATTTGGGAAAGAGCATGAAGAATGATGAAAATCAAAAGGGGTTGTTATAGATTCGACTTGGTAAGTAGGTTTAACCCTTGATTCTTCCTTTTCTACATTCTCCCTTGCTCAAGATCCCTAATCCAATGATTTTGATGTTTGGCTTGACCCCCAATCTTATCTTATACCTATAGTAGATCCTCTTTAGGACCGAGAAACACATTAAAGGGTTATTTTGTATGAGATCTTAAGGTTTAAAGCTTGATCCTAACTTGTGTGAGCTAAGATCCGAGATTAGTTCATGAAAAGACTAAGATCAGTGATCTTGGACGAAGTCTGTGAGTAGATAATCATCTTTTAACCTTGATTTAAAGCATGTCGATTCAAATAATAATTTCCAGTGTTTGATTCTTGCTGTATGATATTTGTGGTTCTTTAAATAAATGTATGTGGCGAAAATCAGTAGTGTAAATGCTTTATTAATCATATTAATAGTGATGTATTACCATGTTGAAAGTTGTCTTGTGAATTGTCGTGATTCGACAGGTGATGAATGTGTAAATTGAGGCACTGAAAAGACAGGTTTCCCTAGTTCATGTTTTAAGAGTTGGAGTATGGTTGTGAAATATATGGAAATTGTTTAGTGATTTATTATTTAAATGCAAGACACTTAATTGTTAGAAATAGGGTAATAATTAGTTACGATGATGATACCTGTTATATTAATTAATCATCACTAGACATTAGATGCCATGTACATTGTAGAATCCTCACAGGATGAGGCCCGCACTATGGGGAGGAAACAGTTTCCGGACTGGAGGTAGTCCAGATCAAGGTAAGCTGGAGCATACCAGTAGGGCGTGGGGGTTTGACCAGTAGGGCAAACTCCTTATAGTTGTTTGGTACCCAATACCAACTGGGTATGTCAGTGGTACCTATGTTACATGTTGTAGTAATTAGTGTTTGGAAGGTCCACTAATACTATGATGGAGTGGACTTTTCGAATCTATAAATGTCCAATAACATAAGTGAATTTAGGCATGTTGAATTATTTTGAAGGGTCCAAGTGCTTTGATAAATATGGATGTCAATTGGTGTTGGTATCATGACTATGATTCATAATTTCATACTCTTTTGAAGTATTTAATTGAATGATCAAATAAGTGAGTCTTGGTACTAAAGTTGGGTGAGATGTAGCTTGGATGATGCTAATGCTATGGTCAAAGATTCATGATATTTAGATATTCCTAGGAAGAGATATCATGATTTGAAATTGGTGAAATAATGCATGCGTCGGCGACTTTAGAACTATGCCTATTAATGATTTTAGACCAAGCTATTGTTTTGGAGATGTCATGCTACCCTTGAAAATTAGGTAAAAGGATAAGCATCCTTTATGATGCCACAGATCTTCCTCTGGCAGCCCATGGATTGGTGATCCGACGACCAAAAGTTGTCTCCAAGTTACGGTTAGGCCCGACATCGTGGGTGTACCGCGATGCCCATTTTTTACCAAGGCCACGTCGTCGTCGTGGATAGATGGAAGAAACCAAAACCGCAGTTGATCTCACAACACCTATATAGAGTGGTGACCACTCATAGTGTGGGTTTGGGTAGAGAGTAGAGAAGAACCGTCGACAGTGTTTGCACAGACGCAAGCGCTGAGACAGTCGGAGGAGGATGAGTCTGACTAAGCAAGGATGCCTCTTCCCCACCGCCGCGTTCACTGTCAGCTCCTAGACGAGAAGCTTTGGAGAAGAGGATAAGAAGCTTTGTTGCTGAGCAGGGTCCAAGGACTTGGCGCAGCCTTCAGATGTGTTAGCAGACGGCGGCGAGCCTACGCAGGTGGCACTCGAAGGTGTGGCCGATCTTCCAAGCAACACCTGAGGTAGAAGAAGAGGAAGGTGTCGTTGTTGGTCCTTGCTTAAGCCACAACGGTGCTTGAGAACTCAATCGGCAGGCTCTGCGAGGAGGAGCTATAATAGCAGCGACCTGGAGATCAGAGGCGGTGAGGAGGTCATGATGTAGGACGGCGTGGAGGAAGAGAGATCGAGGCTGCTGGACCAGGCGGTGTCGGGCTTGTGGGGATGGAGGATCCGAGGTGCCAAGGCAAACCTGAGCAGCCGTGGAGGTCAAGAAGATGTCGTCGAAGCTCCAGGCAGCATTCCGATCCGATGAGGAGTGCTGGAGGAGGGTTGACTGCTCGCCGGAGTAGGACCTAGTGACGGCGCCCTCGCGAAACATGGCAGACACATCGTTGGATCGTGGGAGAAGGAGAAAGAACGGGAGAAGTGAACCCTGAACCACCCTAATCGCGGTCCACTCAGGAATAGAAGGGAATCGGCCGGTCCCAAGCAAAGAAACGCGTACCTAGATGGGACACATGGCGGCCTCAGATTGGCTACAAAAGGTAATATTTCAGTAAATGCTCAGTTCGTGTATAATTCCTAGTAATTAGCTCTGATGTCAGAAAAATACAAATAAGGTACCAAAATTCTCAGAAAAATGAGTAGAATACACTAGAACTATAATATCAGGCTTTTGGAGCTTTAATCTTAGTGATATCATGTAATATGTGTAATGCTTAGTTCTTGAGTAATAAATATTAAATGATGCCATAAAATCATGGAAAAATATTAGTAAGTCCATAATTATGTATAGAATGCATATGATGTCAGTTATGGTCATGTTGATGTACGAAATTATGTAATTTTCTTAACATGGCTAATTATGGCTAATATCACTAAAGATAATGCAATAAATGCATACATGCTCAATAAGTGATGAAAATCATGGAACAACCTTATATCTGTAACTAGAAGCTAATATGTAAATCTGAGATCCGTTTTATACATGAAATCCATGTTATATGAAGTTGACCTTAATACATGGTTTAAAATCCTAGTTACGTTAATAATGTAACCTAGGGTTAATGTGTGACATAATGTTAATATGTTCACCTAATGATGGAAGATACGATTATCAGTTATTGAACAATAATCTGGAATATGAGATCAATAAAATAATCCCAAGAGAAGGATATAAGTAACAATGAGAAAACCCTAATATTAACTAAGTTAAGCCCTAATATGGATATAATTAGGGTTAAGATGAGATGTATGATGATGAGAACCTGATGTTAGCATATGATCTTGTCTTAATCAGGGTTTGACCAAGAGGTTAGAATTGACATCAGGAATATGTGATTAGAATGATCTATTTCTTGATCAAGGTACGCCATTACCTCTCACTTGGCTTATTATACAATATTCTTGTGTTATATGGTAGTAAAGACTTGGCATATGGTATTGATTGAAATGATTGTTCTTGTATGATATGTTGCATAATTTTCCATACTTATTGCTATGAACACATGAAACATAATATATCTGTTCCATTATATCTAAGCACTTCAACTCTTTGGTAGTAAAGTGCTGGAAATAAGTACTTCAACTCTTTGGTAGTAAAGTACTTGGAAGTGATCCAACTCTTTGGTAGTAGATCACATTGTGAAATGATCCAACTCTTTGGTAGTAGATCATAAAGGCCTTATGCATTCAACTCTCAGGTAGTAAATGCATGGATGATATAATGGAAAATGTGCTTAAAATATGTGTTCTCTTTTGTTAATGAACATCTTCGTGCAAATATATGTTTTTTCTTATATTTCCTTATAACTGCCAAGTATTAGTTTTATCTTATTGCCAAGATATGATGAGAGGTATATAAAAGACACGTAGGTGTACTCAGTACAATATTCTTGAATATTGTGTTGATGTGTACCGCATGTAATCTTTTGTTTAGGTTTTGGTAATGCTCTTGAAGATCCAGGATAGTGAGAGTTGTGTGGTGAGCTGATGTACAAGTGGACCTGTTGTCTTAAGATCATGTAGTTTAGTGGTAGTACATGTATATGTATAAGTTTGTTGTTCAATGTGTAATATCAAATGTTGTAACAATTCATGTTGTAATTATATGTTGAATGGTGAACATGTGTTGTGGTTTGTTTATTGTTCATGTGCATGTGCTACTGATTGTTTCCTTCTGACTCCCTTGATTTTCTTCTTCTTAGCCAAGTGTGTGGTGCTCAAATTGGGATTATCACTGAGGTGAGGTTTCAATTTGGATGTCACACATAAGATTAAGTTTTAGAAAATCTGGGGACGTCATAGATGTACTTTAAGCCTAAGGGCTTTGACTCACCACCTGAGTACCCAGGTTGAGAGATGGAGTCTAAGATATCCGGCCGCTCCCATTAGCCGCTGAGAGGTAGACGTGCTGATGCCAGTTGTAGACATGGTATTGAGATTAAAGACTTAGGAACCCAGGCATGCTTCTAAGTCTTGTACAGTGAGATCGTAGCTTGTTGTGATACTTCCGCATGTTGTGGTACACCTCATGTGGGTCCAAAGGCATAATAAATGGATTTGAAATAATGTAAATAGTTAGGTTATTCTTTTATTACATTCAATATATGTACTACTGCCATGCTGAGTGAATTATAATTTTAAACTACCATGCTTACATGATTGCATTTAAGTTATATTGCTTGTAAACATCATAAATATCTTGGTTGTCTGTTGATTCTCTACTGACTGAGCCAGTAGCTCACCAACCTACTGAACAATTTTTCAGGTAAAGGATTAGCTCTTCCTGAGGAGTTGAAAGCAAACTTTAATCAAGATTAGCTCAGAGGTCTTGAAAGAAGAGTAGTTAGAATAGTTAGAGGGTCTGTTATCCTTCTCCTGGATCATGGGATAGAAAAAGTGAGAAAAGAGAGAAGTTTGAAATGTAATGTACATGATGTATATTAAGTGTGAAACTCTTGCTTCTATTTAATAAGACAAGTTCTGTTGTATCTTGTTATTATGTTTAATCAAGACTTATCGTTTAGTAAGTGTTATTATAATATATTTAGAGAAGAAAAAAAATATGGCGGATATTTCATCAAAATTATGCCCTAATCTCATGATTAGTGGTAATTGTGGGATGCGTGTGTAACACTTTCCTGCCCGTGTTTTTGGTACACCTCCATTACCACTGCTCATTGTTGTTGTTTCTTCTTGCCACTGCCTCTGTTGCTCACTGTTGATCACCAAAGCTCATCTCTACTTTGCTGCTATGCTACTGATCGTCACCGCCTTCCTCCTCTACTCTGTTGTTGATCGCCACCATCATCGATCACTACCCTTCCTCCTCTTCCTCCTTCGTCGCTGCTTGCTCTCCTCCTCAGGTTTGTTCTTCTCCTCTTCCTCCTTCGCTGCTGCTTGCTCTCCTCCTCAAGTTTGTTCTTATCCTCTTCCTCCTCCACCATTCACTCTTATTCATACTGGATATGATCATTTTTTTATCCCTAAATCCATAAAATACAAAGTAATTGATGCCTTGGACCACTTATATGCATCTTTGACCTATCATGACTTGAAGATAGTTTTCTTATGTGATATCATGACTATAAGTGTTGCAACTCGATCATATCTGAGTTTTGGACCTAATTATCCTCATGAAATGATTGAACTTTGAAATCAGTAACTCCACTTGTGTCGTGTACCCATTTGAACCAATATCTTATACTAATATGCTATGTTTTCCTTATAAGATCTCATGTACGTAGTTTGTGCATTTAAAATGATCAAGTTGACCTAGTTTGAGTTGGGATTTCTCTAGCAATCTTATATGGTAATGAACATGCATGAGCTAGTTTGACATATTTAAATTAATATGTGAATAAACCCATCTAAGATTGTGTCATTGGCCTAGAAACCTGTCCGAGATATTAAAATTTATAGACGGTGTCGTTCTCCTAGAAACCCATTTGAGATTTATTTATAGGAGTAAACCTTGGATAGTCCCTCATTTGGGACTATTCCTGAGCACTTCATCTCACTTAGGATGTAAGTGTTAATGTGTGTTTGATTTCAATAAATTTTGACAACATTTCCCCTTTTCTGGTACATATGTAGGTGGGTATTTTCCCATCTACATCGGTGTACTTGGAGAACTGTGGGGAAATGTTGCCATTTTTTTAAATTGAACATGCATTATACATGTACTAGTGTGATGAAGAGCTCAAGAATGGGATAGGTGGTACACATTCAAGAATATGAATGCTACTAGATGATTAGGGCTCAATTATTCAAACATATCTTTTCCTAAAATTAACTTACTAGCTATAACGTGATGAGCTATTTGTCTCCCATCTGATCATATAGAAATGGATCGATCATGGATGTTGATACCAAATTGCTGCACTCCAGAGTTTATTAATTGTCTCGATGAGTTTATAATTTTGCAAAAGAACATAGAAAACAACCTAGATATAGGTTCTATTGCCTATGTAGGAATTGTAGCAACAACCTAAAAGTTGACATTGTTGACACCATAAAAGATCATGTCATATGTAATGGGATTGTACATGGCTATACATAATGGTACTAGCATCGAGAGATTCCTAGTATGGTATCGGTAGATTTAGGTATCAATATTTGTGTCCAAGAAGAAATGGACGACAATGTTGATGAGAATGAACCAATTCTGATAGATATGGTTGATGCGGTGCTAGACACTTGTGGGGTAAATGTTACAGACTCGCCTCCCTTATTTAGAATAATGTGCACTATGTTGAGAAACTATTATACACAAGTTGTACTAAGCTTACAAAGTTGAGCGTTGTGTTGAGATTGTATACTCTAAAGGCTAACAATAGATGGAGCGATAAAAGCTTCACTTCTCTGTTGTCTTTGTTGAAAGATATTCTTCCCGAAGGCAATGCGCTTCCAATCTCAACATACACAATGAAAAAGATGTTGTTTCCAATGGGAATGGAGGCTAAGAAGATACATGCATGCCCAAATGACTGTGTTTTGTTTCAAAAGGACTATATCGATATGAAAGAATGTTCATCATGTGGGGCGTCTAAGTACAAAAGGACTACATCGATGAAAACCAAAACTGAGTCTCCTGCCCAGGCGATGTGGTATATGCTAAAACCCCGGTTAGATGCACAAAAATTATCTTGGCATGCAGAGGTAAAGAAAAACAATGATGGTATGCTACGACATGTGTCTGATTCCCCACAACGGAAGAATATTGATTTTTGTATCTTGAATTTGGCAAAGAATCCATGAATATAAGACTTGAACTTTAGACTGATGGAACGAATCCATATGGAGCATTATGCAACTAACATTGTACTTGGCATGTCATGCTTGTTGTATACAATCTTCCTCCATGGTTGTGTATGAATAATAAGTATATCATGTTCTCGTTGTTGATATCGAGCCCCAAAAAACCTAAAAATGATATTGATGTTTACTTTGAACCTCTAATTGATTTTCTAAAGAAACTATGGGGAGAAGGTGTGATGACTTATGATGCTTTGTATCGAGAGATGTTTAACTTACGTTCTATGTTGTTTTGCATTATTAATGACTTTCTTTTTATAGAAATGTTTCTAGCTACAATGCCAAAGGATCCAAGGCATGTCATATATGTGAGAAAAATACAAATTCTATCAGAATGAAACATGATGATAAGACTATATATCTTGGTCATCGAAGTTTCTACCAAAGATGCATCCTTACTGAAAGTTGTGCAAAAGATTCAATGGCTAAATTGAGATTGGATTGTCCTAAACCTATGTTAGGAGAGGATGTTTATGCAAGAGTAAACAACATTGTAGATAATTTTGGTAAGAGACCATGTACTACCCCCGCAGGTGAAAAGTCTTTATTAAAAAAGAGGTTGATATTCTAGTATCTTTCTTATTGGAGTTCTTTGACTGTTCTACATTGTATCGATGGCATGAACGTTGAGAAAAATGATTATGATAGAATTATTGGCACTTTGTTGAATATACCCAGTAAGTCTAAAGATGACATCAAATCCAAAATGAACCTATGTGAAATGGGTATAAGGAAAGAATTAACAAAAGAAGTTATCAAAGGTCACCGCACATATCTACCTCCTTCTTGTTACACCATGTCTATAAAGGAGAAGAGAACTTTTTATCATTGCTTGTGTAATGTTAAGGTACAACAGGGATACTCAACTAATATCTGTAGATTGGTATCAGTGAAGCATCTGAAGCTGATAGGTCTTAAATCTCATGATTGTCACACTCTAATGCAACATATATTGCATGTGTTTATTCTTTCTATCCTTCCTAAGCATGTAAGGTTTGTAATTACTAGGTTTTGCTTCTTTTTCAACACTTTATGCAAAAAAGTAATTGATTCTGAGATTCTAGATAAGTTGCAAAGAGAATTGGTTGTTACCTTGTGTCAACTTGAGCAATATTTTCCCCCTTCACTCTTTGATATCATGGTACATCTAGTTTTCCATCTGACTAGGGAAGTGAAAATGTTGGGTCCAATTTTCTAGAATTGGATGTATCCTTTTGAGCAGTAAATGAGTGTTTTTAAAGGTGATGTTCGTAACCATTGTCTCCCTAAAGGGAGTATCATTGAAGGCTAAATTTCTAGGGAGGTTATGGACTTTTACAATGACTTTTTGAGTTACAACGAAAATACTGCTAATGTCGTGAACCCTGATGTTTATTTTGGCAAAGGTATTCTGGGAGAACGACAGACAAATATCAGTCATTAGTAGTGGGAACAAGCACACTTGTATATTTTACACAACATTTATAATGTGGGTATTTATATCAATACACCAACAAGCTCAAGAAAAGTTATCCCCAACCCAATTTAATGTGGCTTGCTAGAGAACATAATCGGACATTTATTAGGTGGTTTGAAAATGAAGTATTTAATCAACTATCTCAAACACCAAATAATGTTACAGAAACTATCAAATGGCTCACATATAAGCCAAAATCCACGTTACATCTTATGAAGGGTTTGAAATAAATGGATCTTCATACTGCACAAAATGTCAAGATGATAAAAATGTCATACATAATAGTGGGTTCACCCTTCAGACGTCTTCATTGTATTTTTCTAGTGCCAAGGATAAGATTCAAAAGGAAGGAAAGATGTCTTATTACAGTGTCATTGAAGACATATGGAAAATTGACTACACAGAGTTTAGAGTTCTATTATATAGGAGTCAATGGGTTGATAACAATAAAAGAGTTTTAGTTGACAAAATCAGTTTCAAAATAGTGAATTTTGAATGGACAGACAAGAAAGATGAACCTTCATCATGGTATCATAGGCAAAATAGGTATTCTATATCAACGATCCTGCAAAAGTAAATTCATTTGTTGTTTTTCATGGGAAAAGATAGTTCATTTCAAATCCATTTTGATGAATAATAGTACTATGAAAAGTATGATGAATCTAGTCCATTTTATGTTGGCTGGCAAAGTGTTAATGTTAAATCTAACACTGGTGATTATACAGTTGAAAAACACTCCAAAGGGATATTAGTTTAAGGTATATTGTCCATATGTGATCTGAATTTTCTGTTGCATATGTAACATGTTTATTTGTTAATATGTGATTTGACTTTTTTTAATGTTGACTTTTTATATGTGATCTGACTTTTTTAATGTGATCTAACTTTGTTCATTTGTTTGCATTTGATTTTATAGATGACATCTGACCAGGAGCACAGTGATCATGAGCGCGAGGATTGTGAGCATCCTGAGTAGGGTGTTGATCGTGCTCTCCCTCCAAAACATAAGGGATTTATAGGGATAACTATGATGAAAGATGGCACAAATAGACAAGGGAGGAAGGGCGTTGTTGAATTCAATGAAATAGGAACACCACCTACTAAAGAATTTGTCAGCTATTGTGGGGTCCTTGCTCAAATCAATGTGAATCTCCTTGTTGAGGATTGGAGACAAACAAGTATGGTCCAAAAAGACCTCATCTGGAGGGAGTTAGAGGTGAGTTAAATGAAGTTATCTTTTATAGTCGTTTCCCTATTCTTTTATTTTAACATTTCTAAACAATATTGAATGTTGAACCTTTTCAAGGCCAATATGAAATTGATGAAAAGTTGCATCACAAGTCTGTTATGCAGCTTGTCAGGTGAAGACATAGAGATTGGCAGACAATCCTCACAAAATACTATGTCTTTGGAGACAAGAAGGAACCCTAGCTTAAATGGAACTATAGTAATCAAGATGATTGGAAGGAGATTGTTTGACGAAGAGAAACAAATGTGTTCTAGGTATTGAATTATTTACATTTGTATGATTTCTAATGGTCACTTAATAATATCACTTGTATGAATTAATCAGTCTTTTCATGTCGATCAAAAAGAGATGTGTGACAAGTGTGTACACAATAATCAGTTGGTTTCAGGTGGTTATTGGAAACACTGCATGTAGAGAGAGCGGCTACAATAAGAGCAAGAGATACATAGACAACAAGGGAAGGGGGAAGATGGAGAGTAAGAGTAAGAGCAAGGATAAGAGCAAGGACAAGAGTAAGGGAAAAACAATGGCCATATACTTCTACTCCTTCTACTTCTGAGTCTTGTAGTGCTTCTAGAGGGGTGCCTCACTATATTATGTGGATAGATGTGAGGAGAAATAAAGTCAGAGAAATCCCCGTCCAACCAACACAGGAAGTGGAAAATAAATTGGTAAATTTATTGGTTTCACAGCAATTGACCATGTTCTTTTTTCACCAGATTGTTTAATGATTATGTCTATGTTTTATGATAATTAGTTGGAGCCGGCTGCCTTAGCAATGGAGGGAAAGTTCACCCCTCAAGACACACATGATGAATTGACAATTGCTCTAGGGACTGAAGAGCATACTAGATGTGTTAGGGATGTAGGAGCTGGGTATATGATAAAATCTTTTTTGGCACATCCAAGCATAAGCACAAACAAGCTAAGAAAGGGGAAGTGGATGCAGAGTACATGTAGAGAATTGTAAATGCAGCCTTAGAGAAATATATAGCTTCTCAGGAGACCCAGAAACCAGCTTCTTCAGTAGTCACAGAATCGGTTCATCATTTGCCCATGTAGTGTATTGGGAGTAGTCCATCAGACCCGCTGGGTGTAGCCAGGGTACGATTCAATTAATGTTAATTTATATTACCTTGTGATAAAATAACCTTTCTACTCAATATTTATGTTTGTCAAATTAAATTTTGTGTTTTATAAAAATGTACAAGGCCAGAAAATGTCGTCTTGTCGTTAATGTTCCAGTAGACAACAATGTAGTACATGTCGAGGATGATAACACCTATGAGGTTCATGATATTCCTCTTCCCACTTATCACTATAGTGTGAGAGTCATGCATGGAATGAGTGAGTTACTTCTCCCATATGAGTACCCAGATGCCACCACAGTTAGAAAGGTAGAAGGAGAATTTACTAAGTGGCCCAATTGACTCATTATATTTCTTCAAATATGACAAATATATATTGAAACTTATATAAAATAACTAATAGCTAATATTAGAATACATGCATGTAGCCTACAACAACTAAGAATCTCCCTAAATTTTCAAATCCGATGCCCTCTCATTTTATTCCACAAGAGTTGTTCGACTCCTTAGGCCCTCACTGCCAAACGTTAAAATGATGGTTAGACACTATAAACCAAACACATACCATTGTGATCAACCTTGGAGAGGATATGGTAGGTGGTGTACAATGGGACAATGTTATAGTGTTGACAAATGTTTCTGAGGTATTTAAATATGATTGGATGAAACATTAGTGATAGAACTTTGAATACAGTGAGTGTGAATATTGCGTCATATGTGAATTTTTTAAAATATTTCCTACATATAAATTGAGTATTCATTATATAATATATTTTAGTCACATGTATTATGCAGCTTGTGATATTGGAATAGCAAATGTGAGATTTCTAATGCCATCATTGATTAGTGATGTAGTTAGAGATCTGAGTGGCGTCAAAGCATATGTGACTATTGTGATGTTGTATTTTGATACTTCCATGAATGTGATCTTAGCTCCCTTCAATGTTAAGTAAGTTTTTGTCTTTATTGTTTATATGTCTAACCTATGAATACAATTTGTTGGGGGATTTAATTTTTTATTTTATTTGCCTTCTATTCACTCAGAGGTATGTCTTTGATCCTTCTGGTGAAAAACTATCACCAAATGTTGGACACCCAATAAAATTGGAGAGTCATGCATAAGTATAGTTTGTCAGTGTCCATTCTCTTTGTTAATGTGTGTATCGCAAATGATAGTTTAATAATGCAACATATATGCTAATTTAACTTATAGCAGTGTGAAAGAATTCCTGATGGTGGAGGGAATGTAGATAAGAAAAAGAAATCAACAACATGGATGAGTGTTGATGTATAGTCTTCTCATTCCAATTGCATAATATATGACCAACTCTACTTCATTACATTTATTAATGTTATTGTAAATCTACATGTGCCCTTATACAAGACAATGGTTGGGCATGCACATATTATGTAATGTTTTATATGTAGGAGATTGTCAATCATGCAGAATAAATCAAATGTATAGAGAATGTAAGTTAGTAGTCTCGGATCATATTTTAATGAAGTAGTCTCATTACAAACAGTCAAATCTAATTATAAGTCTCATTCTCTTTGTAGTTTTTTTAGAAGACTGACCCCTATACATTAGAGAAGTTGAATAACCTACGTGAATAGTGGGCAGCTTGCGTCATCAGAAATGTTAATTTGAACAAAACATTTGAGGGTTGATTGATATTTTTTTGTAGTTCGAACTTCGATGTCAGATTTTTTATAGGTATTCTATGAGTGTGAATTGAATGTTAATATGTAACATTGTGACTTAAAATCTGAGATGGCAGTTGATGTTGATATGTATTTTGTGAGTATGAATTAAATGTTAAGTGTATATGTGTGTGTAAATGTGAATGTGATACATGAGGAAAAGAATGATGTTTGTTTGTGCATATATGTATGAATTTAAAGTGTGGCTGAGATGGAAACAGTTGACCAGTGAGTTCATATATTTGTATGCAATTTGAATTGAAAAAAAAATGATACATTGTGGCTAAGTATAATTTTATCTTTTTCTTACAGGTGTCCGCCTATTGTTAAGCCGTGATGTTTGCAGAGAGCCTCCTGTTCTTGAGAAGTATCATTTCAAAATAACAAAGCTCCAGATAGGCTAGCTGGTTGGATATCAAGTCTGTAGGCCTGTTATATATAAAAAACATACACATTTATCGTTGGTTATTTGGTAATAAGCGACTATATATATATATTCTCCATTGGTTATTTACAAGCAACCAATGGTATACACCCAAAATTGCACTTTTCATTCACTAACAAAACGGACATCACGTAATTTAGCATCAGTTATTTATCATCATACCATCGATGAGAAAATATTAATGGTATTTGTTGTTTTCCAAAAAACTGACAAGAAAGGTCAGAGCAGACCACAATACCATTGCCTTCTATGAGTTACGTCATCATTTCTTCCCAAACAGAGAACCGCCGATATAAACCTTATTTCGTCGATTCGCTCAACCGGCGAAAAGTGTTTGAGTTTTACCGTCACCCCCTTGGTTGTCAGTTTGGAACTGACACGGAATGCCAAAAGTAACTGATGCTATATCCCCTTTCTGCAATAGTGCAAGTTTATTGTTCTCAAGTTTAATCCTAATGAGTTGGTTTAGGAGAATCAGTGGAGGTAGATATAGGTAGATAACTTATTGAGTTTGTATACAAATGATAATGTGAACCAAATTCTTCTTTGGAACAACCAATAGGTATAGTCATCACCATGTTTGTACCCAAGGGATATCACAATCACTCTATAATGTCTTCATAGGGTAGGATACTATTTAGGACATAATGTTTCATTTCCTACATGTTTTGTTAATCATATCATAGACCTAGATCAAGATTTACTAGTAAATTTTCCCTAAGATGTACTTTATGACCAAAGTATAGTACCTAGTAGTTATTTCATATATTTATCAGACTCCCTTTGCCACACCACTTCTCAATCCCTATAAAAATTAGAGTTTTTCACATAACCTAGAAAGTAATAATTATGTATGAGACTCTATGAGTCTCGATGATATTTTTATTTTTCATTCATATGGATTTTAACTTTGTAACATAGGTTACCTAGTTTGAGATGTTCCTCTATGTATTATACTTTGTAAGGATCCATGAACTTTTTTGTTTTTCATTCCTAAATTTTCACACTTTTTCCTAGTTTATTTGGTTCAAGATGTTCCTCCAGATTTGTTTCTCTAAGGGTGCCTAACAAAAGCATCTTTAGTCCATAAATACACATCTTGTATATTGATGAAAAAATATTTCTCCCTTTTTGTAAAGTGGAAATTCCTTTATGTCCCTTTAGCTCCTCCACATAAAGAACATTCATCTATTTATATTTTTTGGTAGATCAGGAAGTATAACAATAGACATCACACTGATTGGCACCATATAAATAATTATTTTTATGGAAACATGTTTAGCTACCTTTGACAAAAGATTCTCCTTCCATCCTTGTATGTTTGTCTATACTCTTATCTATTATTTAGAAAAAAAGATATCTTTCTTTAACCTTCACGTTTCAAGAACCCAAAACCAAACATTAAGATAAATTCCTTCCCTAATATCCAACAACATACCACAATAGCACTTGAGGTTTCTATCTCTATCAATATGAGAACAATGGACACTCTACAATGACCCCATGTCCTCAATATTTGTGTGAGTTTCACTATAACAATACAGTAAACTATTGAAGTCACTTCAGTAACTTATGACATTGACTACTAAATATCATAACATGACTGCAAAAATTGAAAATATACTCCCCTATATTTCTCTAGATTTAATTAATACCAAAACAAATAATGATACAAATATTAGAACATAACCGTGTGATGTCATGTTTAACTTATCCATCCAATTAACTCAATAACAAGAATTCTTCTATATCCTTTTAGTGTAGACATTGTTGAAAATAGTGCTCAAGGATCCCATTCTATACTCAATTAATTTTTATTTTCATATATCTGTACACGTTTGCCTTTAGACATCAATTATTTCCTATCATCAATTGTACCTATAATAAGTATAAACAAAAATGATTTATAATGAATAATACATATGTTACCTGTCTAATGCACTCACTCTGGTAATAAGTATCAGCTGTGTTCATTTTTCTCAAAATAGCATCATTACGAATTTCACATTACCAACTAATCAAGAACAACTAATTAAAACAAAATAAAATAGATTTAGAATTTAAGATCAACAAAAAAAGCACATTTCATAAGAGATTTTTGTATTTCATATTAATAAAAACTCCACGTCAGTATATCAGAGAAAAAGATATAGTCATCATATCTGATCATTTTTAAGTTATTTCTAGTTTTTTTTATGGATGCAGAAACTGGTATGAAATGTTGAAGGGGATATTTTAATACGAATAAAAATATATTCATGGTATATTAAAGGGAGAGTAATTATATTTTAATAATGATGAGAGACCAACCACGCATATTTAGTAACTTACCAGTTTGATCAATAAGGAAGCACAACATAACCATCCCCATTGATTGGAATATCATAATATATTCAACTAGACAAAAGTTATCAAATTAGGTACTTAAATGATGTCAATATATCTTCAATGTTTTAGCCTCATGAACTAATCCTCTCAAGTCAAGGAAAACTTACCAATGAGATGTTTTCTAATGGATTTGGTCACAATAACTCCAAATTGAACATCAAGATTCATATTATCAATGGGGGAGTGTGCATCTTTTTGTTGGGAGGTCGTTAGTCACTGTAAGATCAAAGTCCCTATTGATTACAGAAGGATTCATGTTTAGTCATGACAAATAACTCCATTAATGTTTTTTTAAGCTTGTTCTAACCTAGAAGGGAGGAAAAAGAAGAGAATATAGGAATTTCCTTCATTGAAAATTTTCATCTTTAATTTTCTCTCAAGCAAAATGACATATCTAGGGGAAGAAGAAATTTTAGGAAAAATAGCTTTTACTCAGAATAGATTTATTTCCATGTATCTCTAAGAAACGTGGAGGTCCTTCTCTGTCTCATTTCTCTTCCTTACCATTTCACCTCTTCAAACACCTTAGTAGGTTTTAGAATGAGGGAATGTAAGTTTCTCTGAGAAAATATATCATTAAATATGATAAAAAAAGGCTAATGTATTACATAAATACCTCTCGATTCAAGGCCCATACTTCTAGAAGTGTCCAAACATATTTGGATAACATTTACATAAAACATCAAGCCAGTTGGCCTACATGGGCAAGGAATAGACCTTCAAATATTTTAGACCCATTAAAAAATGTTCCTTACACTCTAAATTGATCAACTTTGGTTAGTGTCCATCTAACATCAACTGTCATGGTCGTCCCGAAGAACATGTTAATTATTAATCATGGATTACTTTCCATATTTGAAATCGGAGACCAACCTATCTACATGTAGCAAGGTAAAAAAAATAGAATGGGTGATGTTGAATGTAACGTCAACATTGGTAAATTATTAAACTCCAAGACACTATCTTACAAACATCAAGTGTCCACGATGATATAAGAACATCCAATAACATCTATCCCCTAAAGCATGAAACCACACAAGAAAAGTTGGATCATTTGAGTAAGCAAGGAAGATGTCCTCACAATAAGGTGAATCCATGATTAGGGAGTGTGTAAGAAACACATTTTCATTTTTTTCTAATTGATATATGATAAATCATTTTTTTTATTCATACCAATCTAATGTGTTACCATGATATATATAAGTTTCTATTACTTTATCATTGTGATAAACCCTAGTCACAATATACATTATCTACTACGCATGGAATTTGGGATAAGATAACAAATTAAAACGATATGGTTAAATTACAATAGAAGAACAATAAGTCAAGTGACACACATAGTCGTAAAGTACGGGACAAAAAAATTTCATATCAACAATTATAATGGTGATTAATAATAAATTAGAATCTCCCTTGACAATTCCATCATTCCATTAAAGTCAACATTAGCGGTAGACAGAGTGAGTCAATTAGCCAACAAAGATCAAGAGGAAGTAACATAGAGTATGGTACACTAGTTAACCAAAACAATATAGAAATGTGGGCAATGTAATGTCAAAGAAATACCTTATTCATGTTTTTGACTATTAAGCTAATGCACCATAGAAGACAATGAAGTTTAAAAGAGATAGGACTAGCTTCACTAAATATAATTCACCCTTCTCTGGGAAAATTTTCCTTATGTATTTGGGGTACATTACTTATTTCCAAATGTTGTGGACACTCTATTTCCAAGATAGACAAAATGTGGAAGATATCTTTGTCTTAGGAACATGGTACACCTTGATACATGTAAGTTGAGTCACTTAGAAAAAGAACACTAATTTTTAGTTGGCTTACATGGATAATTCAACTTAGGCACAATATAAAAAGTTGCAATATTAATAATATGCATTTTCCTAACAAGTATCTATTCGGAATAACACCTTAGTTTGCATGATTTATAAGTATTACTTAAAGTAATATAATTGTAGAAGAAATAGTTTAACATTTTAGATTTTATAAATAGTTGTCATTTAAGATTACATTTTATAAGATTGCTAATTCAAGTTGTGACACCTCATCACGCTAAATGAGATTACTCGAAACACAAAACACGATCAACTACTAATTAATCACATAGTCAAAATGTGAAAAAATTGAAACTGATTCCAACAATGTAAATAAACTCTAGAATATTTATAAAAGGTCCATCATTCCATTCTCATATACTTTCACAAGCATTTGCATATGGGTCCAAAGACCTCAGTCACATCCTGCATACAAAAGACAGTTCACATGTACGTGCCATATATTTACAAACATTGGCATAATACCAAAATCTCGTGTCGATACAAATATATCATCTAGAAAACACATCCCATACCAGGACCTGAGAGTACAGGGACGACACTAGGACTCTACTACTAACATCTATGACTATCATCTACAACTAACAACCTTCTGAATCTATTGATCACTAGGTTGGTTCTCTTCCACAGCACGACTTCGACCTCGTTGCCCGCGACCACCTAAAAAAAATTTGGTGACCCAAGGGTGAGACCCAGTCCCAGCGAGAGATATAACTCTCTCCAACATATATTGATTATAACATTAATTAACAGTAAATACATTGAGAAGTTAGGATATTGAATAAACAATATAAATAGATTGAACAGTTTAAGCATACTAAGCAGTTAAGCAAATAAGTTGTAACATCAAGTAGAATTGTACAATTGTCATAAGTCTGCATCATGTAAGAACTATGTAGTATAAAGACAAGACAAGGGTTAATCAACCAATGTGATACATATTAAACCCTAGCAATTATACTACACGGCTGGTATTATATATTTTATTATTATGCCCTGGGGAGTTTGAGTTGTGCCACTCAAAGTCCAACTGACCACTGCAAAGTGCTATTCAGTTCCGTATAAGATCTAGGAGTGCCGGTATCCTAAGATCTCTTCCCCTCTGTGGGCTCTGATCTCCAAAATCTGAGATGAACACATGAACTTCGAAGTAAACATAGCGGAAGCGATTCGTTTAGCAGCGGAATACCAAAAATCAGCGGAAATTAAAACTTTTTGAGATAAGACATTGAAACCATAAAAACTCCTTTCATAGATTCAAGATAAACTATTTACATCTCTATTAATTACTTCTTGAGTAATTATACACAACATGCTACAAAATCTCAAGAGACGAATCAAAACTCAGACCATGACTCCAAGGACCTGAGAGTACAGAGGACGCATAGGACTGACTATATATCTATATAACTCAGCAGTCTGAATCTCCACCTGAGATTTACTACTGCTCCGGGTGCTGCTGCTGCTGATACTGGTCACCTGGAGATTGGTCCCTTCATCCTTGGTGACCACCTAAAAAGTTGAAATCTATGGGGTGAGACAATTTTAAATAATTGTCCCAGTGGGAGTTATAACTCTTTGCCAGAAACATGATTATTACAGAATAAGAGAATAACAGTACACAAAGAAGTCATATATATTTTAGGAGTAGTTAGAACAATGTTTCACAGATTGTAATCTAGTCCTCCTAATAGAAGCAAAGCATCTCTAAGATAAACCCACATATCACTTTTCTTTTAGAAATAAAAGGACATGTATAACATCTATTTATTATAAATCCATCATCACCACACTGGCTCTCTTCAGGCTTAGATCATATATCCATCACCTGGCATTATAATAAGGAATATCATGTCCTGTAGCCATACCCTTTCCTACATGGCGTTAGGATTCCAAATCCACAACATAACTGTATGATTAGTACACATGAAATCATACTTAACCATACTCAAGTGACACAAGGGTTATTTACATTCATCACCCATAAGTCTGCAGTTAAGCCTTTCATAGGATTATCTTGTAATAGAATTTCACATAGTAACACTCTATATTAGGATCACATTTCATAATTTAACATAGGGATATCAATCCCTAAACATCTTATCACTAAGAATCCGGAAAGTGAGAGTCCAAACCCCTGGACTAATTATAACATTTATTACCAAGAACATCTTATTTTACCTGGTCATCTAAATAATATGACCTTTGATGATCATCAGCACATATTACTCATGACTCATTCAACCTATCAAACTCATAAGTTATCACTTATCAGATAACATACATGTTCTTGAACATTAAACATTAGCATAGCAGCTAAGAAAGAAGGATACTAAATGTAACAAGTCTAACTTACATCAATTACCATTTCTCAATTCTCTCATAACAAGTCATCTGTTAAGCATGACCTTGATGGTACTCATGGCTCTCACAACCCATCAATCTCATAAGATGCCACTAACAAGGCACCATGATATATCACTATTCATAAAGCGAACAACATGCTTTCAATGAATATAACATCATCATCCATACCTGGATATGATCATCCTCATATAGGAACCTGCATGGTCAATTCAACTGATAACAGTAAATAACTCATTTAAAGAAGTTGTATCTCCCTACTCTTACAAGAGCTAGGTTTCCCTGATTTTCATAAATTAGGGTTTACTATTCACAATACATGTCATCATCCTAGAATTAGGGTTTACTATTCACCTATTGGTGAATTGATCTCATAACATCACCATGTATGAGAAACATCATCATTAAAGTCCTCAGATAAGATTAAGATTCATCAATTATCATAAATAGGGTTTTCATGATCTCACATAGATGGATCATACCCTAATCATGTACATTCATATATATTGAAGGTATTTTACTTGGATTTCAACCATAATTGGGATTTTCTCTCTCCTCTTGCTCATAGGTGATGATTACATCCCTCTAGATTGGGTTAGGTCTAATCAACATTGATAAGCCTAGCCAAGTCATCACCATTGTAACTATTGGGGTTTGCATGATGAAAAGGGGTTACCTACTTGAATCCATAAATAGTATTTTGGTAAAGTTCACCATTAATCATAACATGGGTTAATATACTAACCACTTGACCCTTAATGTCCCTAGATATCATTAGGGTTTAGGTTGAACAACCATCAAACCATCTAAGCCTTCAAGGCATTAGGCAGACTTATCCTTAAAAATCCCCAATAGGTTTCACACCTTCAATCTTCAAACGATCCTGAGATCGTTTAAGGTTGTAGACCGTTTAGCTTTGGTTGACTTCAAGACCGCATGACACTCAAGACCGTTTACCCTTAAATGATCTTGAGGTCGTTTGCCCAAGATGGGGTGAAGACCGTTTAGTCATAGTTTGACTTATGAAGTCGTTTGAGCTCATTCGGACCTGAAGTCGTTTGAACTCATTCGGTCCTGAAGTCGTATGAACTCATTCGGTCCTGAAGTCGTATGAACTCATTCGGTCCTGAAGTCGTATGATCTCATTTGGTCCTGAAGTCGTATGATCTCATTCGGTCCTGAAGTCGTATGATCTCATTCGGTCTTGAAGTCGTATGATCTCATTCGGTCTTGAAGTCGTATGGTCCTAAAAGCTCAAGATCGCATGGACCTCCAAGGTGATTCAAAGGGTAAACTCGATTAGGGTTTCCTATGTTGAAGCCTTCAATTGGTCTCAAGCTTGCTAACCACTTATCAATTGAGACAATTAGGGTTAGCCTTAACCAATTGGTCACTCAATTGATCTGCAATTGATATCCAAATAGGGTTGGAGTTGGTTCAATTAAGGTCTATAAACATTCAACCATCAACACTCAACAATGTGAATCAAATCGAAGTTGATCCCATCAATTGACCTCCAAACGGGCTCAAACTTGGCCCAAACGGTCTTGGGATCGTTTGGATAACCTCCAAACGGTCTTGAGACCGTTTACCCAAGAATTCATCAAAAACTAAGTTGATTTGGTAGGGGTTGAACCTTAATTAAGTCACAAATCAGCAATTTGATTATTTCAATAACCCACTGTAATTGGGCCCTCAATTGATCAAATTCCTTAACGCTAGACCTCCAAACGGTCTTGGGTTGACACCAAACGGTCTTTAGACCATTGGGATGAGTTCCAAACGGTCTTGAGACCGTTTGCCCATCCATCCTTTGGACTCTAGTGAAAATTCATCAAGGTTTGATCTATTGAGTTGATCATCACATCAATACTTAATTGCAATATGATTTGGTACCTTTGGACCTTCAATTGGTGAACTATACTTGACCCCAGACCTCTAAACGGTCTTGGTTGATCCCCAAACGGTCTTGAGACCGTTTGGATGATTCCCCAAACGGTCTTGAGACCGTTTGGGCTAATCAACCCAAAATCACTAATTAACTCATTGGAATTTCAGCACTGATTTCAATTAGGATTTGCCCTATTAATCAACCTTCAACTCATAACTCGTTTGGAATTAATCCATAAAATTTGGTGAGTCATTAATCAACATCATTATGAACAGTAATCCCAAACGGTCAACGCTTGGTCAACCATCTTAAACGGTCTTGAGACCGTTTGCCCAAAAAGGGCAATTTAAACAGATTGAAAATCAGAACTTAATTCAATTGGATTTGCTAATTGATTTGCTTATATCTCACGATTCCTTTGGAGTTAACCCCTCAAATTTTGTGGGCGATTAACCTACATAATTATAAAAAAGATTCCCATATGGTCGTCGCTTGGTCAATGCGACCAAATGGTCTTGAAGGCCGTTTTCCTTCATACGACCCTGAAACCGTTTGCCCACCAAACGGTTGTGTAAACCGTATGGGCAATTGGTGGAGGTCGTTTGGTAAAGTGGAAATCCATGGATAAGCATAGGAATTAACGCCCTTATCTTCTACCTCAAGAACAGTAGCAGTTCTTCACGATTTTACTTGCAAGGATGCAAGGGAAGATAGGGAAGAAGAAGTACTAGCAACTACATGCATAGAAAAAGATGTATAATCAAAGCATAAGGTTTAGAGTTATAAAACCCGCCTAAAGGTTATTCCTTGAGCTCCAAGCTTCCAAGCTTCAGGTCTTTAATGGCATCTTTGAGATCCACAGGTCGGCCAAGGTGAATTCTCCAAGGAAAAGTTGGAAAGGAATGGCTAGAAAGATAAAACTAGGTGAGCTAGCCATGAATTCAACCTTGAAATCGAGTTTTCTCCATGAATTCAAGCAAAAGGGATGATCCAAACTTACCTTGAACTCCCTGGTCGTTCTCCTATGCTCCAGAGCTCTGTCTTAGTCGGTTTGAGCAAGGGGGATAAGTGATGGAATGAAAGAAACGTTCCTTTGCTTGCAAAGGAAGTGGTATATATATTTTGGGTGAAATGTCTCCATAAAGCTTCTACTTTATCCCATTTCTCATCTAAGTCCTTCCTTTCTTCTTTGCTCGTCCCTACCCCTTATTTCTAAGGACAATCTCCTTCTAAGGTCAAGAATTGAAGGCAAACAAGATCAACCCATTGCTAAAGTATACATATAAAAGAGCTATTATACTTATTCCTTGATTATTTAATCACAAAGGTGTTCTTTATTATATGATTATTCAAATGAAGTGCCCTCTTCATCATTTCTACTCTAAATGATGTCAAAAGTTATAAAAGATATTTTAGAAGATGAAATTTACAAGTTGCACTCCAAATTTTGGGTAAATTGCATTTTATCCCAAAACCAAGGTTTCAAGCACAGGGATTGCTTCCACAGCTGCACCTTGGTGCTCAAGCTTGGGAAATCCTTAAAACTTCACCATAATCATTCTTATGATGCCTCAACATCAGAGGAACATATCAACATGTGCAAATTGCAAGTTAACCCTTCTAACTGGGTAAATTTCACATAGGTCCCTGTAATGCAAAACAATACTACAACATTGTTCCTAGGGGACAGGAATGGAAACATATGTTCCTTAGGAGCTTTTATTACCTGCTAAAAGATAATTACAATTGTTTAATTACATATTTAGGCAAAACTTCTAGGGTTAGGTTATAACCCAGGTCAGGGATGTTACAAATTATAAACCCCTAACAAGGATTTCGTCCTCGAAATCCCAGGGAAAGGAAGAACAGATTAGTCATTATGATGATATTATGGGTCTGTAATTCACACAAAGTCCCTTTCATTAATTATCCCTTATCACTATTTATGCTTGTGTAAAGCATAAACCCCTAACATAATGTGTCCATACTTTTGAAAGGAAAAAGCATAAAAGAACATTCTTCTCATATCACTCAAGAATTCTTACCAACAGAGGAATATACATACCTTAACACTGATAATTTACTCTGTATATTGTCTCAAGGGCTTCACTGAAGGAGTTCATTGAGAAAGTCTTACTAAGTAGTTACTGAGGAAATTCACCAAGTATATTCACTAAGTTTGTTCACTAAGTATTCACTGAGTATGTTCACTAAGTATTCACTGAGTATGTTCACTGAGTATATTCACTAAGCATTCACTGAGTATGTTCACTGAGCATATTCACTGAGTATATTCACTGAGTATATTCACTAAGCATATTCACTAAGTATTCACTGAGTATATTCACTAAGTATTCACTGAGTATATTCACTAAGCATTCACTGAGTATGTTCACTGAGCATATTCACTAAGTATTCACTGAGTATATTCACTGAGCATATTCATTGAGTATATTCACCAAGCATATTCACTAAGTATTCACTGAGTATATTCACTAAGTATTCACTGAGTATATTCACTGAGCATATTCACTAAGTATTCACTGAGTATATTCACTAAGTATTCACTGAGTATATTCACTAAGTATTCACTGAGTATGTTCACTGAGCATATTCACTAAGTATTCACTAAGTATATTCACTGAGCATATTCAGTGAGTATATTCACTAAGTATTCACTGAGTACATTCACTAAGTATTCACTGAGTATATTCACTAAGTATTCACTGAGTATATTCACTAAGTATTCACTGAGTATGTTCACTGAGCATATTCACTAAGTATTCACTGAGTATATTCACTAAGCATATTCACTGAGTATATTCACTAAGCATATTCACTAAGTATTCACTGAGTATATTCACTAAGTATTCACTGAGTATATTCACTAAGTATTCACTGAGTATATTCACTGAGCATATTCACTAAGTATTCACTGAGTATATTTACTAAGCATATTCACTAAGTATTCACTGAGTATATTCACTAAGCATATTCACTAAGTATTCACTGAGTATATTCACTAAGCATATTCACTAAGTATATTCACTAAGTATTCACTGAGTATATTCACTGAGCATATTCACTAAGTATTCACTTAGCTTTTCTCATTTAATTTTTCCTTATACTCTCTAGATTGTTTTAGAATAATTACCTGATCAGAGTAATCAAAAGATAACAATCTAGGAGTTTCATACTTGCCTTATCTACAATAACTATATACCTGGCCAGGGTATATAAGTATTGAGATTAGGTAGTATGTATTTTACTTATCAACATATTCCTCGTTCTTCATATCATTATACACACAGAATTTACCATACTAGATTATTCTTCAGGTATCACATCTATATTTCATCCTTTTCATACACAGTTAAGGGAGATTACAAATTGTTTTAAAGAATACTGAGTAAGATACAAGTTCTTATCTCCCTTGTGTTCTTCCAGGACTTCGTCAAGGAATTCAGAAGCAGCAAAATTACATATTTTTAACACATAGAATCCTGATATGTAATATTAAAACAAAACTTATTTCATCTGACTTGTATGGGACGTTTGTCCACGTCCTCTATTATAATAGAGCCTCCCTTTTGAGCCTTGCAGACTCTGTCCTTAGGGTTGAGTCATTATTGTATTCCTGTCTGGACAATCCTTTGCCAGGTGTCCTAGTTGTCTACATAGGTAACAGATCCTGGGTGCAAAGTGTCTATACAATCCAGTTACCGATGCTGATCCTCTTGGAATACTACTATGATTCCTACTTCTGCTTGACACCCATTGTGCCTGGGTAGGAAATCCTGACATTGCTGATGGTGTAGAAAAAAATCTTGGTTTCTTAAAGCTTTCAGGCCTTTGTTCTCGAGGCTGGGTGTACATCTTCTTACTACTTGTCTGTTGTTTCATGGTTTCCGACCTCTCTATCCTTCTCACTGACTCCACAAAGGTGGCAAACCTTTCTCTATTCTCTAGAGCAGACACAGGAATGGTTAGTTCAGAGTTCAATCCTATTTAGAAACGTCGAATTCTTTGTTCATCACTAATTGCCATCTGTGGACAGAACCGTAGTAACTCCATGAACTTAGCTTCATACTCACTAACATTCATATGTCCTTGTGTGATCTTCTCAAATTGAGAGATCTTCTCATCTAGATACATCTTAGGGAAGTATATATTGACGAATTCTCGTCGGAAAACCTCCCATCCTATTTCTTTGCCTGGTCTCTTATCCTCCTCTATCATCCACCAATTACCAGCACTACCTTTTAGTAGGTATACCGCATGTTTTACCTTTTCAGCTTCAGGAATATCAAGGATCCTGAAAGCCTTTTCCAGCTCTGTCAACCATAGATCAGCATCTGCTGGGTCAGATGTACCAGCATAGTCTATGGCTCCCACCCGGCGAAGTCTCTCGAAAGTCTTGCCGGCTCCATAACCTTCCTGATGGGCTGGTGCCCTAGGTGCAGATGGTGGCACCCTAACTACTATGTGTGCTATAGCTGTCAGAAACTTATCAAATAAAGCATGGATAGCTGGGTTTTCTATCTCAGCTGGGTCAAACTGGGGTGGCTCCCTGGGTTGTTCAGGTAAGGGTTGCTCTATTTCTGGGTGCCTTGCACCTCCCTGTGGTGTAGCAACGCTATTTTCCGCCACGTACTCTTCATGTGGATCAGACATTCCTATATATCTTCTTCTCCTAAGGAGCAGAAGATTCTATTAGATAAGGATGGAACACTAAGGATAGACTCGACATCCTAAGTCCTATGTCTCTGTAGACTCAGCGAACCTAGAGCTCTGATACCACTAATTGTGGGCTCTGATCTCCAAAATCCGAGATGAACACATGAACTTCGAAGTAAAAATAGTGGAAGCGATTCGTTTAGCAGCGGAATACCAAAAATCAACAGAAATTAAAATTTTTTGAGATAAGACATTGAAACCATAAAAACTCCTTTCATAGATTCAAGATAAACTGTTTACATCTCTGTTAATTACTTCTTGAGTAATTATACACAGCATGCTACAAAATCTCAAGAGACGAATCAAAACTCAGACCATGACTCCAAGGACCTGAGAGTACAGAGGACGCATAGGACTGACTATCTATCTATATAACTCAGCAGTCTAAATCTCCACCTAAGATTTACTGCTGCTATGGGTGCTGTTGCTGCTAATACTGGTCACCTGGAGATTGGTCCCTTCGTCCTTGGCGACCACCTAAAAAGTTGAAATCTATGGGGTGAGACAATTTTAAATAATTGTCCCAGCGGGAGTTATAACTCTTTGCCAGAAACATGATTATTACAGAATAAGAGAATAACAGTACACAAAGAAGTCATATATATTTTAGTAGTAGTTAGAACAATGTTTCACAGATTGTAATCTAGTCCTCCTACTAGAAGCAAAGCATCTCTAAGATAAACCCACATATCACTTTTCTTTTAGAAATAAAAGGACATGTATAACATCTATTTATTATAAATCCATCATCACCACACTGGCTCTCTTCAGGCTTAGATCATATATCCATCACCTGGCATTATAATAAGGAATATCATGTCCTGTAGCCATACCCTTTCCTACATGGTGTTAGGATTCCAAATCCACAACATAACTGTATGATTAGTACACATGAAATCATACTTAACCATACTCAAGTGACACAAGGGTTATTTACATTCATCACCCATAAGTCTGCATTTAAGCCTTTCATAGGATTATCTTGTAATAGAATTTCACATAGTAACACTCTATATTAGGATCACATTTCATAATTTAACATAGGGATATCAATCCCTAAACATCTTATCACTAAGAATCCGGAAAGTGAGAGTCCAAACCCCTGGACTAATTATAACATTTATTACGAAGAACATCTTATTTTACCTGGTCATCTAACTAATATGACCTTTGATGATCATCAGCACATATTACTCATGACTCATTCAACCTATCAAACTCATAATTTTCACTTATCAGATAACATACATGTTCTTGAACATTAAACATTAGCATAGCAGCTAAGAAAGAAGGATACTAAATGTAACAAGTATAACTTACATCAATTACCATTTCTCAATTCTCTCATCACAAGTCATCTGCTAAGCATGACCTTGATGGTACTCATGGCTCTCATAGCCCATCAATCTCATAAGATGCCACTAACAAGGCACCAGGATATATCACTATTCATAAAGCGAACAACATGCTTTCAATGAATATAGCATCATCATCCATACCTGGATATGATCATCCTCATATAGGAACCTGCATGGTCAATTCAACTGATAACAATAAATAATTCATTTAAAGAAGTTGTATCTCCCTACTCTTACAAGAGCTAGGTTTCCCTAATTTTCATCAATTAGGGTTTACTATTCACAATACATGTCATCATCCTAGAATTAGGGTTTACTATTCACCTATTGGTGAATTGATCTCATAACATCACCATGTATGAGAAACATCATCATTAAAGTCCTCAGATAAGATTAAGATTCATCAATTATCATAAATAGGGTTTTCATGATCTCACATAGATGGATCATACCCTAATCATGTACATTCATATATATTGAAGGTATTTTACTTGGATTTCAACCATAATTGGGATTTTCTCTCTCCTCTTGCTCATAGGTGATGATTACATCCCTCTAGGTTGGGTTAGGTCTAATCAACATTGATACGCCTAGCCAAGTCATCACCATTGTAACTATTGGGGTTTGCATGATGAAAAGGGGTTACCTACTTGAATCCATAAAGGGTATTTTGGTAAAGTTCACCATTAATCATGACATGGGTTAATATACTAACCACTTGACCCTTAATGTCCCTAGATATCATTAGGGTTTAGGTTGAACAACCATCAAACCATCTAAGCCTTCAAGGCATTAGGCAGACTTATCCTTAAAAATCCCCAATAGGTTTCACACCTTCAATCTTCAAACGATCCTGAGATCGTTTAAGGTTGTAGACCGTTTAGCTTTGGTTGACTTCAAGACCGCATGACACTCAAGACCGTTTACCCTTAAACGATCTTGAGGTCATTTGCCCAAGATGGGGTGAAGACCGTTTAGTCATAGTTTGACTTCTGAAGTCGTTTGAGCTCATTCGGACCTGAAGTCGTTTGAACTCATTCGGTCCCGAAGTCGTATGAACTCAATCGGTCCTGAAGTCGTATGAACTCATTCGGTCCTGAAGTCGTATGATCTCATTCGGTCCTGAAGTCGTATGAACTCATTCGGTCCTGAAGTCGTATGATCTCATTCGGTCTTGAAGTCGTATGATCTCATTCGGTCTTGAAGTCGTATGGTCCTAAAAGCTCAAGATCGCATGGACCTCCAAGGTGATTCAAAGGGTAAACTCGATTAGGGTTTCCTATGTTGATGCCTTCAATTGGTCTCAAGCTTGCTAACCACTTATCAATTGAGACAATTAGGGTTAGCCTTAACCAATTGGTCACTCAATTGATCTGCAATTGATATCCAAATAGGGTTGGAGTTGGTTCAATTAAGGTCTATAAACATTCAACCATCAACACTCAACAATGTGAATCAAATCGAAGTTGATCCCATCAATTGACCTCCAATCGGGCTCAAACTTGGCCCAAACGGTCTTGGGATCGTTTGGATAACCTCCAAACAGTCTTGCGACCGTTTGCCCAAGAATTCATCAAAATCTAAGTTGGTTTGATAGGGGTTGAACCTTAATTAAGTCACATATCAGCAATTTGATTATTTTATAACCCACTGTAATTGGGCCCTCAATTGATCAAATTACCTTAACCCTAGACCTCCAAACGGTCTTGGGTTGACACCAAACGGTCTTGAGACCGTTTGGATGAGTTCCAAACGGTCTTGAGACCGTTTGCCCATCCATCCTTTGGACTCTAGTGAAAATTCATCAAGGTTTGATCTATTGAGTTGATCATCACATCAATACTTAATTGCAATATGATTTGGTACCTTTGGACCTTCAATTGGTCAACTATACTTGACCCCAGACCTCTAAACGGTCTTGGGTGATCCCCAAACGGTCTTGAGACCGTTTGGATGATTCCCCAAACGGTCTTGAGACCGTTTGGGCTAATCAACCCAAAATCACTAATTAACTCATTGGAATTTCAGCACTGATTTCAATTAGGATTTGCCCTATTAATCAACCTTCAACTCATAACTCGTTTGGAATTAATCCATAAAATTTGGTGAGTCATTAATCAACATCATTATGAACAGTAATCCCAAACGGTCAACGCTTGGTCAACCATCTTAAACGGTCTTGAGACCGTTTGCCCAAAAAGGGCAATTTAAACAGATTGAAAATCAGAACTTAATTCAATTGGATTTGCTAATTGATTTGCTTATATCTCACGATTCCTTTGGAGTTAACCCCTCAAATTTTGTGGGTGATTAACCTACATAATTATAAACAAGATTCCCATACGGTCGTCTCTTGGTCAACGCGACCAAACGGTCTTGAAGGCCGTTTTCCTTCATATGACCCTGAAACCGTTTGCCCACCAAACGGTTGTGTAAACCGTATGGGCAATTGGTGGAGGTCGTTTGGTAAAGTGGAAATCCATGGATAAGCATAGGAATTAACGCCCTTATCTTCTACCTCAAGAACAGTAGCAGTTCTTCATGATTTTACTTGGAAGGATGCAAGGGAAGATAGGGAAGAAGAAGTACTAGCAACTACATGCATAGAAAAAGATGTATAATCAAAGCATAAGGTTTAGAGTTATAAAACCCGCCTAAAGGTTGTTCCTTGAGCTCCAAGCTTCCAAGATTCAGGTCTTTAATGGCGTATTTGAGCTCCACAGGTCGGCCAAGGTGAATTCTCCAAGGAAAAGTTGGAAAGGAATGGCTAGAAAGATAAAGCTAGGTGAGCTAGCCATGAATTCAACCTTGAAATCGAGTTTTCTCCATGAATTCAAGCAAAAGGGATGATCCAAACTTACCTTGAACTCCCTGGTCATTCTCCTATGCGCCAGAGCTCTGTCTTAGTTGGTTTGAGCAAGGGGGATAAGTGAGGGAATGAAAGAAACGTTCCTTTGCTTGCAAAGGAAGTGGTATATATATTTTCGGTGAAATTTCTCCATAAAGCTTCTACTTTATCCAATTTCTCATCTAAGTCCTTCCTTTCTTCTTTGCTCATCCCTACCCCTTATTTCTAAGGACAATCTCCTTCTAAGGTCAAGAATTGAAGGCAAAGAAGATCAACCCATTACTAAAGTATACATATAAAAGAGCTATTATACTTATTCCTTGATTATTTAATCACAAAGGTGTTCTTTATTATATGATTATTCAAATGAAGTGCCCTCTTCATCATTTCTACTCTAAATGATGTCAAAAGTTATAAAAGATATTTTAGAAGATGAAATTTACAAGTTGCACTCCAAATTTTGGGTAAATTGCATTTTATCCCAAAACCAGGGTTTCAAGCACAGGGATTGCTTCCACAGCTGCACCTTGGTGCTCAAGCTTGGGAAATCCTTCAAACTTCACCATAATCATTCTTATGATGCCTCAACATCATAGGAACATCGCAACATGTGAAAATTGCAAGTTAACCCTTCTAACTTGGTAAATTGCACATAGGTCCATGTATTGCAAAACAATACTACAACATTGTTCCTAGGGGACAGGAATGGAAACATATGTTCCTTAGGAGCTTTTATTACCTGCTAAAAGATAATTCAAAAAGTGTTTAATTACATATTTAGGCAAAACTTCTAGGGTTAGGTTATAACCCAGGTCAGGGATGTTACACCCTCGATCAGTAGAAGTAAATTGCAGTGACATACCAGTCAAACTGCCAACAGTGACATATAGTCAACTAACAACAACTAGTCCGTACTTGGTACAAGTTACGACACTAGAAAATAGGGTATACAAAATCCTCTAATCCGAGGTACAACCGCAGTTGTCTTCAATCACATCAAATATCTAAGGCATGACCATAGCCATCCTCCATAACCTGCAATTGTGGATGACAAGTATATATCCTCAACTTGCCACCCCCGCATACTCAATAGTATGCGCTCCGAGTTTCCCTTGGGAATACTCATTTCACCATCCAGTAAGTTCTGACACTGAAGATAGCTCTACGACACAGGGCTCTACATGATTAAGGTTACACTTGATTAATTACTGACAATTGAATGCATTAAGGCTTTATCATACAAGTGGACATTCAAACCCTAATTCTTTTCTAACAAGAGTATATGTATAACAACTTCAAAATATATAAAAAATTTGAGATATAAATCTTAATCACATTACCACATCTATCATTCATTGCAAATTAACAGACCACACTTATCATCATACTATTGCAAGATACCAATATCTTATCACAAGTTCCAGGGTTTTAACCCTTATTGGAACATGAAGAGGATTTCACCTCAATCATGGATTCAAACATGCCAAAAGGTCTTTAATACCATCAAATTATTCATAGTAAGGTTATCATCATCATTCCATGCCTTAAACAAGGCTCAAAAGATCATTAGCACATGTATGTCCATAGATTTTAACATGGCAAGGCACTATGATATTCAAATAATACTACATTGTGTTTTCAACATAAGAAGAGTGTAATTCATTATCACATTAATCATTCAAGAGGTCTGATTATAACCAATCAACATCATATAATTACATTAAGGTTAAGTATAATAGGCTAGATCACATGGGAGTTATGCATCCACTCATTACATTGATTTATCAAATATAATTATATAATGGCAAAGGTAAGACTACCAATTAATGGTATTGAACCATTGAATTATCTTCACTATGACCCACATATAATAACATGTGATTTATTCTAATCCATTGGATGTTAAATCATCCAATAATATTCATTGGATCAGGTTCATTGTTCAAGGTTATCAATTGAAGTATAGGTCTAACCATTAGATCAATTGAACCAAGGAACCATTGGTTCAAGGTATAGTAAAATCTACAATTACATTCCTAATTCATCAAATATGATGATGACCTGATCCACCATTATTTGTGATCATTAGGTCACCATTGGTTGCTAGATCAGTAATACATTCAATTAACATCATCAAATAATAAGCCAATATCATCATCGATTGATAACATCATTAAAATACTTAGTGGATGATAATCAAATGTATAATTGAGTCAAAACCTGACCTAAGGTGGTGAGCATAGGTTGTCACCATAAATTGGACCCTCTTGATCACGAACATCAGTTGCCAAGATGGCAACATTAATGGTTGTTGAATGGTATGACAATCAGTTATGTGATAGGGAAGGAAATAGCTTGAAAACCCTAATTTGAACCATCATTTGTTTTGTACATGGCACCATATCTTGTTGCTATCAACCTGTCACAGATCATGTTACACCTTATAAAGTATGTAAACATGTTTACAGGTTCATATAGAACTGGAATAAAACAGGAAACACCACAAAATTCGTAATTCTAAACAAGCATGATTTCTCTATGCTTAGATCATCACATTCAAGCATAATCACGAACCAACAAGCTTCTACTAAGCAATATAAGTGAAGAATGTTATATAACTCGCCTCTATAGAGTAGTTCAATTATCAAACAGCAACAATATCAAGCAAATAGGGACAAGAAACCTTGGATTCAGATCTGAACTTGGCCAACTATGCAATTCTCTCCACAAATAAGCAAAACCCTAGAAAAGAAACAAGAAGGAAGGAGTTTTGAGTTCTAGTGGAACTTTTACCATGGAAAACCATGGTTCTGACCTGGATAGATGTAGGAGGAAGAGGAACAAAGAATTAGACGGATGAAAGAAGGAAAAACTTACACTTTTAGGTCAATATCACTAGGGGGAAGCTTCATACACCCAAAAAGAGAATCATTTTCAACCCTAGAATTTTTTTCCAAGAGAATCCCCACTTTCTTCTTCCTTGGGCAGAAAAATCGCAGCTGCACAGAGGGAGTATGAATCTGGGAGAAGGAGAGAGATAATGGAGAGGAAATGGCTCGTTTGGGGGCTTTTGGATAAGTATATGACACCTTAATATTAAGAAAAAGAAAAAGTTGCAATTCTAGTATATATCCAAGTGTCCATGGCTTTAAATTATTAAAAATACATAAGCACACACACAAGAAGCTCTCCCACCGTCCCTCTAGACCTGCTTAGCTTTCCTTTGGTGAAATTCCCAGCCAATCACATAATTCCTTAGTTGATAGCTACTAAAGGTAGCTCATCCATGAAGGGAAAAACCCTAAAATACCCTTGATAAAAACACCTTCAAACCATGGCTCAACTAGGAGCCCCGTGGATAAAAAATCTCAAGAATGATAATATAAAAACTAAGGAACATAATTTATGTGACAAATTACAAAGAAAACCCCTCAATTGGGTAAATTGCAGAAAAGTCCAAAATGTACAGAAAATTGTATAACTTGCTCAAACAGTGTTCAAATTGGACCAAATTTGAAACTTAAGCTTGTATTATGATTTCAAAACATATAAAAAGGTTATATTAGGGTTATAATAATTAAATTATGGTAATTAAGCTCATTCAACTCATTAAGTAAGTTCAAGGGCCTTACAACTATAAACCCCTAACAAGGATTTCGCCCTGAAATCCTATGCAAAAAGAGATGGGTATTTTCAACACATCTCATTCTCTAGTTCCCATGTGGCTTCCTCTATGACACGATGATTCCACAAAAATTTCACTAGTATAATATCTTTTCTCTTCAGCTTTTTCACCCTTCTATCCAGGATCAACACAGGACCCTCAACATAGGAGATATCCTCATCTAACTCAACCTCTACTGGTTGGATTGTCTGGTCAGTATCTGGATGGCATTTCCTCAACATAGAGATGTGAAAGACATTATGCAATCTATGTAGCTCTGGTGGTAGCTCCAACTTATATACTACCTTTCCAACATGAGCTAGGATAGGGTATGGTCCCATAAATCTAGGAGCCAACTTACCCTTCTTTCCAAACCTCAACACACCTTTCCATGGAGAAACCTTAAGATATACTCTATGTCCCACTTGGAACTCAAGTGGTCTGCGTCGATTGTCTGCATAAGATTTCTGCCTATCCTGGGCTGCTTTCAACTGTTGTTGTATCACTTTAATCTTTTTTGTAGTCTGTTGTACTAGCTCAGGACCCAAAAGTTGATATTCACCTGTCTCATACCAGCAAAGAGGAGACTGACATCGTCTCCCATACAGAGCCTCATAAGGATCCATATCTATGCTTCTTTGATAGCTATTATTGTACGCAAACTCTATCAGAGTTAGATGTACATCCCAACTACCAAGAAATTGCAGCACACATGCCCTCAAGAGATCCTCTAAAGTATGAATAGTCCTTTCAGACTGGCCATCGATCTGCGGATGAAAAGATGTGTTGAATCTCAGTTGTGTTCCCATTGCTGAATGTAGACACTCCCAAAAATGACTTGTAAACTGTGGACCTCTATCAGAAACTACAGTCACTAGAATGCCATGCAAACGGACTATCTCATCAACATATATTTGTGCCAATTTCTCTGCTGTAAATGTCATCTTAACTGACAGAAAATGAGTTGACTTAGTCAATCTGTCTACTATCAGCCATATGGAATCATGACCATCGGCTGTCCTAGGAAGACCAACCACAAAGTCCATAGTAATATAATCCCATTTCCACTGTGGTATTGGTAAGGGTTGTAATGTCCTTGCATGCTTCTGATGCTCAGCCTTCACCTGTTGACAAACTGGACATTTGGCAATGAACTCTGCCACATCACGCTTTAGACTTGGCCACCAATACATGTCCTTCAAATTTTGGTACATCTTGGTACTTCCAAGATGCATTGCATACATGGAGGAGTGAGCCTCCTCAAGTATCATCTTCCTCAACCCATCAACATCAGGAATTACTATCCTATTATGGTAACAAACTATACCATCATCTGCCTCGTGAAAGCCATCATACTTTTCACTGCCAATCCCTGATTGGATATTCTGTATCATAGTATCATTTTCTTGTGCATCATGAATCTGATCTCTTAAGATAGGTTTCACTTGTAGTTGTGCCAACAATCCTGCCAACAAGGAAACTTCTAGTTGTACATTCATCTGGCAAAGAGACACTAGCATATCTCTCTTATGGCACATCAAGGAATTTAATTGTGCATTATCTACCATTGATGATGAAGACGGCTTTCTACTCAATGCATCAGCTACCACATTAGCTTTCCCTAGACGGTAGTCTATTGTGCAATCATAATCCTTTATCAGCTCCATCCATCTCCTCTGCCTCATATTCAACTCCTGTTTTGAGAAAATATGTTGTAGATTCTTGTGGTCAGTGAAGATCTGACACTTTTCTCCATAAAGATAGTGTCTCCAGATCTTTAAGGCATGGACCACTGCTGCAAGCTCCAGATCATGTGTTGGGTAATTCTCCTCATATTTCTTAAGCTGCCGCGAAGCAAAAGAAATCACATTTTTATCCTGCATCAACACGCATCCCAACCCATTCTTTGAAGCATCACAAAACACAATATAACCTTTCCCTTGCTCTGGAAGTACTAACACCGGTGCACTAGTCAACTTTTCTTTCAAAAGCTAGAAGGAACGTTGACACTTGTCATTCCAAGAAACAGGAACATCCTTCCTGGTTAACCTAGTTAGGGGTAACACTACAGAACTGAAGTCTTTGATAAACCTCCTGTAGTAACCTACCAGACCTAGGAAACTAAAGATCTCTATCGGTGTCTTTGGTTGTTCCCATTCTAGTACAGATTCCACTTTCTTGGGATCAACACAAATGCCTTTTGCAGATATAACATGGCCCAGAAAAGATACTTCAGATAACCAGAATTCACACTTGCTAAACTTAGCATATAGTTGATGCTGCCTCAACAATGTCAGTGTCTGGCGAAGGTGTTGCTCATGTTGTTGATTATCCTTTGAGTATATCAGGATATCATCTATGAACACAACCACACACTGATCAAGATAAGGTCTAAACACCCTATTCATCAGATCCATAAAAGCTGTAGGTGCATTGGTTAGCCCAAACGGCATTACCACAAACTCATAATGACCATACCTAGTCCTAAAGGATGACTTGGATATGTCATCAACCTTAATTCTCAATTGATGGTAACCTGACCTCAGGTCTATCTTTGAAAACACAATGGCACCTCTCAACTGATCAAAAAGATCATCAATCCTTGGCAAAGGATACTTATTATTTATTGTCACCTTGTTCAACTGTCTATAGTCTATACACAACCTCATTGAACCATCCTTCTTTTTAACAAACAACACGGGAGCACCCCAAGGGGAAGTGCTCGGCCTGATAAAACCCTTCTCTAATAGTTCTTGTAACTGTTTCTTTAACTCCTGCATCTCTGTTGGTGCCATTCTATATGCTGACTGTGCTATGGGTTGTGTTCTAGGAATAAGATTGATCTCAAACTCAATCTCTCTAGGAGGGGGAATGCTAGGAAATTCCTCAGGAAAGAAATCCTCAAATTCTCACACCACTGGCACCTCTTGGATACTAGGACCTAACGCCTTGGTATCCACAACATGAGCTAAGAAAGCCTCACATCCTTGCCTCATCAGTCGCTCAGCTGTCATAGCTGAGATCAAACATGTAGGAAGAATCTTCCTATCACCCTGAAAAATCCACTGTACATCTCCATCATGGAACATTGCCACCTTAGTACTACAGTCCAAGACTACCTTGTATTTTTCCAAGGTATCCATTCCAAGGATTACATCAAAACCATGCATGTCAAATGGCAGAAGATCCTTGAATGTTGTGTCCAGAAAAAGAAAGAACACAAGAAGGGCACACTTCTCGCAACTCAGCGGAATCAACCAAAGGAGTCTCTAGCCGTAGGCTATCAGATCTAAGACTAACAGGTAGATAGCAACTATCTATCACCTCTCTGGTGATAAAAGAGTGTGTCGCACCCGGGTCTAGTAACACAAATACGAAATAAGAAGCAGACATATCAGAATGAAATAACTCCATATGACATGTCACGACTCGTGGATTGACCACTGCTTCTGGCTGGGTCATGGCATAGAACCTTGCTGTCGCCTGCTGTCATCCACATCCTCTACTTGCTTGTCTATAGGATCCTACCTGGGATGCCTGACCACGTCCTCTGCCACTGCCACTACTAAACTGTCATTGTTGTGGACCTTGTTGACTTTGCCTTGGCTGCTGAGTCACCTCCTCATCTTTCATAGGGCAATAAGGTCTTGTATGCCCCACTTTCTTTGGGCTCTAATCTCCAAACCACGATATAAACATGATTTAAACTTAGCGGAAGCGATTCGATTAGCAGCGGAATACCAAAAATCAGCGGAAATTAAAACTTTTTGAGATAAAGCATTGAAACCATAAAACTTCCTTCATAAAAGGAGATAAACTATTTACATCTCAGATAATTACTTCTTGAGTAATTATATACAACATGATACAAAATCTCAAGAACTCATAACCAAAATCTCAGACCAAAAAACTCCAAGACCTGAGAGTACAGAGGACACATAGGACTGACTCTAACTACACCACATGGCAGGCTAAATCTCCACCTGAGATTTTACTACTGCTGCTGCTGCTGGGACTGGTCACCTGTAGACCTGTTCCTCCGTCCTCGATGTCCACCTAAAAAGTTGAAGTCTACGGGGTGAGACAATTTTACATAATTGTCCCAGCGAGAGTTATAACTCTCCGCCAGAAGCTTTATTATAGCACCTTAAAGAATAACTTAAGCAGTAAAAGCTTCAAAGTATTCAACATCATATATAATAGTAAGCATGAGTTCAACAGTTATGAAACATGAAGACATTTGCACTATACAGTGTAACATCAATCAATCAACTCGTAGTTATCTCTAACAGGTATGCTACGCTGTGGATTATGTTTTTCAAACATTACTTTTATGCCCTGTGGAGATGAGGTTTACCACTCATACTCCAACCAATCACTGCTAAGTGCCTCGGTATCATATTAGGTCATCGAAAGAGCCGGATTCTCATGACCTTCACCTCCCTCAGTCAGTAAGAGGATTACTTTTAGGACATCTCGTACCTCTACTATATTAGCTTACCAGGATAATCTGGTCCTTCGCTATTTTAGAGTTACAGTGGCGTTCTGTACTCTCTTCGTCATCAGGAGATTTCATGTTTATCTTCCACTGATACGGATATCTGTGCTTTCTTCGTCATCAGGAGGTTTCATGTTTACCATCCACTGATACGGTATGGGATTGTAGTGAAGGATTGACGGATTACACATCTACATCAAACACCTACACTAGGATGTAAGGTTCTACACATCCATATACCCCACATACTCAAAAGTATGTGATCCAGGAGTTCGCTTAGGAAAACCTGTTTCACCATCATTTGATCTCTGAAAATGATGGATCTATGATCAGGGCTCTACATTATACTTGATTAGTTAGGTACATTCAGTATTCTTTTAACATCATACATTGTTCTTCAAACAATAACATTAGCATAACAGCTATGAAATGAGAATACTAAATGTAACAAGCCTAACTCTCATCAATCATCATTTCTCAATACATTCATCACAAGTCATCTCTAAAGCATGACCTTGATGGTATTTATGGCTCTCACAGCCCATTTAATTCATAGGTTGCCATTAACAAGGCATCAAGATATTTTACTATTCATAAAGCTAACAACATGCTTTCAATGAATATAGCATCATCATCCATACCTAGATATGATCATCTTCATATCAGAACCTGCAAGGTTAATTCAACTGATAAAAGTAATTCAAATCAAGAATTATACTTTCCACTCTTTCCATAAGAGCTAAGTTCCCTGATTATCATCAATTAGGGTTTACTATTCACATTACATGCCATCACCCTAGAATTAGGGTTTATTATTCACATTATGGTAAAATGAACTCATAACATCATCATGTATGAGGAACATCATCAATGATGCTCTCATATAAGATTAAGATTCATCAATTATCATAAATAGGGTTTTCATGATCTCACATAGGTGGATCATACCCTAATCATGTACATTCATATATATATTGAAGGTATTTTACTTGGATTTCAACAATAATTGGGATTTTCTCTCTCCTCTTGCTCATAGGTGATGATTACATCCCTCTAGATTGGGTTAGATCTAATCAACATTGATAAGCCTAGCCAAGTCATCACCATTGTAATCATTGGGGTTTGCATGATAAAAAGGGGTTACCTACTTGAATCCATAAAGGGTATTTTGGTAAAGTTCACCATTGATCATAACATGGGTTAATATACTAACCACTTGATCCTTAATGTCCCTAGGCATCATTAGGGTTTAGGTTGAACAACCATCAAACCATCTAAGCCTTCAAGGCATTAGGCAGACTTATCCTTAAAAGTTCCCAATAGGTTTCACACCTTCAACCTTCAAACGATCCTGAGATCGTTTAAGGTTGTAGACCGTTTATCTTTGGTTGACTTCAAGACCGCATGACACTCAAGACCATTTACCCTTAAACGATCTTGAGGTCGTTTGCCCAAGATGGGGTGAAGACCGTTTAGTCATAGTTTGACTTCTGAAGTCGTTTGAGCTCATTCGGACCCGAAGTCGTATGAACTCATTCGGTCCTGAAGTCGTATGAACTCATTCGGTCCTGAAGTCGTATGAACTCATTCGGTCCTGAAGTCGTATGAACTCATTCGGTCGTGAAGTCATATGAACTCATTCGGTCCTGAAGTCGTATGGTCCTAAAAGCTCAAGATCGCATGGACCTCCAAGGTGATTCAAAGGGTAAACTCGATTAGGGTTTCCTATGTTGAAGCCTTCAATTGGTCTCAAGCTTGCTAACCACTTATCAATTGAGACAATTAGGGTTAGCCTTAACCAATTGGTCACTCAATTGATCCTCAATTGGTATCCAAATAGGGTTGGAGTTGGTTCAATTAAGGTCTATAAACATTCAACCATCAACACTCAACAATGTGAATCAAATCGAAGTTGATCCCATCAATTGACCTCCAATCGGGCTCAAACTTGGTCAAAACGGTCTTGGGATCGTTTGGATAACCTCCAAACGGTCTTGAGACCGTTTTCCCAAGAATTCATCAAAATCTAAGTTGGTTTGATAGGGGTTGAACCTTAATTAAGTCACAAATCAGCAATTTGATTATTTCAATAACCCACTGTAATTGGGCCCTCAATTGATCAAATTACCTTAACCCTAGACCTCCAAACGGTCTTGGGTTGACACCAAACGGTCTTGAGACCGTTTGGATGAGTTCCAAACGGTCTTGAGACCGTTTGCCCATCCATCCTTTGGACTCTAGTGAAAATTCATCAAGGTTTGATCTATTGAGTTGATCATCACATCAATACTTAATTCCAATATGATTTGATACCTTTGGACCTTCAATTGGTAAACTATACTTGACCCCAGACCTCTAAACGGTCTTGGGTGATCCCCAAACGGTCTTGAGACCGTTTGGATGATTCCCCAAACGGTCTTGAGACCGTTTGGGCTAATCAACGCAAAATCACTAATTAACTCATTGGAATTTCAGCACTGATTTCAATTAGGATTTGCCCTATTAATCAACCTTCAACTCATAACTCGTTTGGAGTTAATCCATCAAATTTGGTGAGTCATTAATCAACATCATTATGAACAATAATACCAAACGGTCAACGCTTGGTCAACCATCTTAAACGGTCTTGAGACTGTTTGCCCAAAAAGGGCAATTTAAACAGATTGAAAATCAGAACTTAATTCAATTGGATTTGCTAATTGATTTGCTTATATCTCACGATTCCTTTGGAGTTAACCCCTCAACTTTTGTGGGTAATTAACCTACATAATTATAAACAATATTCCCATACGGTCGTCATTTGTTCAATGCGATCAAACGGTCTTGAAGGCCGTTTTCCTTCATACGATCCTGAAACCGTTTGCCCACCAAACGGTTGTGTAAACCGTATGGGCAATTGGTGGAGGTCGTTTGGTAAAGTGGAAATCCGTGGATAAGCATAGGAATTAATGCCCTTATCTTCTACCTCAAGAACAGTAGCAGTTCTTCATGATTTTGCTTGCAAGGATGCAAGGGAAAATAGGGAAGAAGAAGAACTAGCAACTATATGCATAGAAAAAGATGTATAACCAAAGCATAAGGTTTAGAGTTATAAAACCCGCCTAAAGGTTGTTCCTTGAGCTCCAAGCTTCCAAGATTCAGGTCTTTAATGGCGTCTTTGAGCTCCACAGGCCGTCCAAGGTGAATTCTCCAAGGAAAAGTTGGAAAGGAATGGCTAGAAAGATAAAGCTAGGTGAGCTAGCCATGAATTCAACCTTGAAATCGAGTTTCCTCCATGAATTCAAGCAAAAGGGATGATCCAAACTTACCTTGAACTCCCTGGTCGTTCTCCTATGCTCCAGAGCTCTGCCTTAGTCGGTTTGAGAAAGGGGGAAAAGAAATGAAAAGAAGAGGATCGTTCCCTTGCTAAGTGGGGAAGGTAGTATATATACTTAGGTGAAATTTCAACATAAGAACATATGCTTTCCTCATTTCTCATCTAAGTCCTTCCTTTCTTATTTGCACGTCCCCACATCTTATTTCCAAGGACAAACTCCTTCTAAGGTCAAGAATTGAAGGCAAAGAGGATCAACCCATCACTAAAGCATACACATAAAAGGGCTATTATACATACACCTTGATTATTCAATCACAAAGGTGTTCTTTATTATATGATTATTCAAATGAAGTGACCTTTTCATCATTTATCTTCTAAATGATGCCAAGAGTCATAAAAGATATTTTAGATGATGTATTTTACAAGTTGCACTCCAAATTTTGGGTAAATTGCATTTTACCCCAAAACCAGGGTTTCAAGCACAGGGATTGCTTCCACAGCTGCACCTTGGTTCTCAAGCTTGGGAAATCCTTCAAACTTTACCATAATAATTCTTATGATGCCTCAACATCAGAGGAACATCTCAAAATGTGCAAATTGCAAGTTAACCCTTCTAATTGGGTAAATTGCACATAGGTCCCTATATTACAAAACAATACTAAAACATTGTTCAATTAGGGCAGAAATGGAAATATGTGTTCCTCAAGAGTTTAATTACATGCCAAAAGATAATCACAAGGATTTAATTACATATTTAGGCAAAACACCTAGGGTTAGTTCATAACCCAGGTCAGGGATGTTACAAATTATCCACCCCTTACAAGGATTTCGTCCTCGAAATCGATAAAAAATATTAAGAGAAAAGGGTAGGGTATTTCCTTCTCATCTCATCCTCTAGTTCCCAAGTGGCTTCTTCAACACCACGGTGGTTCCAAAGGACTTTCACAAGGCTTAAATCTTTCTTCTTTAACTTTTTAATTCTGTTATCAAGGATTGACACTGGTCCTTCCTCATAAGTTATATCTTCATTCAATTCTACTTCCATAGGTTGTAGAACTGACTCGGTATCTGGGTGACATTTCCTCAGCATAGAAATGTGAAATACAGGATGTAACCTCTGTAACTCTGGTGGCAGCTCTAGTTTATATGCTACCTTTCCAATCCGTTCAATGATTGGATAAGGCCCCATAAATCTAGGAGCTAACTTCCCTTTCTTTCTAAAATGAAGGACTCCTTTCCAAGGCGAGACCTTGAGATACACTTTGTCTCCAACCTCGAACTCTAAGGGTCTACGACGCTTGTCAGCATAAGATTTATGCCTATCTTGTGCAGTCTTAATCTGTTGCTGTATTACCTTAATCTTTTCTGTAGTTTGCTGCACAAGATCAGGTCCTAACAACTGATGCTCACCAGTCTCATACCAACACAAGGGTGATCTACAACGTCTACCATACAAGGCTTCATAAGGTGCCATATCAATACTATGCTGATAGCTATTGTTATAGGCAAACTCTATCAAGCTTAGGTGTAGATCCCAACTTCCGGTAAACTGGAGAACACATGTTCTCAACAGGTCTTCCAAGGTATGTATGGTCCTTTCCGACTGTCCATCAGTCTGTGGATGAAAGGCCGTACTAAACCTTAACTGGGTGCCTAAAGCATACATTGAAGAATGAGCTTCTTCTAGGACTAACTTCCTCAAGTTATCCACATCCGACACTATCATCCTCCCATGATAACATGCTACATGATCATCTGAATCATGGAAACTATCTCGCTTCTCATTTCCATACTCTGATCTAATCTGCTGAACTACAACATCAACATTTTGGTCCTCCTTAATCTGCTCTCTTAGGGTAGGTTTAATATGCATCTCAGCCATCAACCCGGCTAACAATGATAGCTTCAACTGTACATTGTCTTGCTTTAAAGAGATAAGCATATCTCTCTTAGAGCATACTAAAGAGTTTAGTTGTGCTCTATCCATGGTTGATGTTGCTGATTTCCTACTCAAGGCATATGCAACAACATTGGCCTTCCCTGGATGGTAATCAATTGTACAATCGTAGTCCTTGATTAACTCCATCCAGCGACGTTGCCTCATGTTAAGCTCATGCTGAGAGAAGATATACTTAAGGTTCTTGTGATCTGTGAAAATCTGGAATGTCTCTCCGTAGAGATAATGCCTCCAGATTTTCAATGCATGAACCACAACAGCTAACTCTAGATCGTGTGTTGGATAATTCTCCTCGTGCTTCTTAAGCTGTCGGGAAGCAAAAGAAATCACTTGTTTATCCTGCATCAACACACATCCAAGTCCATTCTTGGAGGCATCACAGAAGACTACATATCCTTTTCCTTGCTCAGGTAGCACAAGCACAGGTGCACTTGTCAACCTCTCCTTCAACAACTGAAAGGACTGTTGACACTTATCACTCCAAGAAAAAGGAGCATCTTTCCGGGTTAACTTGGTCAAAGGTAAGGCTATAGAGCTAAAGTTTTTAATAAACCTTCTATAGTAACCAGCTAACCCCAAGAAGCTTCGAATCTCCATCGGTGTCTTCGGTTGTTCCCATTGTAGAACAGATTCTACCTTTGCAGGGTCAACACGAATTCCCGAGGCAGATATCACATGTCCAAGAAAAGATACCTCCGGTAGCCAGAACTCACACTTGCTAAACTTATCATACAGCTTATGTTCTCTTAGCAAGGTCAAAGCTTGGCGAAGATGCTGCTCATGCTGCTGAGCATCCTTACTATAGATCAGAATGTCATCTATGAAGACGAAAACACACTGATCAAGGAAGGGTCAAAAAACTCTATTCATGAGTTCCATAAATGCAGCTGGTGCATTGGTTAGTCCAAATGACATAACCGTGAACTCATAGTGACCATATCTTATCCTAAAGGCAGACTTGGATATGTCACTATCCTTAATACGGAGTTGATGATATCCATACCTCAGGTCTATCTTTGAGAAGACGGTTGCACCACGCAACTGGTCAAAGAGATCATCAATCCTCGGCAGAGGGTACTTGTTCTTTATTGTTACTTTATTAAGTTGTCTGTAGTCAATGCACAACCGCATTGACCCATCTTTCTTTTTAACAAACAAGACCGGAGCACCCCAAGGTGAAGTGCTCGGTCGGATAAAACCCTTCTCAAGTAACTCTTGAAGCTGTTTCTTGAGTTCTGCCATCTCGGCAGGCGCCATCCTATACGGTGTCTGGGCTATGGGTTTCATATATGGGACCAAATTGATCTCAAAATCAATCTCCCGAGGTGGTGGTATACCAGGAAGTTCTTCAGGAAACACATCCTCGAATTCCCTGATTATGGGAACTTCAGTAGGATTGGAACTTTCCTTGGTAACATCTACCACATAGGCCAAGAATGCATAACATCCTTGCCTCAACAGCTTATCAGCAACCATAGCTGATACAAGACAGGTGGGCAGAATCTTTCTTTCACCTTGAAAGATCCATGTGTTGCCTTCATCAGCAAACACAGCCAACTTGGATTCACAATCCAAGACAACTCTATACCTTTCTAAGGTATCCATCCCGAGGATTATATCAAATCCTTGCATATCAAGTGGTATAAGGTCCACTTGAATGCGATGATCAGAAAAGAAGAGGATGTAGGGAGAACATACCTCCTGCAAAACGGTAGACCCACTCAACAGAGTCTCCAACAACAAACTATCTGCCCTATGACTAACCGTCATATTGCAGTTACGAATCACTCTCTGAGTGATAAAAGAGTGCGTAGCACCCGGGTCAATCAGAACAGATACAACAGAGGATGTAGACATATCAAAATATAAAAGTTCCATCTGACCTGCCACTACCCGTGGATTGACCACTGCTTCAGGTAGGTTCATAGCATAAAACCTCGATGTCGCCTGGGGTTGAGGTGGTGTTGATGATCCAGCTTGAGACGCTTGCCCGCGTCCTCGAGCTGCTCCTTGAGGTTGTCTTCTCTGTGATCCCTGTTGACTCTGTCTCTGAGGTTGTGTCATACTGACAGGTCTAGATCGGCAGTCCTTCATCAAGTGTCCCACCTTCCCACAGTTGTAGCAACTTCTTTCCAGTTGTTGTGGTCTTGGTGATCCAGTAACTGACATTGATGCAGAACTGTGAGTCTCTTGTTGAGGTAGTCTTCGTCCCCTACCTCTACTTGGTGACCACTGAGTCTGGAAACTTGATCTGGGTGGTGGAGGGTTAGGTGCAGAGAATCTCGGTTTCTTGGAATCCCTAGATGAAGAACCCTGGAACTATGGATATCTTTTCTGGGTTTGCCTCTTCTCAACCACAGATCTCTCTATCCTTCGGACTGACTCAACGAAGGTAGAGAATCTCTCTCGGTTTTCTAAGGCAGAAACAGGGGTTGATATATCAGCATTCAAACCCTTCTTGAATCTCCTGATTCTTTCCTCTTCTGTGGCAGCCATGTGCGGACAGAACCGCAGCAACTCCATGAACTTAGCTTCATACTCGCTAATGTTCATCATGCCCTACCTCAATCTCTCAAACTGAGAGATCTTCTCATCTAGGAAGGTCTTTGGAAAATATCTATTTATAAATTCCTGACGAAACTCTATCCCAGGTCTCTTCTGCTCTTCCATGTTCCACCAGTGACCAGCACTGCCTTTGAGAAGATAGACAACATGTCTAACCTTCTCATCCTCTGGGATATTAAGAATCCTGAAAGCCTTCTCCAATTCTGTTAACCACAGATCAGCATCTGTGGGGTCGGCAGTCCCAAAGTACTCGGTAGCTCCAACACGACGAAGTCGCTCGAACGTCTTACCGATACCTTGTCCTTCAGGCTGGGCAGGTGCCCTAGGTGCAGGCATGGGCATCTTGTCAGTTATGTGTGTCATGGCAGTCATAAACTGCCCAAACATCGTCTGAACTGCTGGGTTACCCATATCAGCTGGGTCAAACTGGGGTGGTTCAGGTGCAGGCTGTTCTACTTCTGGAACCCTTGCACCGCCTCGAGGTGCACTAGAACTACTCTCTACTACATACTCATCATGTGGCTCAGCCATCCTTATGTATCTTCTTCTCCTGAGGAGCAGAAGATTCTATTAGATAAGGAAGAGATACTAAGGATAGACTCGACATCCTAAGTCCTATGCCTCTGTAGACTCAGCGAACCTAGAGCTCTGATACCACTTAATTGTGGGCTCTGATCTCCAAACATCGATATAAACACGATTTAAACTTAGCGGAAGCGATTCGATTAGCAGCGGAATACCAAAAATCAGCGGAAATTAAAACTTTTTGAGATAAAGCATTGAAACCATAAAACTTCCTTTATAAAAGGAGATAAACTGTTTACATCTCAGATAATTACTTCTTGAGTAATTATATACAACATGATACAAAATCTCAAGAACTCATAACCAAAATCTCAGACTAAAAAACTCCAAGACCTGAGAGTACAGATGACACATAGGACTGACTCTAACTACACCACATGGTAGGCTAAATCTCCACCTGAGATTTTACTACTGCCCCTGGTGTTGTTGCTGCTGGGACTGGTCACCTGTAGACCTGTTCCTCCATCCTCGACGTCCACCTAAAAAGTTGAAGTCTACGGGGTGAGACAATTTTACATAATTGTCCCAGCGAGAGTTATAACTCTCCGCCAGAAGCTTTATTATAGCACCTCAAAGAATATCTTAAGCAGTAAAAGCTTCAAAGTATTCAACATCAGATATAATAGTAAGCATGAGTTCAACAGTTATGAAACATGAAGACATTTGCACTATACAGTGTAACATCAATCAATCAACTCGTAGTTATCTCTAACAGGTATGCTACGCTGTGGATTATGTTTTTCAAACATTACTTTTATGCCCTGTGGAGATGAGGTTTACCACTCATACTCCAACCAATCACTGCTAAGTGCCTCAGTATCATACTAGGTCATCGAAAGAGTCGGATTCTCATGACCTTCACCTTCCTCAGTCAGTAAGAGGATTACTTGTAGGACATCTCGTGCCTCTACTATAATAGCTTACCAGGGTAATATGGTCCTTCGCTATTTTAGAGTTACAGTGGCGTTCTGTACTCTCTTCATCATCAGGAGATTTCATGTTTATCTTCCACTGATACGGATATCTGTACTTTCTTCGTCATCAGGAGGTTTCATGTTTACCATCCACTGATACGGTATGGGATTGTAGTGAAGGATTGACGGATTACACATCTACATCAAACACCTACACTAGGATGTAAGGTTCTACACATCCATATACCCCACATACTCAAAAGTATGTGATCCAGGAGTTCCCTTAGGAAAACCTGTTTCACCATCATTTGATCTCTGACAATGATGGATCTATGATCAGGGCTCTACATTATACTTGATTAGTTAGGTACATTCAGTATTCTTTTAGCATCATACATTGTTCTTCAAACAATAACATTAGCATTACAACTATGAAATGAGAATACTAAATGTAACAAGCCTAACTCTCATCAATCATCATTTCTCAATACATTCATCACAAGTCATCTCTAAAGCATGACCTTGATGGTATTTATGGCTCTCACAGCCCATTTAATTCATAGGTTGCCATTAACAAGGCATCAAGATATTTTACTATTCATAAAGCTAACAACATGCTTTCAATGAATATAGCATCATCATCCATACCTGGATATGATCATCTTCATATAAGAACCTGCAAGGTTAATTCAACTGATAAAAGTAATTCAAATCAAGAATTATACTTTCCACTCTTGCCATAAGAGCTAAGTTCCCTGATTCTCATCAATTAGGGTTTACTATTCACATTACATGCCATCACCCTAGAATTAGCGTTTATTATTCACATTGTGGTAAAATGAACTCATAACATCATCATGTATGAGGAACATCATCAATGATGCTCTCAGATAAGATTAAGATTCATCAATTATCATAAATAGGGTTTTCATGATCTCACATAGGTGGATCATACCCTAACATGTACATTCATATATATATATTGAAGGTATTTTACTTGGATTTCAACCATAATTGGGATTTTCTCTCTCCTCTTGCTCATAGGTGATAATTACATCCCTCTAGATTGGGTTAGGTCTAATCAACATTGATAATCCTAGCCAAGTCATCACCATTGTAACCATTGGGGTTTGCATGATAAAAAGGGGTTACCTACTTGAATCCATAAAGGGTATTTTGGTAAAGTTCACCATTGATCATAACATGGGTTAATATACTAACCACTTGATCCTTAATGTCCCTAGGCATCATTAGGGTTTAGGTTGAACAACCATCAAACCATCTAAGCCTTCAAGGCATTAGGCAGACTTATCCTTAAAAGTTCCCAATAGGTTTCACACCTTCAACCTTCAAACGATCCTGAGATCGTTTAAGGTTGTAGACCGTTTAGCTTTGGTTGACTTCAAGACCGCATGACACTCAAGACTGTTTACCCTTAAACGATCTTGAGGTCGTTTGCCCAAGATGGGGTGAAGACCGTTTAGTCATAGTTTGACTTCTGAAGTCATTTGAGCTCATTCAGACCCGAAGTCGTATGAACTCATTCGGTCCTGAAGTCGTATGAACTCATTCGGTCCTAAAGTCGTATGAACTCATTCGGTCCTGAAGTCGTATGAACTCATTCGGTCCTGAAGTCGTATGAACTCATTCGGTCCTGAAGTCGTATGGTCCTAAAAGCTCAAGATCGCATGGACCTCCAAGGTGATTCAAAGGGTAAACTCGATTAGGGTTTCCTATGTTGAAGCCTTCAATTGGTCTCAAGCTTGCTAACCACTTATCAATTGAGACAATTAGGGTTAGCCTTAACCAATTGGTCACTCAATTGATCCTCAATTGATATCCAAATAGGGTTGGAGTTGGTTCAATTAAGGTCTATAAACATTCAACCATCAACACTCAACAATGTGAATCAAATCGAAGTTGATCCCATCAATTGACCTCCAATCGGGCTCAAACTTGGCCCAAACAGTCTTGGGATCGATTAGATAACCTCCAAACGGTCTTGAGACCGTTTGCCCAAGAATTCATCAAAATCTAAGTTGGTTTGATAGGGGTTGAACCTTAATTAAGTCACAAATCAGCAATTTGATTATTTCAATAACCCACTGTAATTGGGCCCTCAATTGATCAAATTACCTTAACCCTAGACCTCCAAACGGTCTTGGGTTGACACCAAACGGTCTTGAGACCGTTTTCCCATCCATTCTTTGGACTCTAGTGAAAATTCATCAAGGTTTGATCTATTGAGTTGATCATCACATCAATACTTAATTGCAATATGATTTGGTACCTTTGGACCTTCAATTGGTCAACTATACTTGACCCCAGACCTCTAAACGGTCTTGGGTGATCCCCAAACGGTCTTGAGACCGTTTGGATGATTCCCCAAATGGTCTTGAGACCGTTTGGGCTAATCACTAATTAACTCATTGGAATTTCAGCAGTGATTTCAATTAGGATTTGCCCTATTAATCAACCTTCAACTCATAACTCGTTTGGAATTAATCCATAAAATTTGGTGAGTCATTAATCAACATCATTATGAACAATAATCCCAAACGGTCAATGGTTGGTCAACCATCTTAAATGGTCTTGAGACCGTTTGCCCAAAAAGGGCAATTTTAAACAGATTGAAAATCAGAACTTAATTCAATTGGATTTGCTAATTGATTTGCTTATATCTCACGATTCCTTTGTAGTTAACGCCTCAAATTTTGTGGGTGATTAACCTACATAATTATAAACAAGATTCGCATATGGTCGTCGTTTGGTCAACACGATCAAAAGGTCTTGAAGGCCGTTTGCCTTCATACGACCCTGAAACCGTTTGCCCACCAAACAGTTGTGTAAACCGTATGGGCAATTGGTGGAGGTCGTTTGGTAAAGTGGAAATCCGTGGATAAGCATAGGAATTAACGCCCTTATCTTCTACCTCAAGAACAGTAGCAGTTCTTCATGATTTTGCTTGCAAGGATGCAAGGGAAAATAGGGAAGAAGAAGAACTAGCAACTATATGCATAGAAAAAGATGTATAACCAAAGCATAAGGTTTAGAGTTATAAAACCCGCCTAAAGGTTGTTCCTTGAGCTCCAAGCTTCCAAGCTTCAGGTATTTAATGGCGTCTTTGAGCTCCACAGGTCGTCCAAGGTGAATTCTCCAAGGAAAAGTTGGAAAGGAATGGCTAGAAAGATAAAGCTAGGTGAGCTAGCCATGAATTCAACCTTGAAATCGAGTTTCCTCCATGAATTCAAGCAAAAGGGATGATCCAAACTTACCTTGAACTCCCTGGTCGTTCTCCTATGCTCCAGAGATCTGCCTTAGTCAGTTTGATCAAGGGGGAAAAGAAATGAAAAGAAGAGGATCGTTCCCTTGCTAAGTGGGGAAGGTAGTATATATACTTAGGTAAAATTTCAACATAAGAACATATGCTTTCCTCATTTCTCATCTAAGTCCTTCCTTTCTTCTTTGCACGTCCCCACATCTTATTTCTAATGACAAACGCCTTCTAAGGTCAAGAATTGAAGTCATAGAGGATCAACCCATCACTAAAGCATACACATAAAAGGGCTATTATACATACACCTTGATTATTCAATCACAAAGGTGTTCTTTATTATATGATTATTCGAATGAAGTGACCTTTTCATCATTTCTCTTCTAAATGATGCCAAGAGTCATAAAAGATATTTTATATGATGTATTTTACAAGTTGCACTCCAAATTTTGGGTAAATTGCATTTTACCCCAAAACCAGGGTTTCAAGCACAGGGATTGCTTCCACAGCTGCACCTTGGTGCTCAAGCTTGGGAAATCCTTCAAACTTTAACATAATCATTATTATGATGCCTCAACATCAGAGGAACATCTCAACATGTGCAAATTGCAAGTTAACCCTTCTAACTGTTAAATTGCACATAGGTCCCTATATTACAAAATAATACTAAAACATTGTTCAATTAGGGCAGAAATGGAAATATGTGTTCCTCAAGAGTTTAGTTACATGCCAAAAGATAATCACAAGGATTTAATTACATATTTAGGCAAAACACCTAGGGTTAGTTCATAACCCAGGTACGGGATGTTACACTTTCCCACACTTGTAACATGTTTTGGTGCCCTGATATGGCCTAAATGGCCCTGTCACTAAAACTGATGAGGTACTACGGGCTCCAGTCGGTGGAAAATTGTGACCTCTACCCTGACTCGGGGTCCACTGTGATGGTGCATGTGATCTTGGTTCAGTGAAGGTTGACCTTGGTTGTGACTGCGGTGGGAAAAATCTTGGCTTCTTAAAGCCTCTAGATGATTGCCCTTGAAACTGCATAGGTCGCTTCTTAGCATTAGCTTCACGCTTCTCTATGGAAGACCTCTCAATCTTCCTGACAGATTCTACAAAGGTGGAAAACCTTTCCCTATTCTCCAAGGCTGATGTTGTAGTAGTCAACTCCGTACTCAGACCCTTCTCAAATCTCCAGATCCTTTCCTTGTTTGTTGCTGCCATGTGTGGGAAGAACCTCAGAAGTTCCATAAACTTTGATTCATACTCATTGATAGTCATAGCTCCCTGACGAATCTTCTCAAACTGAGAGATTTTCTCATCTAGGTAGGTCTCTGGAAAATATCGACTAACAAATTCCCTTCGAAACTCCTCCCATCCTATCACAACTCCTGGCCTTTTCTCCTCTTCTATGGCCCACCAGTGGCCAGCACTACCCTTCAACAAGTATATTGCATGCTTAACTTTGTCTTCTTCTGCGATGTTTAGGATTTTGAATGCCTTTTCCAGCTCAGTCAACCACATGTTAGCGTCTGCTGGATCAGAAGTACCTACATATTCAATTGCCCCAACACATCTAAGACGTTCAAATGTCTTCCCGACACCTTGGGACTCCACATTGGAGGTGGCTGCCCTATCTTGAGGTGTTGGCGCTCTGTCAGCAATATGTGTAATTGTGGCCATCATCTGTCTAAACATAGACTGGAACTCAGGATTGGTCATCATTGTCGGGTCTAGATGAGGCATTGCGGGCTGCTCTGGCCCTTCTTCTGGGACTCTCTCATCATGTGTCTGCCTCCCTGCACCTCCTCTTGGTGCAACATAGCTACTCTCAACATGTTCTTCATGTCCTCCAAACATATCTGCATAAGCATAAACTATGATCAGATATGTTGGATACATAAGAACAAACTCAAACCTAAGTCCTATGTCCCTGTAGACTCAGTAAACCTAGAGCTCTGATACCAACTTAATTATGACACCTCATCACGCTAAACGAGATTACTCGAAACACAAAACACGATCAACTACTAATTAATCACATAGTCAAAATGTGAAACAATTAAAACTGATTCCAACAATGTAAATAAACTCTAGAATATTTATAAAAGGTCCATCATTCCATTCTCATATACTTTAACAAGCATTTGCATATGGGTCCAAAGACCTCAGTCACATCCTGCATACAAAAGATAGTTCACATGTACGTGCCATATATATTTACAAACATTGGCATAATACCAAAATCTCATGTCGATACAAATATATCATCTAGAAAACACATCCCATACCAGGACCTAAGAGTACAGGGACGACACTAGGACTCTACTACTAACATCTATGACTAACATCTATAACTAACAAACTTCTGAATCTATTGATCACCAGGTTGGTTCTCTTCCACAGTACGACCTCGACCTCGTTGCCCGCGACCACCTAAAAAATGTGGTGACCCACGGGTGAGACCCAGTCCCAACGAGAGATATAACTCTCTCCAACATATATTGATTATAACATTAATTAACAATAAATACATTGAACAGTTAGGATATTGAATAAATAATATAAATAGATTGAACAGTTTAAGCATACTAAGCAGTTAAGCAAATAAGTTGTAACATCAAGTAGAATTGTACAATTGTCATAAGTCTGCACGTATTAAACCCTAGCAATTATACTACATGGCTGGTATTATATCTTTTATTATTATGCCCTGGGGAGTTTGAGTCATACCACTCAAAGTCCAACTTACCACTGCGAAGTGCTATTCAGTTCCGTATAAGATCTAGGAGTGTCGGTATCCTAAGATCTCTTCCCCTCGGTCAGTATGAGTAAACTGCAGTGACATACTAGTCAAACTGCCAACAGTGACATATAGTCAACTGATAACAACTAGTCCGTACTTGGTACAAGTTACGACACTAGAAAACAGGGTATACAAAACCCTCTAATCCGAGGTACAACCGCAGCTGTCCTCAATCACATCAAATATCTGAGGCATGACCATAGCCATCCTCCATAACCTGCAATTTTGGATGACAAGTATATATCCTCAACTTGCCACCCCCACATACTCAATAGTATGCGCTCCGAGTTTCCCTTGGGAATACTCGTTTCACCATCCAGTAAGTTCTGACACTGAAGATGGCTCTACGGCACAGGGCTCTACATGATTAAGGTTACACTTGATTAATTACTGCCAATTGAATGCATTAAGGCTTTATCATACAAGTGGACATTCAAACCCTAATTCTTTTCTAACAAGATTAAATGTATAAAAACTTCAAAAGATATAAAACATTTGAGATATAAATCTTAATCACATTACCACATCTATCATTCATTGGAAATTAACAAACCACACTTATCATCATACTATTGCAAGATACCAATATCTTATCACAAGTTCCAGGGTTTTAACCCTTATTGGAACATGAAGAGGATTTCACCTCAATCATGGCTTCAAACATGCCCAAAGGTCTTTAATACCATCACATTTTCATAGTAAGGTTATCATCATCATTCCATGCCTTAAACAAGGTTCAAAAGATCATCAGCACATGTATGTCCATAGATTTTAACATGGCAAGGCACTATGATATTCAAATAATACTACATTGTGTTTTCAACATAAGAAGAGTGTAATTCATTATCACATTAATCATTCAAGAGGTCTGATTATAACCAATCAACATCATATAATTACATTAAGGCGAAGTATAATAGGCTAGATCACATGGGAGTTATGCATCCACTCATTACATTGATTTATCAAATATAATTATATAATGGCAAAGGTAAGACTACCAATTAATGATATTGAACCATTGAATTATCTTCACTATGACCCACATATAATAACATGTGATTTATTCTAATCCATTGGATGTTAAATCATCCAATAATATTCATTGGATCAGGTTCATTGTTCAAGGTTATCAATTGAAGTATAGGTCTAACCATTAGATCAATTGAACCAAGGAACCATTGGTTCAAGGTATAGTAAAATCTACAATTACATTCCTAATTCATCAAATATGATGATGAACTGATCCACCATTATTTGTGATCATTAGGTCACCATTAGTTGCTAGATCAGTAATACATTCAATTAACATCATCAAATAATAAGCCAATATCATCATCGATTGATAACATCATTAAAATACTTAGTGGATGATAATCAAATGTATAATTGAGTCAAAACCTGACCTAAAGTGGTGACCATAGGTTGTCACCATAAATTGGACACTCTTGATCATGAACATCAGTTGACAAGATAGCAACATTATTGGTTGTTGAATGGTATGACAATCAATTATGTGATAGGGAAGGAAATGGCTTGAAAATCCTAATTTGAACCATCATTTATTTTGTACATAGCACCATAGCTTGTTGCTATCAACCTGTCCCAGATCATGTTACACCTTATAAAGTATGTACACATGTTTACAGGTTCATATAGAACTGGAATAAAATAGGAAACACCACAAAATTCGTAATTCTAAACAAGCATGATTTCTCTATGCTTAGATCATCACATTCAAGCATAATCATGAACCAACAAGCTTCTAGTAAGAAATATAAGTGAAGAATGTTATATAACTCACCTCTATAGAGTAGGTCAAATATCCAACAGAAAAAATCTCGAGCAAATAGAGCAAGGAAACCTTGGATTCAGATCTGAACTTGGCCAACTATGCAATTCTCTCCACAAACAAGCAAAACCCTAGAAAAGAAACAAGAAGGAAGGAGTTTTGAGTTCTAGGGGAACTTTCACCATGGAAAACCATGGTTCTGACCTAGATAGATGTAGGAGGAAGAGGAACAAAGAATTAGACGGAGGAAATAAGGAAAAACTTACACTTTTAGGTCAATATCACTAGGGGGAAGCTTCATACACCCAAAAAGAGAATCATTTTCAACCCTAGAATTTTTTTCCAAGAGAATCCCCACTTTCTTCTTCCTTGGGTAGAAAAAATTGCAGCTGCACAGAGGGAGTACGAAGCTGGGAGAAGGAGAGAGATAATGGAGAGGAAATGGATTGTTTGGGGGCTTTTGGATAAGTATATGACACTTTAATATTAAGAAAAAGAAAAAGTTGCAATTCTAGTATATATTCAAGTGTCCATGGCTTTAAATTATTAAAAATACATAAGCACACACACAAGCAGCTCTCCCACCGTCCCTCTAGACCTTCTTAGCTTTCCTTTGGCAAAATTCCCAGCCAATCACATAATTCCTTAGTTGATAGCTACTAAAGGTAGCTCATCCATGAAGGGAAAAACCCTAAAATACCCTTGATAAAAACACCTTCAAACCATGGCTCAACTAGGAGCCCCATGGCTAAAAAATCTCAAGAATGATAATATAAAATCTAAGGAACATAATTTATGTGACAAATTACAAAGAAAATCCCTCAATTGGGTAAATTGCAGAAAAGTCCAAAATGTACAGAAAATTGTATAACTTGCTCAAACAATGTCCAAATTGGACCAAATTTGAAACTTAAGCTTGTCTTATGATTTCAAAACATATAAAAGGTTATATTAGGGTTCTAAAAATTCAATTATGATAAGTAAGCTCATTCAACTCATTAAGTAAGTTGAAGGGCCTTACACAAGTGATTATCATGGATATCTATATGTATTTTTCATAATCAATCAATGCATTTTGAAATGACCAAAGTTGCATGGTTTCAGTTTTCTCCCTTATAGTACGCTCTAGTCTGATTGTAGAGATCCCAACTAAATGCCCCAATACCTTATAAAATAACAATATGATCATTTTAGGAAAATTGTAGAATATGCTCACAGGAAACCACAATAGAGTAGAGATTCTTTGCGTTACATGTGGCTTCTAGAGTTGGTTCTAAACCGTAAGAATGTAGATGGTCTTCGTTACAGGTACCCTTGTCCACTTGCTGTTATGGTAGTCTGTTGTATTTTTTGTTATCACGTATAGTTTCAACACATGCTTATGCTTTTCTCGTAATATTATGTTTAAAATAGGTAGAACTATAGTAATATACTTTATTATGTTTCAGATGTTATGAAAGATTAGTTAACTGTAAGTGTTTGTTTTAGTCAAAATGGGGAAAATTCTGAGCTAGTTTTATGTGACTGACATCTAATCGATGTGTAGTTTAATGTTCTCGTATGATCTACTCTTATTGCAACCTAACGCAAAGCTCTGAATCAGGAAAGTAGCAATCGGGTCTCAAAACAGGTATGCTGGAGTGGAGAATTTGTCTACGCTTTTTCAGCTGGATATCTATTATTGTAGTGAGTATTTTGGAAGTATTTAGTATACACAAAAATATCTAATACTATATCCCAAGTAGTGAAGATGGAAGAGTTATAAGTTATGGACTCCAGTAACTATGACAAAATGACGCTTGTTTTTGCACATTCCTTGACTAATCGCTGTTATATCATGAGGTGTACTTTTTAGATAGAGCATGATCGGGGCCCATATAGCAGAGGTTGGTGGAAGTTCAATGTGAATCGTTAGCCAAAATGTTTTTTTTATTAGGTAGTCACAATAAAAGACACACTTCATGCCTTGCGAGACTACCCCAAGGCGAGACAACCATGGGGCATGGTTTCATCTGAATATATTGAGGGCTTCTTCAGTTGTCATATGGAGGGATGCAGGGGCGGAGCCAGACCTTGATATGTGGGGGGGCCAAAATAATAGTACTACACACCAAGAATTGATCCAAAGACCCTTTGAAAGTAAACGCCATCTGAATCCACTACATGTGGATGAGTTTGTATTATAACCGTAATATAAACACATCGTTTGCACATTTGTTGGAAAAAGAAAACAAATATGTGCACATGGGGTATTGAACCCGCGACCTCATCCAAGGGAGAAGCTCCACTAGCCACTGAACCAATTGTAAACTTGGTGTTGTATACACATTGTAATTATATATATTATTATACCATATCATAGACATATGTATATATATACATATATATACTAAAATTTTATTTTTTTTAGGGGGGCCATGGCCCATGCTTGCCCCCCTGGCTCCGCCCCTGGAGGGATGGGTCCCGAATTTTATGTCCCTATCAATGCATACTACTCAAGAGCAAGCCTCGGCTAGTGAATTTTAATGTTTAAACAATCATAATATCAAATTTCTTAGGAAAGTTGGAGAGTTTTTATTCATCTCGCCTCTCTCATACAAGCTAAACCATTGTTGTCATTACATGCCTCACTAAAGTTATTTGAATTAAACGTGGCAGTACTACTGCCATTATAGGACTCTAAATTGATTAAATTAACTAGACTACTAGGTGGGCTTCTATAAACATAGAATCCTCCTTGGGTTTTTTGGTGTATTTTGGCAAGCATATCTGCCACCTTGTTCCCCTCTCTTGGGATATCACTACATGACCATGTGTATTTCCACCTGCCTCTAATGTTGGATAACCACTTCACCAATTTTGGGTAGTCATCTACATTACCAACAATGGCCTCTTTTGCTCGCTTGGAGTCTGTCTCAATGATGATCTAGTCACAGGTAAGGGACTGCCCCACTTCCACAGCCAAATCAATAGCCCTTAGTTCAGCTTCGAGGACACTACTAGCACTCACTTTCTTACCCCAACCACTCATCCATTTTCCATTACAATCTCGACATACCACAGCTATAAAGGCTGGTGTAGCTTTGTTGCAGAAAGTAGCATCCATGTTTAGCTTCAGACAGCCCAGAGCTGGTTTCCCCCACCTCGTGCTGGCTCGCCAGTTTCTGTCTTTTTCACCGTCAACTGTGGCCCAAGATCGAGTAGTAATAGACCATTCCTTCTTGATAAGGTAAGTCAGATAACTATATGATAGATTATAAAATGGCACATAAAGTAAAAGTTGTACTCAACTATAAGTATGGTTTCTTACAAAAATCCAATGACCAATGCTTATCAACTAGGTATTAAGTTATATTTTTTATCAATTAATAGTACTAGATAAAGTGTGTTATAAATGATGAGTAACAATAGTAAGAAGATTTTACTAATAAATATAAATTAATGAAGCGAAAGAAATATACACATCAAATTTAATAGCAAATGTGTAAGACATATTAATAGGTCAAAAGGAGGTAAGAAGAGGAGAAAGATTGCGTTACTTCACTTTTTGAAATCATATTTAAGTGAATACAAAAGGGGGATTTATTTACGGCAAGCATATAAAAAATGATGAGCTCAATTACGGTGACGAGATGTACTCATAACCCATAATGGTACTTGTTTGAAGCCCAATCACCTTCTATGTGACCTTTTTGTTGTCGTAGAACACAATTTCTAGGTGATTTATGTATCCCATACTTGATAGAAAAGATAGTAAACAAAAGAAGCATGGATGAAAATATTGAGATAAGTTTAAAACAGACGTCTTTGATGTGTAGCAAGGTTTCTAGACACCATATTTTAGATACCCACTTTCGTTTAGTGTCGGTAATGTTTTGGAAAGAGAGCTAAGTTCATTTCCTTGACACAAAAATAGAGAAGGCATTATTAAATAACTAAACCAGAGCTTCTTATATTTGTCACACCACACTTCAATAACTAACGTTGAGAGAGAAGCTGGTCAATGGAAGTCTAAGAGGATATACAGATATTGCAGAATTTCATGTAATTAAACTTTGTAGTTTACTCAACTAAATGTGGGGTATTTCATTCGTCTCCGTCATGTGTTGACCAGATGCAGCGCAAAGGAATGTCCAATATAGTCTTTCATTTTTACCTTCTCTTTTTATTTATATTCTATTCCCTTTCGCGCTATATATGTCTCCCTATATATACAAGACACACCATCTAAGTCTTCATCTTATAGTAATCTAAGAGTTCTTCACTACATAAATCCTCCTTGAAACTTGATATATCTCCCGATCACACATGTTACAGTTTATTAACTTATTAGGAATAGAGAGGGTCACACAATCATTCCAAAAAGAAAAGCACAATTTTACAAGAGGCACTCATATTCAGCAAACATGTCCTAACATCTAATGACTACAATAGGATTCTTGTGCATGCAGCCATGGCTGACCCAGCGATTTGCAGTGGGTGAGACCAAATATGTATCAGTTTATCAATCATGAAAAGTCGGTGGTATATTATCTGTGTGAGAGAACTTTTTATTTGAAACTATATGGAAATGTATGGATAAAATAGTAGATTTTTATTTATTCTCGAGGAACCCATACCCCAGGCAGAGGCCGTAAATATTATATATTTATCATTAAACATGGATAGATTAAATTTTATACTATAAGTCACAAACTTTACCTTTTCTAGACATACTAACTATATGAATACCATTTGCATATAGGGATCTTCTATCTTTTACTTCTCTCTAGCGTTGTCAAAATACCATGACTGAGTTGGTTCCGGGTCCTAAAAGGTTGATAAGATTATTTTACTCTCAGACCGAAATCGATCTACATTATCAAGTTCACTATTTGGAACTATCATGGACCGAAATTTCAACCAATCTATTTAACTCAGAAATAATTTTGATATATTATAATTATAATAAATAAACTAGGTGTATCAAAATCTATTTCATATAATTTAGAATTTTTGTTAGTGTAGCAAGAATTGGCCTACATTCAAATTTCTTTGAAGCTGGGTTCAAACCAGATTGTAAATGATAGAAATCTACAACCGACCCAAACCAAATTTAATTAGTTATTCTGAAATTGCAACAATCTCTGACTGTCAGGATTAAAATTTAGAATACATTTTTTCTAGCCGAATGATCTAGTTTATGGAATTGGACATTATCATTGATATTCCTACGTCTCATTGTGTCACATAAATGTGTTGTGTAAAAGTGATTGATTATATGTCTACCCCTTTGGATATGTGTTACAGTGATAAATTATTTCGATGCAATTCTTAATGCGTAAACTATGGAGCCGTTTGTACATAGACACAACATGTACAATCTATTCAGATACGACTCTCTCACAAATTGTCCCGTAAACAAGTAATAATTATTTAGATCAAGTATTTTGTTTCCTTAGTAACTTTCAATGGTTCGTAAAAAAGGATCACTACTGTTCCGTGCTAACGTTCCTCTCTCTCAATTGATTTTTTTATTTATTTGAAAACGCTAATTTATATTCCCCCACGACCTCTCACTCTCTCATGTGGTTGTCAATGGGGAGTGTACGGCTCTATCCTTATCCTTGTCTTCCATAATGTAGCGGGTAAGGATAAAGACAATTACCCTTTTCAGCAATCTCCTTATCTTCCCCTTACCTTTATCCTCTTCCCCAGATGGTAAATGGGGAGGATAAAAGATAAATAGATGATTTTGATATAATTTTTTTTATAGAAAGTCAACTCATTATAAGGTGGTGCGCAGGGTGATAAAAATCAAGTCACAACTATTTTGAATTGAATTTTCACAAATGTGAATATAAGCATGACAGTGTTATACTTGCGTAATATGTTTAGACACTGGTCTAAGAAAAATTTATTTTAAAGTGGTGTGGTCATCTTTTTTGTTTGTAGTTCTACAGTCCTATCAACTGGTTCGACATTTAATAATAAGATACTACATGCATTTGAGTGTAGGTTGGGGTGAGAAGCAAGCAGTAACCCGCAAACTTTGTTGTTAACAAAAATAGGATGTAAATTGAACTAGAAGCTTCTATATAGTTATATGTCTTTGTCAAATAAGCGCAATTAAATGGTTAAAAGGATACAAATAATGTCCATACCTTGCCTTCCCCATTTAACGGGAAAAAAATAGAAAACGGATAACAAAAACCTTAATCTTATTCTTAACATACAGAATTTGGATAAAAGATAAATGGATAATATCTTTCCATTGACTGCCCTACTCTCTTATGTCAGTTGGTCCTCACTCCGCACGGGTCGAGTGCTTGTTTCCGTAGGTCCTCACTGACCGTGTGGTTGTTTTCCGCACAGTAATATCTCGCCCCCCCCCCCCACACACACACACAATAAGAATAGATTTGTTCTGTTCTTATCCTCCAAGGTCATTTGAATTTAAATTGTACCTACCGACTCTTCTATCTTGGGCAATTAATCTCAATACTCACAGTCTAGGTACATTGACATCGCTATCATTAACATCCACCATGATTAAAACGAAATCAAACATCACCGTGTAATTTTTAATGTTCTTTGAAGTGCCAAACGAAATCAACCATCACCATTTAATTTTTGATGTTCTTTAAAGTGTCAATGCCCCACCGAACGCATTTCTGTAACAGGAGACTAGATATGTAGCTGCTAAGTCTTTCTCTAACCATTTTGTACTCCTTTTCTTTTTGGAATTTTGTGCTGTTTTTGTTGACGTAGTATAGGTGTGTAGTGGCTATGCCTTCTTTCAAGAGAGCATACTACAACTATCCATACTGATGAAATCGGGAGTCAAAAATAGTGATCGGTTTACCCATATTATTTTTCATGCTGATGAATGGATGAAGCTGAAAGTACGAATCATCTTTTTGGGTTTGTACTTTAGGCTGATCGGTTTGTCACAGCTAGAAAACGATACAATTGAGTCTACGTCCTTTTCAAAAGTATCACTGTTACTTTTCATTCAGTGGAATTGCTACTCATTAGACCAGCATTGACCGTAAGCATGATCCAGGACCACATCACTACTCCCAAAAGAATATGGATAACTCATAGTCCCTCGGTGTGCCCATGTGCATCATCGAGACATATGCAAGTTTGTGCCCTATCTCTTGCTTTGCGGTCATATCACGTTTGGCTGGAGCCTAGATGCCCATCAATGAGCCAACAAAATTGTTGCTACGATATTAATTGGGTATCTATCCAGGAGTATGCGTTTGAATGGTAATATTTGATCACACAGATCAATTGTTTTCTAGAGAAGTCAACATTAATTGTATGAGGAAAAACACATCCTTCACGACATCTCCATCTCATGACAACTCCCAATATTTACCATACTCTTCTTTCAACTACAAGCACACAACATTGTGAAATTTGAGTCTATTATGATGGAGTTAAGAAATGCAATGATGGTAAGTTTCTAGTTTGGCACATCAAGGCCATCTTGACTTCCAAGAACAACATATGTCCACCAGGAAAGGGAATGGTTATGATTATGCATTATGTCACGATTGCGTAGATAAGCACCCTGAGGGCTATGAGTTCATCATTTCCATGATGGTACTAATGTAGTCCATCACTAGTTTTATTATCGACATTGCTAATCTGATAACCTACAAATTCACACTGTGAATATAACTTCAATTTTTGACCTTACTCTTGTTCTCACCATCAATTTGCTTTTTTTATGTGTTTTGAGCCCCTTTTAGTCCACCTTGTATGCATGTATAGCCTTGGTGATACTCAAGTTGACAAAAATCAAGCTTACATTCATATCACACCTAATCACTTTTTCCTTGATTTTGATCACATCTTTGTAAATATTTGTAGCCTATTCTTGTGCTCATTTTGTAGACTCTCTCTTGTTTCCAACGTACTTTACATCACTCAATTCGGAGCTATGATAACAAAGTTATGTTTATTGGAATACCCTAAACGTATACCCTATGTTCTAACTAATTTAACTTTTTATTCTAAATCATGGGCCGGTCGGTTAGGGCCCAACGGATGGGCGCACGCGACCTGCTAGTCTCTGACTCCTCGGCTATCCAACTCCTTCCATTAAAACGAATCGCAAGACACCTTTGCTAGATCCATGATTCCAGAAAGTTGAATCCCACATCTACTTATTCTAACCCCAATCCAATGGTCGTGAACCTCTCTCCTGTATCCCTATGGTTTTGGCGGTTGTGCCGCTTCCTTTGCCAATAACCACCTCCAATGGCGCCACCCTAGGAACCCTTTTGCTCCTTCGTTTACCTAATCAACACCACTCTTTCCTATAAAAATCCTCCCACGACTCTTTGCCTCTTTTTTCTCAGTCATTTGCAAACCCTAACACTCAATTTTTTCACTCCTCCTTTTCCTACCTGCTCATGGCGGCAGCTGCTTCACCCCTTTTGGGCTTTTTTCCCTCGAGCCTCCTGGGCGCTAGCCAAATGTCCCCTCACCTCCGCGATGGCCCAAGAAGCATGGGTGGAAAACTCATGCACCATGAGGAGACCAGAAGCTCCCCCAACCAGCCGGCTCCGATGAGCTATTGTCCGGCCAACCGCGGCAGCTCACAAAGGGTGGCCTCCTTGGGGACGACATGTTGGGTTTTGTAGAGAAAACATAAGCGGCAGAAGCAAAAAAATTTCCACGCATGTGAGCGTAAATTGAAAAGCCTCTCTCGATATCTTATATAGATATCGGCCGCCAAGCTCCTTTAAATAGGAGACGAAGGGAAGTAGGGTTTCCTAAACCCATCGGTAAATAGAAACACTGTGTTAATTAAAACACTTGTGGATTAATTAGAATATTCTGGAAATTCATTAATTAACCAAATAATCGCATATAGACATGTGCTAGCGTCGCGATGCTCTCCTTTCTCTCCTGAGGACGGTTACGGCTAGGGTTTACGTATGTGAGCGTAAATTGAAAAGCCTCTCTCGATATCTTATATAGATATCGGCCGCCAAGCTCCTTTAAATAGGAGACGAAGGGAAGTAGGGTTTCCTAAACCCATCGGTAAATAGAAACACTGTGTTAATTAAAACACTTGTGGATTAATTAGAATATTCTGGAAATTCATTAATTAACCAAATAATCGCATTAATTGATTAGTTAATATCTGACTCCATGCAATCGCTCGGGATGGCTCTATGGGCACATATACCAACATACTCCCACTTGCACTTAGAGCCAGTCACTCCAATATTATTCTAATATATTACATAAATATTTTAGTAATCAATGTGATTCAGTGCAATTCCAATCAAATCCATAAATTATACTCCTATTCCAACACATCCTATGTGTGTGACCCGGTAGGCTCCAAATTATGTTGGCAGTGATATCCATAATCATATTATGATTTCACATCCAAAAATAAGACTGATATATCTTGATATTGGGTGCATGAGATGTCAATTGATTCCATAGTTTATGCTGAATATGTAGATGCATACCTAACATCAATCTCTTCTATTTTTGAACTACTTCTTGTGCAACCTTAACTACTTGGTTATTCATTCCAAGATAGAAGCAAAATCTTCTATGTTGATTTTTGAATGACATTTAGATCTTTAGGAATAAAAAATATACAACATGAAGACTAAGTATATAAAATATATGAATTGCTTAAACTTACAAAAAATCTCCAGCATGTATGGTTCTCATCTCCATAGCCTGGTGCATTCCTAATTTTTGTTTCACAATGACCTTTTTTGCCCTAACACCAAGATATTCTTTCATAATAAGATACACCTACACGTTAGTTTTTAGATATTATTTTTTTTGGGAACTATGCTCACATGCGGTCAGCTGCAATTTCCAAACATAACCTAAAAGATAGAATTTCCAGAGAACGTATAGAATGGACTATTAAGAAAATTAGTTCACAAACCAATAATGCATTTCACAACTAATTCTGGAGCATAGTCAACTATTCTATGATTTACTGACTGACTCCGTTCACGATATGCAAAAATAATATTTCTTGTATGAGGTCAGTTTTATTTAAAATTCGGTTATAGTTTCCATTAAAATTAATGCAAAGTGATGATTATTGATTGGTTATTTACACATACTACATACCACAACAAAAGCAAGATCTGATACTTGAAAAAAAAATGTTAATAAAGATAGTAGCGTTAGTGCTACTAGGAATGTGAAGGCTACCAATGACATTCATTCTATCAATTATCGAGGAGAGTAACTGAAGCCAATCAAGTGTCCACTGAATATCCTTATCTAGTCAATTCTAGTCCATATTATAAAGGATGGATCATGAAGGTTGTTATTAATGATGCTGGTCAAACAAGGTATTGTACAAGCTGATGCTGCAAATACTTAAATCTAGGAAAAGTGTATTTCTTAAGGATTGTTTAATGAGTCGTTCTGTCAACTGTTTCTCTAGCATATCATATTTGTTATTTCTTACAACCAATAATATTGGTCCCTATAAAGTAACACGATGCATTTAGTAAAATGTCTACGAACTTTTTAAGCATCATACAAGTTTTAAAATATTCTCTCCAGGAAAAGGAGTTGAAGACCCGATGACAAAGAAAATGAAAGTTGACAGAGAAATGCACCTGAAGGCATTAAGTACCACGCGTCCTTGAGGTTTTCATTTAGGGTGGGCTAAACTTTGAACATGCCATGCTATATCCCTCATCTATACTTTAAAATCTGAACATTCTCTGCTATAATTTTCTTTATAGGTTATGTACTACTCTAAATACCTCATTAGTGTGGTAGCAAGTTCTTAAAAAGCCATGTGATGTTCTGTATACCTTATTAATTTGATGAGTGAACTCTAAAAAGATGATTACACATTTCTTTCTCCATTAAGGTATTTTTAAGCTAACTATTTTTGTCAATTATATTTTTCTAGGATTATTTTCTATAGGAAAGGGCACCTACATCCCACCTATCCGTCAACAAGGTTATTTTCTAGAATTCTCCATAAGAGTTTTTTTGTCAAAGTAAAATGATTGTTACTTTTAGCGATATGTCAATCTTAGAGCTTCAGGGATGTCTCTATATAGCATATAAGAGTTAAATTATCCCATAGTATAATAGCATATTCTTTCCAGAAATTATAATTAGATTGATCTCCTTCAAATTCTGAGGCTTTAGGCGTGTGGAAGGGTAAGAAAAAACTCCATCCATCTTAATGAGAATTGGATATAGGTTTTGCATTCATAGCTATAGTCCAAAAAATGATTCACAACCATAAAAAGAAATGATGTTAGGATTCAAATGTTCAATAAAGGTAAGATCAAGACTTAATACCCACCCTCTGTAGAAGGCAATAGATTTGACCAAGTAAGAATAGATATTATATGTCCTAATAACATGGTCATTTTACTAGCTTCTCATTTTCATTTTTGGTCTGGAAGTACGTAGCTACTGCTATTCCTGATCAAGATGTTCATATTTTCTAAATTCTCAACATGTGTTTAAAATGAGCAAGAAGAATATAGCAGATAAGAGAATTGGATGGAGTCACATGGAATTAGATCCAACATTCCTAAGATGTACCAAGTATAAAGCCTATCTACAAGACTATTAACTAAATATCCAAATGAGCTATTAGTAAAACTGAATAAGGACGGACATGCTCATTCCAAAAAATGAAGACCACCCAATACAAAAACATGTACCTAATACCCATCTAACTAACCAACATCTAATCGATCCAACTAACCAACATCTAACCCAACTGTCCCATTAAAAATATGACCAATACTAAGTTTGAAGACCAGCGCATCTGCGAGGCCCACACCAATCTATAGTACATCCACACAGTTCCCCTACTAGCAATTGGTGGAGTAGGAAATGGTTACTAGTCAACATGGACCACAGTCATGCCAAACTAGTGCACAAGGATGCATATTTTCTACTATTCACTAGGATTGCAGACCATCTAACACATATGACAGATCCATAAATATAACTCATGTAACACAAACAATATGAACACATCAACATACATGATGGAGAAGACATTCTTTTGCTTGACCTAACCCAAAACACCACCACAAAAACAGAGCTACCTGAAAAATTTCAGCCACATAAATGATCAGTCACTCCCTTGAGGTACGAATAACACAAACATATTTAAAATAATGTCTCTTGGTTAGCATAGCTCTGTTCCAGTCCAACCACAACGACATAGTCTCAATGTTCTTGGAAGAAGATATGTTTAGTAGCTTGAGCATTTTCCAGGATGCTCATACATCAACTCTAAGAATTCACTATACAGTTCATAAAACCACATGCACAGACAAAGAAGACTAAAGAAGACCTACATCCAAAAAGTCAAGAAGATAAACATCAACATCACAAATCAAACACTATTTAACTTCTTAATCAACTCTGTAACAAACTGACAGTGAGATTCATTAGAACATTTATCAATGCAAGGGAAGACAAGTTCATCCAAAGCTTTGTCCATTGTGTATTGTTGGCTAGCATTAAACCCCTCCCCGTCAAACATTTAAAAAGGAGATTTTCCGGATTGAGTTATAGCTAGTTTCTATAGCTAGGGATCACGATGCCAATTGACTTATTGCTAGAAGTTATGCTAAAGTGGCTCTTGGCATTATTTAGGCAGAGTTATGGGGGATTCTAGTAGAAATTTGTCTGGCTATTGTTATGAAGTATGAGATTGGCATCATTGAATCTAATTCACTGGTAGGCACGGGATTTGCAATGTGGATAGGGATCCTCCTCTCGCATTTTTAGCATTGACTAGAAAGATCAAATCTTTAATGTTGAACATCCCTATATGCAAAATCAATTTCATGGAAAGAAGTGGAGTTATGTATTCGACGCTCTGGCTAAGCTACACCCACAAAACAATACTACTTTGTTCGAGTTCTATACCTCCCCCTTCTATTGTTAACTTATTTTTGCTTGCAAAATGTGGCACAACTATCACTTTGAGATTGTCCAATAATTACTATGTAGGTACAAAGTTTTCTTCTATAAGTTTGAATTCTGATATGTCTGTAAGAGAAACATGGAATGAATAAAGTAGTTTATGACCATCTTTATGATCCCTTCCCAAATGTAGGCAATTTACCTAATAGCAAAACCAACTTGCAACTTTCAGCTAGCTCAAGCTATTAGGCACATGGAGGATCACAACAAATCTAAGCAGGGAAGTGCCTATGGTTTTATACATCAATTTGGTTCTTTCCAAATCCAAAACTCTTGAAATCATTTTGGCAAATTGAATCACGGGTCATAATATATGTTGTTTTAAAATAGTTTTGTATATCTATATATCTAATTGACGATTGATTAGGGCATGTAAATAACCTAGTTGCCAATTTGAACATCCAGTCAAGCACACATTTTCTTCATTCTTTTGGTTCAAAAACATAGCCGGCGCACAAAACTTTAATTTATGCATTTTCCAGTTCGTTGTTGTGAACGTAAAGGTGATTATACTACATATTATATGTTTGCATTAATACTATAACAAACAAGAACGATGGTTGATTCCATGTCCATCTTAAAATTTTTATGAAAAAATATTGAGAGGAGATCATTTCACAAGAGAGGCTAATGATAGAGGGACGAGAAGAATCACATAAAGCTCAACAAAAATATAAAAAGAAGACAAATTGACAGTACCTCACAGAGTCTAGGTAAAAAACGTCCTCATCTCTGCCTAGCTAAGAAAGTGGGAGTTTCATGTTTAGACTTTATTGTCTCCTATGCACCAGAGTTGTGCATCTCCAAAAATGTCCCCTTTGGTTAATAACATCCACAAACATTAATATGGGTCAAAAAATTATGAGGGTACAAATCATGACCAACATGTGGAATGTAATTTATGTGGATTAAGGCTTTCTTTACATTTAGGCTCAGACCAAGCAATCTAGATCTTGGCACATCACTACAACCAAAAATATGTTGATTTCTCTTCATGTTGATTTCTAAGATCTAACTATCTTACCAATTCCTGATGTAACATGGAAGATAGACCACTCCCAAAAAAATCTAATCTACCTATGACAGTCTATGAAGCATGGATACTCCAAAAAAGATGCCTTATCTGTATCCGATATGTATTAGATACCAATACTCTGTGGATACTCCTGGATACGTATCAGATACTCCTAATCCGTATGCATGCGTATCTAGGCCGTATCCAGTCGGTAAAAACTAGAAAAAAAATCTGGACATGACATTGCTTGATTAGCATTTGACACGAGCTCATGTTTCAACCCTCTCTGCTAAGTAGTAGCTAGCAGCAAGGTTGTCACAGTTGCTTCCTTGAAGTAGTTCAAGGTTAGTCACCATCCCTCTTACTAAATGTCAATCTTCCTTCTCTTTATTGTTTGTACCTCCTCTGTTTTTTGGGATTTGACTTTTAAAAGAATTTCCAAGCACCGATACTCCAAAATAGGTGTCATACCAATACTGAATGCATATATAATATTAATACTCCCTAGATACTCTCTAACACATACCAAATACTTCTTAAGTCGTATTCTTTTTTTTTATTAGTACGATATGACCTCAATGCAGCCTGGATACAACCGACCCATTTAGCAGCCAAGAGAGCACCCCAATCGTGTGATCCCTTAAAATTCTAAAATCATGTGACTTCCAACTCTAGACTCCCCCTATTGTATTGTGATTTGAGAATGAAATTGGTATTTTCTATTAAACTTTTAAAATAAACATTAGAAAAACTATTGTATCCATGTTGTACACATATCTTATATTTTCAAAAATTGTCGTATCCCAGTACCGTACTTGTATCTGTATCCATTTCTATATCTATATTCGTGCTTCATAGTAGCTAGCCATACATGACAAAAGATAGTTTGGTATCACAGATGACACAACTCACTTTACAACACAACATTACATGATACATGAAATGTGAAAGGTTAGAATATGATATTCTCATGTCTTTTTGTAACTTTTGTCTCACATTAATATGAATGAAAGACCCCATGTTAAATCATTGTTTGATATTATGGTATTGGTTTTCATTTTCTTTAGAAATATTGTGATTTTTAAATGAAATTTGATTGTCTTCGTCTATTTTTAAAATAAATATATTGGATATTTTTTAAAATATTAAAATAAATATAAAAAATTGTTGTATTCATGACGTACCTGTATCCTATATTTTTGAAAATTTATGTGTCCCTGTAACCCTACCCGTATCGGATATGTATCCGTATCCATGCTTCATAGATAGTAGTGAAAGAAATCTTGTTGTTCCATATTAGAATCCCTGCACTTTCAGCACCTTGCTTTATCCAATTATGAGATGTGTTTTTTATTACAGTAATATGAAGTGCACCTTCTGCCTCTGTCTTTGAGAAAATCATCATTCCTTGATTCTCTCTTATATGATGAATATTTCCTCTCTATGATAGCTGATGGAATTTTGTTCCAAGCAATCTTCAATGATCTATTGGCTATTTGTTCTTATGTTTTAGTGGAGTTCCTAATAGGTTTAATTCCTAGTGCTTTTTTTCTTGGTAATACAAAAGAGTTTGCTCTCTATTCTATAGTTAAGATCTGAACTATTGGCTCCCAAGCATATAGCAAAATGAGCAGACCAATCAAGAAGTAAACTGCTATTTCCTAAAACACAGATTGCAATCAAAATTAGACATGCAAGGACAGCAATATGATAGGAAAAACCAATATTGAAGGTGTATTTCAAAATATAATCACAACAAAAATGCATGCATAGAAAGTGAGAACAATGGTAAGACCAATCCTAGCAGATAAATTTCACCCTACACCTATTATGTGCCTCAACAGAGAAAGAATATAGTATGTTAAGTTAGCTATCAAAAAATAACATAACTAAATGTAGTCGATGGATATCTCATAGTTGGTTATACATGAAGATACATATCAATAACTAAAATTAAAGCAAGAATCTATGTGCTTGAAACATGATTTCAGGGATATCATGTCTCTCAGGCTACTTTCACAATAATGGGAGAACTGATGATGAGCAACATGAGTGGTTTACTAGAGATCAGGTAGGATACTATAATAGTCATTGCAATATAAGTGGTAGTTTTTTGGATGATATATTTTTGGTCAGCGATGGGATAGAAGTTGGGAGGCCAATAGGTTGGGCCTCCATTCATCTAGATGACAAGAGTAGGATTCTAAGGAGTTTGAAGGACCAAATATTGAGGTGTCTTAGCAATTCCTTGTCATGCCTCAAACACTAACTTGATCATACTAAGTCACCTTAGATCCAGTTCAACACGAAATAAAACATGACTTCCAGTGATAATAGTAAGTCAGCAGTGTGCTACATCATGTATTAAATGCAATACCATTTTTTCCTATAGATAGAGATTTTTGTGTCTATAGTAAGACCACGATGACTGAACATATATAGTACTTACCCAATAATAGAGAAGATGCATAGAAACATTTGGTTGAAGGGGAATTGAGAACCAATGTGATCCCACCACAAACTATTAGTAAGCCATTAATAACAAAAATGTTTGTCTCAGAGCTTAAACTTTTTTAGTGTTCTCTTCCGAACTAGTTATTTTCTTGTTGAGTCATTTAACCATTTCTCCATCTTAAAGTGCTACGAGCAGCCTAAATATAAAAGCAATAAAGGCAAACCAACAAAACATAACAACAGTCACCATGCTGCTTTTAGGAAGTTGATTTAAATTTATCATGCTTATGCAGTTTGAAATCATGGGGTGGTAACTTTCCTCCAATGGGATTTTGTTGTTTTGTTCAACAACAAGGTTGTTTCTTGCTTTCACACAATATGTGGCTAGATCAAAAGGTTTTATTCTTATGTTATTGATACTTCTATTCTGTAACATTATGCTTTTATGGTAGGACAGGGGGTGGTGATGAACACATATGGTTACTGATGTTGTTGATAGTAGAAGCTAATGCATTATTTATGTTTAGATAAATACGTATAAACTCCCTGATGCTGAATTTTCTTCTAAAAACAGTGCATGAAAGAGATGGTGAATGACCTTGTGGATTACAAATATGTTGACATCTTCCAGGTTACCCTCTTCTTGGGCAATCAAAAAACAATGTCATAACTTCCATTAAGCATCAATAGATGGTGAATATCAATTTATACAGCGACATAAACAAGATGAACAAACACAAACATTGGCATCCAGTAGGGATGGCATTGTTTTTTAATCTTGTTTTATCCAAAAAGTCATATGGACCTTACATTAACAAAAAGTAAATGGGGACTGTTTAGATTAGGAGTATAGTTAATTAGTAAAGTAGGTTTCCACTATTAATTCTATTTTAGTTTCTTAAACGACAATGATTTGTAGAGATACAATCTATGATTCATCTATATATTAATGCTATTAGTGATACCTCCTAAATGGGAACTTACAAAATTTTCTTGCAACCAACTCGCTAGCCCGTTGAATATGATTTAAGAATTAATATTTCTATTATGGAAGCATATGTTAACAAGAAAAAACAAAGGAAGAGATATTAATATTTTAGTTACTAGAATACATGTCATGTGCATATATCAATGCATGTCCTTGTGTATGATAGTGTCAACCCATGTGTGCATGTGGTGAATGAGCATAGTGTTTGTATCATTATGCATTCTTGTGTGCCTTATGACAACAAGGTATGGAAGAAAATGAAAACTTATATAATGGATAACAAATTTCGAGTGAGGAATTACCTTTGGAAGAAGATAGGTGATGCCAATGTTGGGGTGGTTTGGGAATAGATATATTGAGAAGACTAACAAGGAGAGCAGAGAGGCCACAACCACTAATTTGTGTGGCTGAGAGGATATTGAGAAGTGGATGAATGTGTGTAGAACGTGATAAGGATTCTTAGTAGAATTGGGTTGATGGATACAGACAAATGCCAAAAGGTTCATACTTTGGATGTGAGATGGAATTTGGGGTAGTCGCCAGGAGACGCCTCCTGGAAAAATTGTATTTCAACTAGAAAATAGAAAAAGATATTTTATGTTATGCAATTGTAGTTATAACGCCTCGTTCTTAGAGTTTTTGTACGTCATTTAGATAAGGTTCACATACATTATGTGGTATATAGGATGCTAGGTACATCAGACATCCAGAGACTCAACTTTCTCCTACATCATATATCTACAGCTCACTTGGTTCAATTTCTGTTTGCAAAAGACAGTCAAAGAAATCAGTGTTGTTGCTAAACAACAAGTTTCAATCTGCACCAACATTTTCAAGTTGCTAATTATAACTCAGCGTTATTTTGTTTTTATCTAGGAACCATCCAAATGCAACATAGTAGCCAATCATGAGAGATAAATTGGTCTACCAGACTAGAAGGCCATCCATGTTTGTATATATTATGTTTTTGACACTTCAAAGTACAAGAAACGTGTTTTATGTCTTTGTATGTTGTAGTTTCATGAATTTCATCTACCACATCCCTGGCTAACTTCTTAACCTCTAAGTTTCATGTTCCTTTTTCATGCATTTCCAGCCAATATATAATATTAAAAACATTTAAACACTCCATCCTCACAAGCAATAAACCATTTGCATGTCTTTTGATGGTGATTATATTATCTATTGTGTTTGAGACACGAAGTCCATCCTGACAAGCACTTCACTTTGAAAAACATATAGCAAATCGTTGTGTAATTTAAATAGTAGATGATAACTGGAATGCTTCACTCATGGTGATACATACCTCTTAGCCCGTTTCTACCTAAGAATGGCATCAATAACTTGTATCACATCTTGGACACCCTCAGTCTTGATACAGGTGAATGCATTCACTATTTCTCTAGTGGAGACTCTTGTAGAAGAGCTAATGTCAACCTTGAAATTCCTCACACCATACACTTTGTCAGACCATTTACCATTACCTTCCTCTAGGCTTATATTGCTTGGATGCCCATCCATGACAAGCATGTGACAAACAAATAGAGAAAAGAATCAATTTATCATTAAAAACCTGGTAGTGAAGTGAAACATACAGGGGCATTGATAAGGTTTTCTTTAGACAAGACCTTACAGAAGAGTTCTCCAAAACAACAACAAAATCCATGTTATTCTATGGTAATGGTCTGACAGTGAACAAAGCTTTCTTTCCATTATAACTGTGGCAAACAACTCATAAAAACATAATTAATTAATGCGAAAGCGTTCACTAAGTAGCGGATTACCGAAAATCACTAAAAATTAAAACCTTTTTATCAAGAGATCCATCAAAGGAAAACTTTCTCACATAGAACCAAAGTAACACATTTACATTCTGGATTAAAGGTACATGTACTGTATCATCTCTTTCTGTGAATTACAAGCATCAGTTGCCCTATTAAACTAAGCACATGCAGTATGAAAATCTTGAGGCACTGAGCCAAAATCTCGAAAGCACTAACTACTACTCTGAGGACCTGAGAGTACAAAGACGACACATAGGACCCTATATACATCTATACAAGGAATAACAACCAGTGTCTCCACCTGAGACTTCACTGTTGTCCCTACTGCTACTGTTGCTGTCCTTCACCTACTGAAGGGTTCCTGCCTCCTCGTCCGCATCCACCTAAAAATGAGGTTCCCACAGGGGTGAGATAATTATAAATTGCCCCACCGAGAGATATAACTCTCCACCAGAAACATTATTATTGCAGCTAAGGAAGATAAATATGAACAGGGGAATCATATTTGTTTGACAGCAGTTAATTCAATGTCTAACATATTAGAACATTACTCTTATCAGAAGCATTGCAACTATAACTTGATAGAGCAATATGTCACTTATCCATTAAGGAATATGAAGAAAATGTATAACAATTATTCACTATAGAATCATTACCACAACATTAACTCACTTCAGGCTTAGATCATATATCTAATGCCTGGCATTGTCATAGTGGAGTCATGGCCTGTAGCCACACTCTTTTCACAAAGTATTGGGATCTTAATCCCTCAACTCATCAAGTACAATTCCACTTCTTAACAAGTTCATCATCATGATTATAGAATCTGGGTATTTGAATCCTTATCTCATCATAGAACACTTGTTACTAGTTATTAGGTAACTTCATACCTTTAGGTCATCTGACCAAGGACATTATAATTCTTGCTACACAAAGTATTGCACATAGTTCACAAAGCTCATTTCACCTCTTATTACCCCTTAATAGGCAACAAGGCATATTATGGCTTATGAAGCTCATAAACAATCTAAGATAATTATCACATCATGTAACACACATGATTCATTAATTTTAGGTTACCTCTCACTAAGCAACAAGGCATATGAAAGCTTATATGGCGTATAGAACATTTTAAATATACAGAACATCATAGCCCATACATCGCTATGCTCATCTTTTCAACATATCTGCATGATTAGTAATCATGATACAATTACATATCAGTACCATGCAATACAAGGATTATCTTATTACATTCATAACCCATTAGTCTGTATTTGAGCTTCTCATAGGATTACTCTATGTTAGAACTTCACATAGCATCACCCTGTATTAGGGTTTCACATAGCATTAACTTGTATTAGGGTTTCACATAGCATTAACTTGTATTAGGGTTTCACATAACATTAACTTGTATTAGGGTTTCACATAGCATTACCCTATATTAGGGTTCACATAGCATTAACTTGTATTAGGGTTTCACATAGCATTACCCTATATTAGGGTTCACAAAGCATGGAATCAATGTGGATAACATAAGTATTCAATCATACTTATTTATTCTCATCATTCATCATTAAATGAATTATCAACACACAACATGAGTTTCTCTCTCATCTTTTCTAGAATATGATTACATCATAGTTTATGGGTTTGGATTAACCTTTTCATAAGGCATATTAGCCTACATTCAACAGGGTGCATTGCATCTCAACGTAACCATTGACATGACACATCTCATGTGTCATTCATCCAATTATATTGACTTATAACACGTCAAGGTATACCAGTATTGGGGCATTGGATGTGATATCTATCATATCTTGATGTATCACTTCCCTCAACACCTCTATCTTACTTGAGTTCATCCACTTAGCTTGTATTAGGGTGTTCCCCATCCTAATAATTTATGCACCAGTTCATCACATTTATCATGTAATGTATTGGTTATTAGTCACTCACTTAGATTATACAACCATTGCAAATACTATGGACTCATCCTTGAGTTTAGGAACTATTAATATAAGTATATCCATCATCAACCTCTCTAGGTCTTACATTCGTCAAAACATTAATCACTATTCCATTATTAGGAATCGTATTCTCCATATTTATAATTTGAGGATTCACATAGCATATTCCATATATTTATGGATTTCAAATAGTATTTCTCTTCAATAGAGTTTTACATAATCATCCTTCTATATCAGGGTTTCACCTAGTATTATGTGAAATTAGGATTTCACAACACATCACCCAGTGATAGGTCTTCACATAGAATTAGTAGCACTTCTCTATATTAGGGTTTCATGCACCTTACCCCTTTTTAGGGATTAAGGTTCACCATTCACATCCAAATAAGGTTTCTCTTACCTCATACCCAAATTAGGGTTAGGATCTACAATTCCTTTTAAATTAGGGTTTTCCTTCATTGTTACACTAAGTTAGGGTTACATCATCGCCCTGGATTATGATTTCACTGAGCTTGGCCCTAAATTAGGGTTTCACATAACCTTGCCCTAAATTAGGGTCAAGGTACATAAATTTTTTTAATGAGTATTTCATGATCTCATATTATGGATCAAACTCTGATTACACATTTATTCATAATGAGATAATTAGGGATTATTAAGTAAGCAATCATCTCTCCCATTCACTCTCCCTCTCATCCTCTCTAGGATGTTAATTACTCAAAGATTGATCTATGGTTAACTCTTCACTTAAGTACACATAGTTAGGGTTAACCTTCATAATCATCATTGGTCTACATCATTAAGAACCAAATAGCTAATTGAACTTTGATCATATAAGGTGTCCAAATGGTTTAACCAATTTGGACTATTAAAGGTCTTGGTCACTTAGACCTCAAACGGTCTTGGTCACTAAGTTCAAACGGTTTGAAACCGTTTAGCAAGGTTGGTTCTTGAAACCGTTTAGACAACACATCTTGAAACCGTATGAACTTGAGTCTCCAAACGGTTTGAGATTGTTTGGTCCCAAACGGTCTTGAGACCATTTGGACTCAAACAGTCTTGAGACCGTTTGGACCCAAACAGTCGTATGAACTTGAGTCTCCAAACGGTTTGAGATCGTTTGGTCCCAAACGGTTTGGAGACCATTTGGACTCAAACAGTCTTGAGACCGTTTGGACCCAAACGGTCTTGAGACCATTTGGTCCAAACCTTCTCAAAACTGCATGGACCAAAAAGGTACTTCAACACTTAATCGATTCAAGGTTTCATTCCATGGACCAATTATCAATTGAACCACTAAAGTATTCATCAATTGAACCACTGAATCACCATTCAATTAGACCTTCAATTTAGGGTTTTGAACCCAATTGAACTAGGTTTGATAATCAAGAAACCATTACTTAGGGTTTTGAAACTAAGGATCCATCAATGGTTGACATTGTGGAACCAATTCAATTGAAAACAATGAACCATCATCATTATATGTTATGACCTGACCTCAAACGGTCTTGAATGACCCCCAAACGGTCTTGGGATCATTTGGATGATCTCCAAACGGTCTTGAGAGTGTTTTCCCATTCCAACATCAAAATCCATGTCACCCAATTAGGGTTAGGAGCATTAGATTGATCATCAAATCAGCAATTCATTGCATTTCAATTTGGTATCTTTGGATCTTCAAATACCCAACCATACTCAAACCTATACCTTCAAACGGTCTTGCTTGACCTCCAAACGGTCTTGAGACCGTTTGGGAGATTCCCAAATGGTTTTGAAACCGTTTGGGTCAATCAACCCAAAACATCAACTTAATCAATTGGAAATTCAGCACTTAGTCGATTAGGGTTTGCAATTAAGGAATCATTCACAATTGAAACCTTCAAGATCAAACCAATTGAAACCATTGGATCAAGATCCAAGTACCACAACATATATCTTCAAACAGTCAACCATCTCAAATGGTCAACCATTCCAAATGGTTTGGAACCCAAACCACCAAACGGTTTGCAAATTGTTTGGTCACCAAACGGTTTGGTGAAACTGTTTGGACTCAAACATTGAAACTGTTTGGGTGACATAAGGGAGCAATGAGGTGACAATCACCACTGGACTAGAAAAGGTTGGAATACGAAGGTGTGATTTGGGAGGCGTGAGGTAAAGAGGAGGGTGAGAGGGAGGGAGCATGATCATGGGGGCGGAGGGGGCTATCAGGGTGGACGGCGAAGGTGGATATCAGGGTAAATGCACAAAGGGAGCTTTCAGTGTGGATGGTGGAGGGTGGGGTGGATGGGATGGAGGAGACGAAGTACAAGTGGGATGGAGCCTGGGGTTTGATTGGGGAAGGTTGGCCGACCCAACCGGAGAAAATTGGAGTACGCGAGAAAAGTTGAAATTTTCGGACATGTGAATATTTGAGAGTGGGGAGATGGGAAATAGTATAATTGGTAGAAGTGAAATATGTAGTTAATTTGAATTATTGAAACTACCTACATTTATTTCAGTTACATATTTAATATTTGTAAACAAAAGTAGTTTTAACTATAAATATAATATATGTAGTCAAAATAGTTGTAGCTAAATCATACTTTTTTTGTAGTGAATGATTGGTTTCTAGAAAGACTTCATTGCCACCCAAGTAATTGGAGAAGTTGGAGAACAACTTAACCTATCATTCATGATTGGTGTTACAATGATTGTATAGTTCCTTTGTCATTGATATCTAGATTGAACTCGAGTCATGAAACTGTTATCCTCTTCAACATTCAATCCATGTTCCTTGAACTAGAGCAGACTATCTGAGATATATGTAAACTCAATATCACATATTGACTCACATCAGCATGGCCATGCATTTCTCAGTCTCTCTTATCAAGTGGCCGGAATATCAAACTCCCGTAGGAATAAGGGCAAATTCCATCTACATCACTCACAGTCATCCCCATGTGTCACAGTGCACCCAAGCACCATCATTATGGCAATCCTTATTCAGGATCACGGTGGATGATGTCAAAGTACACCAAATGACATGTGATAAATGTAGTGACTTCAGGTCTAAGAACCACAATCACCACCATCATTATGAGATGTGACTCTAACTACCAATTATGGTATCCATGTGTCACTCTCAAGGTGGGTCTGTCTGATATGTTGTTCTCTAACAAGTATCTATGTATTTGGTTTGATATCTCCATATCACGGATAATGAGATTCTTCCATCAACCAACATACATTCTAATCTTATGTGTTATTGATGCCTATGGATATTCTACAATAACAACCGATTAGGGACAAAACAAGAATACATACTCTTAGCATACATATGATCTCATTGTTCAGGTCATCAACCCAAAAACATGTCATTGAGTATATTATTCTATAGAAATCTATAAGTTTTATGGTCATCTCACAATATAAAACACAAACATATAGATTGGAAACTTGCCTTTATTGGTATGATCAATGTAGTATTACAAATCGTTTATATCGTATCCCATTACAATCATCAAATGATAGTATCTATGGGCATACATACCAACAGATTCCCATTTGCACTTATACCCAATCACTCATGAATCTCAATCCAAGTGATCGAACATGTCTGTCATGTTTCTGCTGTGAAAGTGCTTTTGTGAGTGGGTCAGCCACATTGCTTTATGTAGGTACTCTGCAAATCTTCACATCTCCTTGTACGATCTCTCGTATGAGATGGAACCTCTGTAGAATATGTTTGGAATGTTGGTGCGATCTTGGTTCTTTAGCTTGTGCAATTGCTCTGTTGTTGTCGCAAAACAACTCAATTGCATCACCAGTGCTTAGAACCACTCCAAGTTTAGAAATGAACTTCTTGATCCACACATCTTCCTTTATAGCATTAGATGTGGCAATATATTCGGCCTCTGTTGTAGAATCTGCAATCATCTCTTTCTTGGAACTCTTCCAGCTCATAGCTCCGTTGTTTAGGCAAAACACAAATCCAGATTGCAATCTATAGTCATCTTTGTTAGTTTGGAAGCTAGCAATGGTGAAACCCTTTACCACGAGCTCTTCCTCACCACAATATACCAAGAATTGATCCTTAGTCCTTCTCAAGTACTTTAGGATGTTCTTTACGGCTGTCCAGTGACATTCACCTAGATCTGACTGATACTGGCTCGTCATGCTCAAAGCATACGATACATCAGGACGAGTACATACCATTGCGTACATGATAGATCCAATTGCTGATGCATATGGAATCTTACTCATGTGTGCTCATTCATCACATGAACTAGGACATTGGGCTTTAGAGATCATAACCCCATGGGACATGGGCAAGTTACCTCTCTTAGAACCCTCCATGCTAAGCCTCTTTAGCACCTTGTCAACGTATGTGCTCTGGCTTAGGCCTAGAAGCCTTCTAGATCTATCTCTATAGATCTTGATTTCTAGTATATAGGATGCTTCACCTAAATCCTTCATAGAGAAGGTCTTCCCCATCCAACCTTTTACTGTCTAAAGAGTAGGGATGTCATTTCCCATTAATAGTATGTCATCCACATACAATATGAGAAATATGATTGTGCTCCCACTAATCCTTTTGTAAAAACAAGGTTCATCTTCATTTTGACTAAAGACAAACTTTTTGACTACTTCGTCAAAATGTAGATACCAGCTCTGAGATGCTTGCTTCAATCCATAGATTGACCTTAGTAGCTTACAGACTTTATTGACTGCCTTTGGATTGATAAAACCCTCAGGTTGTGTCATGTACACATCCTCGAGTAAATTCTCGTTAAGGAATGTTGTTTTAACATCCATCTTCTAAATCTCATAGTCATGATAAGTTGCAACGACAAGCATGATCCTGATGGATTTGACCATGGCAACCGGTGAGAAGGTCTCGTCATAATCAACACCTTGAATTTGATGGAATCCTTTCGCAACCAATCTACCTTTATAGGTTTGAACATTTCCATCCATGTCGATCTTCTTCTTGAAGACCCACTTGCACCCTATGAGTTTTACCCCTTCGGGTGGATCCACAAAGGTCCATAACTTGTTGGTGTACATGGATTCCATCTCAGATTCCGGTCCCTTAGTAGCTTCTAGATAGAAAGTTGGCTCATCTGCTATGCCCAATTTGTCACTATTTTGAGTCATGAGAAATCCAAATCTCTCAGGCTCAAGTCGTGTCCTACTAGACCTACGAGGTTCTTGTGTTACATTTGGAACTTGAAATTCCAAAACAATTTGTGAGTCTTCATGTTCCTTATGTACCTCCTCAGGTTCTCTGTGTTCTTGTTGGTCTCGAACTTCTTTGAGCTCTACATTCCTCCCACTAATTATTTTGGAAATAAATTCCTTTTCAAGAAATATAGAAGTCCTAGAAACAAACACTTTGTTGTCAGTTGGTGTGTATAAGTAGTATCCCCGAGTTTCCTTAGGGTATCCAACAAAATAGCAATTTTCCAATTTGGGTCCAAGTTTTTCCGAAAATTGTTTCCTAACATAAGCTTCACATCCCCAAATCTTTAACATAGACAAATTGGGACGATTCCCATTCCATATCTCATATGGTGTCTTTTGAACCGATTTGGAAGGTACGTGGTTAAGTGTAAACATTGGGGTTTTAAGAGCATATCCCCAGAATGATATTGGAAGTCCGGATGAACTCATCATTGATCGTACCATGTCTAATAATGTACGATTCCTTCTTTTTGACACCCCATTATATTGTTGTGTACCAGGTGGAGTCCATTGTGATACAATACCATAGTCTCTCAGAAGGTCCTCAAACTCTTGGCTTAAGTATTCACCACCTCGATCTGAACAGAGTGCTTTAATACTCTTACCAAGTTGCTTCTCTACTTCATTCATGAAATTCTTAAACATTTCAAGAGTTTCTGACTTGTGTTTCATAAGATATACATAGCCATACCTATTGAGGTAATCAGTGAAAGTAATGAAGTATTGATAGCCGCCTCTAGCATTTGATCTAAAAGGTCCACATACATCAGTATGTATGAGCCCTAGCAGATCACTGGCCCTCGCATTATGTCCAGTGAAAGGAGTCTTGGTCATCTTCCCTAATAAACATGCCTCACATGTCTCTAATAATTCAAAATCAAAAGAGTCTAGATAACCATCCTTATGGAGTCTAGATATGCGCTTCTCATTTATGTGCCCAAGAGGACAATGCCATAAGTATGTTTTGTTTGAGTTGTCAAGTCTTAACCTTTTAGTATTTACGTTGTATATGATAGTCTCAAGTTCTAACAAGTAGATACCATAAGACATAGGGGCATTGCCATTAAAGATCTCATCTTTAGAAATAGAAATAATTCCATTCTTAATGTGAAATTCAAATCCACTCTTGTCCGTATAAGATACAGAAATAATATTTCTATTAATGGTAGGTACATAATAGCAATGATTACGACTGAACATGCGATAGCATCGATGGATGGAGCTAATCAATGATTACGACTGCACCATCGAGTATCATCCTGGTAAGGCGAATGTGGTAGCTGATGCGCTTAGCCGAAAGTCTTCTTCTTTTCCTTCAAATAAGGCACAGTTGAGTTCCCTGGTATGCCATAGACAGGATATGTTTGTCTCTTTGCGACAGATGAATATGCAGATGGAAGTTTCCTTGTTAGCTGGACTTTTAGCACATATGCAAGTTATGCCTACGCTGAGATAGAAGATCAAAATGCATAGCAAACAGATGATACTGTACAATTGATCAGATCAGAGTTTGGCAACGAAAAGCATGATGGGTTCCATGAGTTCGAGGATGGACTAGTTTGCTATCATAATAGGATGGTGGTTCCTAATGCTGATGATATGAGGAAGCTAGTGCTCGAGGAAGCACACACGTCGATGTATGCTATGCATCCAGGAGTCACCAAGATGTATCATAGTCTGAAGGACTTGTATTGGTGGCCCGGGTTGAAGAGGGATGTAGCTGAGTTCGTGGCAAGGTGTACGGTTTTTCAGCAAGTCAAGGCTAAGCATCAAAAGCCGGCAGGTACGTTACAACCCCTGCCGATACCGCAGTGGAAATGGGATCATATAACCATGGATTTCGTAGTTGGTCTACCCAGGACAACCAGGAATCATGATTCCATTTGGGTAATAGTGGATAGATTGATGAAGTCTGCCCATTTCATACCTGTGAAGACAACGTATACAGCCGAGAAGCTCGCTCGAGTATATGTGGATGAGATAGTACATTTTCATGGTGTGCCATCGACGATAGTTTCTGACAGAGGTCCTCATTTCACGAGTCATTTCTGGGAACAGTTGCACAAAGCGTTGGGAACGTAGTTGAAGTTCAGTACTGCCTTCCACCCACAGACAGATGGACAGTCTGAGAGGACTATTCAGATTTTGTAAGATCTCCTTCGAGCTTGTGTTTTGCAGTTCCTAGACAGTTGGGATGTACATCTCAGTTTGATAGAGTTTTCCTACAACAATATTTATCAGCGGAGCATTGACATGGCTCCTTATGAGGCCTTATATGGCAGGAAGTGCAGATCTCCGTTGTATTGGTATGAATCTGGTGAATATCAGCTTTTGGGTCCACAGTTAGTACAACAGAAAAGATCAAGGTGATACATCAATAGTTGAAAGCGGCACAAGACAGACAGAAGTCTTACGCAGACAATCGCCGACAACCTTTGGAGTTCCAGGTGGGAGATAAAGTGTATCTTAAAGTCTTGCCATGGAAAGGTGTGCTAAGGTTTGGCCGGAAAGGTAAGTTAGCACCCAGATTTATGGGGCCATACCCAGTCATAGCGCGTATGGGAAAGGTAGCTTACAAGTTAGAGTTGCCGCCAGAGTTGCACAGATTACATCCAGTGTTCCATATCAGTATGCTGAAGAAAAGTCATGCAGATTCAGGGACAGTGATACAGCCAGATGAAGTTGAGCTTAATGAAGATGTGACCTACGAGGAAGGTCCTGTGATGATCCTTGATAAGAGAGTTAAGAAGCTGAAGAGGAAGGACCTGGTTCTTGTGAAGGTTCTTTGGCATCATCGTGGCGTTGAGGAAGCCACGTGGGAGCTTGAGGAAGAGATGAGGAGGAAGTATCCCTCACTTTTCTCTTCGGATTTTGAGGATGAAAACCCTTTGTAGAGGGTTAGTTTGTAAGGACCCTGACCTCCGTTTAGGGCTTATACTGTTTGCTTTGCTTAACCCTGATGCTTGGTTGCTTGCTAATCACCTTTAGTGGTGATTAGGGTTTGTTGGTGTTGGTTAGGAGATGGAGGTGCTACTTGCAATATACCTAAGTTTAGGGTTTGTGGGCAAGTTTGTCACCTTGTGAGGTGTTCCTCCCTATCCTTGCTTCCTCTAGTGTTGAAGAGGAAGGTTTGGGCTCGTTGCTTGAGTTCTTGTTGGGCCTTGTGGTGCATTGCCTTTGCCTCTTTGGACATTGTTTCGGCAAGAGAGCTTGTATCGGCCAGTGGTGTGTCTCCTAGGGTTTGTGTCGTCCAGTGGAGTGGGTGTGTCGGCCATGGCATGGAGGTGTGTCGCCCATGGACCCTTTGACCTTCTTTGAGCTCGCTTGTGTCACCACTAGTGGACACTTGGTGCTTGATGTTTGCATGTGGAAATGGCCTTGGACATGTGTTTAGGGCATGTTATGAGTGGTGTCTATGCTCATGGACAAGTGTCCCTAGGTGGGTGACACCTTGCTTTGCTCTACCTTGGTTTCTCCTCCATCCTCTCCTATATATGTGCTTCCTTTCTCTTGCTAAGGATCCCTTTAGTTCCTTAGTCTCCCTCTCCTTGGTGCACGACACTCTCTTCTTTTGCAAGCTTGGTGGCCGATCCTTCTTGAAGTCTCCTTCTTCCTCTAGTGGTGGCCGAACCCTAGAGTGCTTTGCTCTCCTCCTTGTGCTGGTGCTTGGAGCTAGGAGCTTGGAGCTTGCTTAAGGCAGGTTACATAACTCCTAACCCTAACTACACTTCCTTCTTTTATGTTCTTATATGTTGCTTATGATCATATCGGCTATGCATGTTGTTAGTTTGGTTTCTTTCTTAGTTGCTTCTTGTTGGACGATCCTTGTTCTAGGGTTCTTAGTGAGCAACACTCCTTTCTCTCCTTGGTCTAGAGGAGTGAGCTTGAGTTCTAGTAATATGGGCAATACCCCTCTCTCGTTTAAGTTGAGAGGTGAGCTTGTGTTCTAGTTGCTTGAGCAACACCCTCCTCTCACCATGGACTTGATAGGTGAGCCTTGTTAGGGTTGTTTCTTGTGTCACCCGATTGGTGATAAGGGATGTGCAAGACCCCTCTCTCTCTTACTTGTTGAGAGGTGAGCCATCTTGTTGATCCATTAGGGTTTGGTGCCCTTGTGCTTAAGGTTGATGATGACCTTGTAGAGTTGCATCTTGACCGTATGATCTTGGGGAAGGTGTTGCCCGATATCCCTCTTAACCTTGACGTTTGGACGACACATGTGTGGCTGTGACGGGCGTCACCCTTGGTCTCTGCCTTATGCATGTCGGGCATCCCACCTTGATGAGTAACCTGCCTGATACATGTGTGATGGTTTGTTGTCGTTGTGCGTTGAAGTGTGGAGCTTGTTATCTAGTTGCTGGCATTGTGTCGGGCGTCATGCTCCTGGTTGCTGACCTTTGTGTGTCAGGCGTCACACGACAGGTCCTTGCCTTGTGTCGGCCGATGGGTCATGGGTAGATTGGTTAAGCGATAGGTCCCTGGTGCCCGATACACCTGACCTGAGGAGGTAGCCTAGTAGCCGTCATACCTTGGATGACCTGGAGCTATGTGGCTAGCTTGGTGTTGGGCGTCACGTCATAGTGATGATGCATGGTATAGTAACTTGTAGTAACCCTAGTCGTTGCACGACACAGAGATGTACAACGCACCATTGCATGACAAGGAATGAGCTGCACTTTGTACATGGATGCTGACGGAGCGTTGCACGATACCACAGTGCACGACACTAGTGAGTGCACGATATGCCTGACGCGCCGTTGCACGACATGGCATTGTGTGTTACACCCTAGGTGCTATCTTTTGTGAGGTTATGTGTTGGGCGATGGGTGAGGGTGCCCTGCTCGATACCACTTCTGGTGAGGGTACTCTTAGTGAGGGTCTTGCTCCTTATGGAAACCAATATGTTGGATGTTGTTCTTGTTAACATGTTTGGTTATGATGGTGACCCTTGAGATGCTTGATGGTAATCGTTATAGTAGAACTCATCTATGTAACTTGACATGAATTTACATGTGTTATGATCACAGGTTGAGAAATGTATGATAAAGCATATAATCATCAATATTGCCCTATGATTGATAATATGACCTTTCTGTACTAACCATGCAGGTGATGCATAGCCAGGTAAAGGGCTATGAGGTATATATGTTGAGTAACATTGCTTTAATGGTATGAGGGCTTGAGTTTGGCTAAAGTGTTGGGATTGCTATCCCATATTGATGAAGAATGCCTTGAGAGGGAGTGACACTATGTGATAAGGGATTGAGATCCCATGGCAATGTGATGATCCTTGATATGGATCTAGATGATTGGCAAGAGGCCAGGTGATAACATGTAATGTTGAATCCTTGTGATGGATCATGATGATGTTGATTACAGTAAAAGCATAATAGTGAGTTTCATACTGTTTATTCTTTTTATAGTTGCATGTTATACAACTTGGTTAAATCTTGCAATCCATATAAAACATACTAATTAATCATAGTGGAATATATTATGTAGTTTCACTATCCATAGATCCATCATCGTCAGGAGCTGGTGATGGTGAAACAGGTTCTCCTGCGGGTTAACCTGGAAGCGCATATTGTTGAATATGTGTGGTTTCTCCTAGCCTAAAATAGAGAGGGAATCGAGTGCAGCTGTGGTTGCAGACTCGGGATATATATATATAGAGCATGATGAACAGGCCCATGGCTCAGAGTGATAGAGCATGAATGCGTTCATGGCTCAGAGCACGGTGAACAGGCCCGTGGCTCAGATATACTAGCACTGAGACCTGTACCGAGGCGGGCTAGAGGAAGGGTAGCCTATGGAGCTGACCATGTGGCTGAGGCCATTTAAGCATGAGACTGCGGTCCTACTTGTGTTGTACTCATGCACTGACCACGAGGCGGAGAGGTCATGGAGTCCGACTCTTCCATTGACCTTGTATGGCACCGACTTGGGTTTTGCAACCGAAGGTTGGATTTGAGCGGTACGACTCACTTCCTCAGGGCATAACAATACGTAAATCAGCCGAATAGTATTTATTGCTTAAGACAAAACACAGAACATTGATTAAGGCCTTGCTTGTGTAGTTAATCTTGTTATACTTGCAGTTACTTACACGTTCCTTATGTTATGAGGTAAGATCTTATAAATCTTATCTTGTTAATCATATTCCATAAAGGGTTACTTGGGTATATGCCTTCCGTACAGTCTGGTAAGAATAGTCTTGTTATATAAACTGCTCTTGTTGTACCTTTTATCCGTTATTTGATGTTGTTGCCTTCATCTTCCTTTGGTTTTATAGTTTTGGCGGGGAGTTATGTTTCTCACTGGGACTGTTTGTCTCACCCCACTAGTTGACACCCTTTTTAGGTGTTTGGGCTAGACGTGGTGGTGGTCGCGGAGTTGCGGCCGAGCAGCAAGATGAGCAGTAGAAGGCAAGCATGGGATATGATGCTATTTTGGTTGTTTTGGTAGTAGAGTCTTAGAGTCATCCTTGTACTCTCAGGTCCTTGGAGGTGTTTTGACGTTGTTGCACGAAGTATAGTCGTTGATTTTTGTACATCCTGTTGTTGGCCGGATGTGGGCCTTTATGTATGTATAAACAGGTGATGAACTTGTGGGATGACAGGGCAGCTGATCTCCTAAGCTGTGGACACGTGTCAAGATCTTGTAATGTTTATATAACCTATTTCCTTGTAGGATGAGGACCCAAATGTAATAGTTTCTCAGTTATTCCGCTTTCTGCAATCCGTTTTAATTAACCCGTGTTTTTGGTAATCTGTGGTTTATGGTAATTTCCGCACGTTTTCGCGTAACATCTCGTTGTCTGTGTGATAGTGGGATGTGTTTCCACAAGTTTTGGTATCAGAGCTCTGGGTTCGCTGAGTCTACAGGGATTTAGGACTAGGTTGTGTCTGTTCTTGTGAGTTTGCCAGATTTTCTTACAATCATCTTCTGACCTCAGCGGAAGAAAAGCCAAGATGTCTGGAAACTATGAAGAACATGCTGCTGAGAACAGCGATGCTACAACAGTTGATGGAGCTATAGGGAATGCACATGAAGATCGGGTGCCTGAGGTCCCCCAACCTGACCCAACAATTCTTGAACACCCTGCCTACCAATAACTTATGGGGCAGATGATGGCTACGATGAATCTCATGGTAGAGAGATTGCCAGTGCCTCCATCGAGAGCACAGACTCCCCATGGAGAAACATCGGGTATTGGGAAGACCTTTGAGCGGCTTCGCCGAGTCGGAGCTTCGGACTATGCTAGAACGGTTGATCCAGCGAATGCAGATCTGTGGCTGACAAGTCTTGAGAAGGCTTTCCGGATCCTCGACATCCCCAAAGCAGACAAAGTAAAGCACGCTGTCTACCTTCTGAAGGGTAGTGCTGGTCACTGGTGGACCATCGAGGAAGAAAAATGACCTGGTGAGGTGATCGGTTGGGAGGTTTTCCGGTGCGAGTTTGTCAGCAGATACTTTCTGAAGACGTATTTGGATGAGAAGATCAGCCAGTTTGAGCACTTATGCCAAGGAACGATGAACATCACTGAGTATGAAGCCAGTTTAATGGATCTGTTGAGGTTTTGTCCTCACATGGCAACGACAGATGAAGAACAGATCAGACATTTTGAGAAAGGTTTGAGTGCTGAGCTAACAACACCTACTTCTGCGTTGGAGAACCGAGAGCGGTTTTCTATGTTTGTGGAATCAGTCCAGAGGATTGAACGGTCGGTAAGGGAGAAAAGAGAATCCATATCTAAGAAGAGGCCTACTCAGTTCCAGGTACAGAGGTTTGGTGGCTTCAAGAAGCCAAGGTTTTCAGCACCGTCAGTGATGAGTGGTTCTAGTGTACCGTCGCAGTGGTCTCCGAGTAAGGGAACAATATATGTTTCCTCGCCGTCTAAGGCACATAGTACAACTTCTATGGCAGTGACAGGGCCGTCTAGGCTACAACAGCGAGACCAGTCATGCCATTTGTGTGGTCAGATCGGGCATTGGAGGTCAAATTGCCCAAACAGAGATGTTGAAGTGACACAGCAGCCGAGGCAGAATCAATAAGGGTCAGATAGACAGCAGCCCAGTAGTAGCAGAGGGCGAGGACGCGGTCAAGTGTCGCAAGCGGGATCGTCTGCTCAAGGAAGTAGAGGACGTGGACAACAAGCAATGGCTCGATTCGATGCTATGAGTCAGCCAGAGGCGATAGTCAGCCCGCGAGTGGTGATAGGTCAGATGGAGTTATTTCGTTCTGATATGTCTTCTTCTTGCTTTATATATGTGCTAGTTGACCCGGGTGCTACACACTCTTTTATCGCCTATAGTATGCTTGAAAACTGTCATTTACTTGTTAGTTGTAAGAAAGATAGCTTGTTGTTAGAAACCCCTATTGATGGTTCCTCGATGCTTCGAGAAGAGTGTCCATCTTGTATCTTATCTTTTTCGGGACATCGCATACAAGTGGATCTTATACCACTTGATATGCATGGTTTCGATGGTATCCTTGGGATGGATACCTTAGAGAAGTCTAAGGTTGTTTTGGACTGTGGTTCCAAGAAGGCAGTGTTTGACGATGATGGAGAGAAGTGGATCTTCCAAGGAGATAGGAAGATTCTTCCGACGTGTCTGGTATCATCTATGGTGGCAGAGAAGTTGCTACGACAAGGATGTGAGGCGTTCTTAGCTCACGTTGTGAGTACCATTGTAGATACCAAGGCGAAAGGTCCTAGCCTGGAGGAGGTGTCGGTCGTCTGAGAGTTTGCAGATGTGTTTCCTAATGAGTTCCCTGGTGTTCCTCCACCCCGAGAGATAGATTTCGAGATCAATCTGGTTCCAGGAACGCAACCAGTTGCACAGACACCGTATAGGATGGCTCCAGTAGAGATGGCAGAGCTTAAGAAGTAGTTGTAAGAGTTGTTGGAGAAAGGTTTCATCCGACTGAGTACGTCGCCTTGGGGTGCTCCAGTGTTGTTTGTTAAGAAGAAAGATGGATCGATGCGGTTATGTATAGATTACCGACAGTTGAACAAGGTCACGATCAAGAACAAGTACCCGTTACCGAGGATAGATGATCTGTTCGATCAGTTGTGTGGTGTTGTAGTGTTTTCAAAGATCGATCTACGGTCCAGATATCATCAGTTGAGGATTAAGCCGGATGACATACCAAAGTCAGCTTTTAGGACAAGGTATGGTCACTTCGAGTTTGTGGTTATGCCGTTTGGGCTAACCAATGCACCTGCTGCTTTCATGGATTTGATGAACAGAGTGTTACGTCTGTTCCTAGATCAGTTTGCTGTAGTCTTTATAGATGACATATTGATCTATAGTCAAGACATGGAAGAGCATGAGCGACATCTTTGACTAGCGTTGACTCTTCTTCACCAACATCAGTTATATGCCAAGTTCAATAAGTGTGAGTTCTGGTTGGAAGAGGTTACTTTCTTGGGTCATGTGTTATCTACTGAAGGAGTCAAAGTGGACCCGAAGAAGGTAGAGTCCGTTGCAGAATGGGAACAGCCGAAGACACTGACAGAAGTTCGTAGTTTCCTGGGTTTAGCATAATACTACAGAAGGTTTATCAAGGACTTCAGTGCGATTGCGTTGTCGATGACAAAGTTGACCAGAAAGGATGTACCTTTTGTCTAGGATGATCGTTGTCAGCAAGCTTTCCAAAGTTTGAAGGAAAGGCTGACTAGTGCTCCAGTACTAGTGCTGCTAGAGCCTGGAAAGGGCTATGTTGTTTTCTATGATGCTTCCAAGAAAGGTTTAGGTTGTGTGCTAATGCAGGAATATCATGTGGTTTCTTTTGCTTCGCGACATCTTAAGAAACACGACGAGAACTATCCGACTCATGATTTGGAGTTGGCAGTAGTGGTTCATCCGTTAAAGATTTGGAGACACTATCTTTACGGGGAAGTGTGTCAGATCTTTACAGATCATAAGAATCTGAAGTACATCTTTTCGCAGAACGAGCTGAATATGCGACAACATCAATGGATGGAGCTAATCAATGATTACGACTGCACCATCGAGTATCATCCTGGTAAGGCGAATGTGGTAGCTGATGCGCTTAGCCAAAAGTCTTCTTCTTTTCCTTCAAAGAAGGCACAGTTGAGTTCCCTGGTATGTCATAGAGGGGATATGTTTGTCTCTTTGCGACATATGAATATGCAGATGGAAGTTTCCTTGTTAGCTGGACTTTTAGCACATATGCAAGTTAATCCTACGCTGAGACAGCAGATCAAATATGCAAAACAAACAGATGATACAGTACAATTGATCAGATCAGAGTTCGGTAGCGAAAAGCGTGATGGGTTCCATGAGTTCGAGGATGGACTAGTTTGCTATCATAATAGGATGGTGGTTCCTGATGATGATGATCTGAGGAAGCTAGTGCTCGAGGAAGCACACACGTCGATGTATGCTATGCATCAAGGAGTCACCAAGATGTATCATAGTCTGAGGGACTTGTATTGGTGTCCTGGGTTGAAGAGGGATGTAGCTGAGTTTGTGGCTAGGTGTGCGGTTTGTAAGCAAGTCAAGGCTGAGCATCAAAAGCCAGTAGGTACGTTACAACCCCTACCGATACCACAGTGGAAATGGGATCATATAACCATGGATTTCATAGTTGGTCTACCCATGACAACTAGGAATCATGATTCCATTTGGGTAATAGTGGACAGATTGACGAAGTCTACCCATTTCATACCTGTGAAGACAACGTATACAGCCGAGAAGCTCGCTCGAGTATATGTGGATGAGATAGTACGTTTGCACGGTGTGCCAGCGACGATAGTTTCTGACAGAGGTCCTCAGTTCACGAGTCGTTTCTGGGAACAGTTGCACAAAGCGTTGGGAACATAGTTGAAGTTCAGTACTGCCTTCCACCTGCAGACAGATGGACAGTCTGAGAGGACTATTCAGATTTTGGAAGATCTCCTTTGAGCTTGTGTTTTGCAGTTCCTAGACAGTTAGGATGTACATCTCAGTTTAATAGAGTTTTCCTACAACAATATTTATCAGTGGAGCATTGACATGGCTCCTTATGAGGCCTTATATGGCAGGAAGTGCAGATCTCCGTTGTGTTGGTATGAGTATGGTGAATATCAGCTTTTGGGTCTTGAGTTAGTACAACAGACAATAGAAAAGATCAAGGTGATACAGCAACAGTTGAAATCGGCACAGGACAGACAGAAGTCTTACGCAGATAATCACCGACGACCTTTGGAGTTCCAGGTGGGAGACAAAGTGTATCTTAAAGTCTCACCATGGAAAGGTGTGCTAAGGTTTGTACGGAAAGGTAAGTTAGCACCCATATTTATGGGGCCATACCCAGTCATAGCGCGTATGGGCAAGGTAGCTTACGAGTTAGAGTTGCCGCCAGAGTTGCACAGACTACATCCAGTGTTCCATATCAGTATGCTGAAGAAAAGTCATCCAGATTCAGGGATAGTGATACTGCCAGACGAAGTTGAGCTTGATGAAGATGTGACCTACGACGAAGGTCATGTGTTGATCCTTGATAAGAGAGTTAAGAAGTTGAAGAGGAAGGACCTGGTTCTTGTGAAGGTTCTTTAGCATCATCGTGGCATTGAGGAAGCCACGTGGGAGCTTGAGGAAGAGATGAGGAGGAAGTATCCCTCACTTTTCTCTTCGGATTTTGAGGACGAAATCCCTTTGTAGAGGGTTAGTTTGTAAGGACCCTGACCTCCGTTTAGGGCTTATCCTGTTTGCTTTGCTTAACCCTGATGCTTGGTTGCTTGCTAATCACCTTTAGTGGTGATTAGGGTTTGTTGGTGTTGGTTGGGAGCTGGAGGTACTACTTGCAATATACCTAAGTTTAGGGTTTGTGGGCAAGTTTGTCACCTTGTGAGGTGTTCCTCCCTCTCCTTGCTTCCTCTAGTGTTGAAGAGGAAGGTTTGGGCTCGTTGCTTGAGTTCCTGTGGTCTTGTTGGGCCTTGTGGTGCATTGCCTTTACTTCTTTGGACCTTATGTCGGGAAAGAGAGCTTGTATCGGCCAGTGGTGTGTCGCCTAGGGTTTGTGTCGGCCAGTGGAGTGGGTGTGTCGGCCATGGCATGGAAGTGTGTCGCCCATGGACCCTTTGACCTTCTTTGACCTCATTTGTGTCACCACTAGTGGACACTTGGTGCTTGATGCTTGCATGTGACAATGGCCTTGGACATGTGTTTAGGGCATGTTATGAGTGGTGGCTATGCTCATGGACAAGGGTCCCTAGGTGGGTGACACCTTGCTTTGCTCTACCTTGGTTTCTCCTCCATCCTCTCCTATATATGTGCTTCCTTTCTCTTACTAAGGATCCCTTTAGTTCCTTAGTCTCCCTCTCCTTGGTGCACGGCACTCTCTTCTTTTGCAAGCCTGGTGGCCGATCCTTCTTGAAGTCTCCTTCTTCCTCTAGTGGTGGCCGAACCCTAGAGTGCTTTGCTCTCCTCCTTGTGGTGGTGCTTGCTTAAGGTGGGTTACATAACTCCTAACCCTAACTACACTTCCTTCTTTTATGTTCTTATATGTTGCTTATGATCATATCGGCTATGCATGTTGTTAGTTTGGTTTCTTGCTTAGTTGCTTCTTGTTGGCCGATCCTTGTTCTAGGGTTCTTGGTGAGCAACACTCCTTTCTCTCCTTGGTCTAGAGGAGTGATCTTGAGTTCTAGTAATATGTGCAATACCCTTCTCTCGTTTAAGTTGAGAGGTGAGCTTGTGTTCTAGTTTCTTGAGCAACACCCTCCTCTCACCATGGACTTGATAGGTGAGCCTTGTTAGGGTTGTTTCTTGTGTCGCCCGATTGGTGATAAGGGATGTGCAAGACCCCTCTCTCTCTTAGTTGTTGAGAGGTGAGCCATCTTGTTGATCCATTAGGGTTTGGTGCCCTTGTTCTTAAGGTTGATGATGACCTTGTGGAGTTGCATCTTGACCTTATGATCTTGGGGAAGGTGCTGCCCGATATCCCTCTTGACCTTGAGCTTTGGACGACACATGTGTGGCTGTGACGGGCGTCACCCTTGGTCTCTGCCTTGTGCGTGTCGGGCATCCCACCTTGATGAGTAACCTGCCCGATACATGTGTGATGGTTTGTTGTCATTGTGCGTTGAAGTGTGGAGCTTGTTATCTAGTTGGTGGCGTTGTGTCAGGCGTTATGCTCCTGGTTGCTGACCTTTGTGTGTCAGGCGCCACACGACAGGTCCTTGCCTTGTGTCAGCCGATGGGTCATGGGTAGATTAGTTAAGCGATAGGTCCCTGGTGCCCGATACACCTGACCTGAGGAGGTAGCCTAGTAGTCATCATACCTTGGATGTCCTGGAGCTATGTGGATAGCTTGGTGTTGGGCGTTACGACATAGTGATGATGTCTGGTATAGTAACCTGTAGTAACCCTAGTCGTTGCATGACACAGATATGTACAAAGCACCGTTGCACGAAAAGGAATGAGCTGCACTTTATACATGGATGGTGACGGAGCGTTGCACGATACCACAGTGCACGACACTGGTGAGTGCACGATATGCCTGACGCGCCGTTGCACGACATGGCATTGTGCGTTACACCCTAGGTGTTTTCCGTTGTGAGGTTATGTGTTGGGCGATGGGTGAGGGTGCCCTGCCCGATACCACTTCTGGTGAGGGTACTCTTAGTGAGGGTCTTGCTCCTTATGGAAACCGATATGTTGGATGTTGCTCTTGTTAACACGTTTGGTTATGATGGTGACCCTTGAGATGCTTGATGGTAATCATTATAGTGGAACGCACCTATGTAACTTGACATGACTTTACACGTGTTATGATCATAGGTTGAGAAATGTATGATAAAGCATATAATCATCAATATTGCCCTATGATTGATAATACGACCTTTCTGTACTAACCATGTGGGTGATGCATAGCCAGGTAAAGGGCTATGAGGTATATATGTTGAGTAACATTTCTTTAATGGTATGAGGGCTTGAGTTTGGCTAAAGTGTTGGGATTGCTATCCCATATTGATGAAGAATGCCTTGAGAGGCAGTGACACTATGTGATAAGGGACTGAGATCCCATGGCAATGTGATGATCCTTGAGATGGATCTAGATGATTGGCAAGAGGCCAGGTGATAACATGTAATGTTGAATCCTTGTGATGGATCAGGATGATGTTGATTATAGTAAAAGCATAATAGTGAGTTTCATACTATTTATTCTTGTTATAGTTGCATGTTATACAACTTGGTTGAATCTTGCAATCCATATAAAAGATACTAATTAATCACAGTGGAATATATTATGTAGTTGCCCTGACCATAGATCCATCATCGTCAGGAGCTGGTGATGGTGAAACAGGTTCTCCTGCGGGTTAACCTGGAAGCGCATATTGTTGAATATGTGTGGTTTCTCCTAGCCTAAAATAGAGAGGGAATCGAGTGCAGCTGCGGTTGCAGACTCAGGATATATATATATATATATATATGTTGAGCATGGTGAACATGCCCATGGCTCAGAGTGATAGAGCATGAATGCATTCATCTCTTAGAGCACGGTGAATAGGCCCGTGGCTTAGATATACTAGCGCCGAGACCTGTACTGAGGCGGGCTAGAGAAAGGGTATCCTATGGAGCTGACCCTGTGGCTGAGGCCATTTAAGCATGAGACTACGGTCCTGCTTGTGTTGTACTCGTGCAGTGACCATGAGACGGAGATGTCATGGAGTCCGGCTCTTCCATTGACCTTGTATGGCACCGGCTTGGGTTTTACAACCGAAGGTTGGATTTGAGTGGTACGACTCACTTCCTCATGGCATAACAATACGTAACTCAGCCGAATAGTATTTACTACTTAAGACAAAACACAGAACATTGATTAAGGCCTTGCTTGTGTAGTTAATCTCGTTATACTTGTAGTTACTTACACGTTCCTTATGTTATGAGGTAAGATCTTATAAATCTTATCTTGTTAATCATGTTCCATAAAGGGTTACTTGGGTATATGCCTTCTGTACAGTCTGGTAAGCCTGATGGTAAGAATAGTCTTGTTATATAAACTACTCTTGTTGTACCTTTTATCTGTTATCTGTTGTTGTTTCCTTCATCTTCCTTTGGTTTCATAGTTTTGGCGGGGAGTTATGTTTCTCGCTGGGACTGTGTGTCTCACCTTGCTGGTTTACACCCTTTTTAGGTGTTCAGGCTAGATGTGGTGGTGGTCGCGGAGTTGCGGCCGAGCAGCAAGACGAGCAGTAGAAGGCAAGCAAGGGATATGCTGCTATTTTGGTTGTTTTGGTAGTAGAGTCTTAGAGTCATCCCTGTACTCTCAGGTCCTTGGAGGTGTTTTGACGTTGTTTCACGAAGTATAGTCGTTGATGTTTTGTACATCCTGCTGCTGGCCGGATGTGGGCCTTTATGTATGTATAAACATGTGATGAACTTGTGTGATGAGAGGACAACTGATCTCCTAAGTTGTGGACAAGTGTCAAGATCTTGTAATGTTTATATAACCTATTTTCTTGCAGGATGAGGACCCAAATGTAATAGTTTCTCAGTTATTCCTCTTTCTGCAATCAGTTTTAATTAACCCGTGTTTTTGGTAATCTGTGGTTTCTGGTGATTTCCGCACGTTTTTGCGTAATACCTCGTTGTCTGTGTGATAGCGGGATGTGTTGCCACAATTACACTCCCACTATTTTATTCAAAGTGATAGCCCTCACTATCAACTCAGAAGATTGCAACGTACAACCTTCTAGTGAGCCAAGATCCAAAATAATTGGATCAATGCCCAGCCAACGCCAGCGTCAAAGACCAAATACTAAGGTAGGCAACTTTTGCCAATTGCATCATATGAAACTCTTAGATAGATGATCATGCACAATTCCTTGCCATGATGCATCTGTGTGCCTCTAGATACTTGATCCTATCAAGGTTCCCTAGTTAAGTCCAACCCATAAGACAACATGATGAATGTGCACCCTGCGGAGGCAAACCCACACACCCACCATCACACTTCCACGAGATAGACAGTGTACCACATAGAGGCGTGCGAACACATAGTCGAGCAAGCTTTTCATGTGTGTTGTTTTATGGAAGGCAACAAAAACTTAATATAATTAATCGAGGGGTTTTATTAATACATATACATATCCAAACACCAAATACTTATTATACGTATCATATACTACTATATTCACAACCACAAATGATAGGCATGCAATCACAAACACAAATACATCGGTTATGGCCATATTATTGTAATCCTTTGGAGCAACAAAGGATTACGGTCCACCTATGTTCTTATGCATCTCATGAAACAACACATATGAATCAACCTGTAAGGATCAACATTACAATGAACAACTTCATGGATGCTCTGTGAGGTTGGAAATGCAAGTTGCTTCTTAGAATTGGATCTTCATGTTGCTTCTCCATGGATTCTCCTTGGATTTGAATCTTCAGGTTGCTTCTTGAAATTGGATCTTCATGGTGCTTCTCCATGGACACTCCTTAGAGTTGGATCTTCAAGTGGCCTCCTTACATCAAGTTTACAAAGACTAAAACTAATTCTATCTCAATTACATCATATGAGTACAAATATAAAGGGAAGGAATCAATTACATTTTGAAATAAGAGATGAGGCTCGACATGCAAGCCAAATACTTTATAGAAAAGATCCACGTACAACCATTATACATCCATAGAATTCTCAAACAAACATGCCCACAAGATTCACAACCACATGCATTCACAAAAGGGGATACTAGGCCATAACCGTGCATGCATTCACCACATAAAATAGAACTTTAATGGCGACATCTATGATATCATAGGTATATCTACATATATGTATATACGTATTAAAATTGCAATACTTTTAAAGTGGGACATTCCCCATAACTAAAATTTTGACTCCCATGCAGACTATGCGGGGTACACAGGGGCAGCGCCCCTGTGCGGGGATCCCACTGAAAGGTCTACAGAATTTTACTTCCGTGCACTTAGGAAAATCAGTATTTTCCATAGTCAACCCCGTCTGAAACATAAAAAATAGAAGCATGTGGCATATGTGGAATTAGGTTTAGATTTGCACATTAGCAGTTTTAATTCACATCATATGCAACATAAAAAACAATATACAGTGATTCGATCATATTGAAACGAATCCAAATACACCGTAGATCGACGCTGCTCTGATACCACTATTGGGTTTTGTGGAGAAAACATGCGCGGAGGAAGCAACAAAAATTCCACGCAACACAAAATAGGATCTCATCGACAAAAGCGTATTCATAATGAGTGTTTGCGGGATGTACCTTATCGCGGAGCAAGTCCGGCGATGTCCCAATGCACGATGGTGTGCAATGATGCTAGCCTACACAGACAAAACTTCTCTCATGTTCAAAAAGTGCATCGCAGGAAGATCTGGCGGTGCTCCTTTCATGCGGTGATGTACACCTCTTGTAGCGTGTACGCATGATTGTAGATGTCCTCTGAACGCAGGCGTCTCAGCATCTACATCTCTACTTGATCTACATGGATGGACTAGAACTCCATGTTGTGCTTCCTAAGCCAGTGGGAAGGAGTCATCTTTGTGCGGTGACGTGCTAGCATTGCGATTCTCTCCTTTCTTTCCTGAGGATGGTGACGACTAGGGTTTACGTACGTGAGCATAAACTGAAAAGCCTCTCTTAATATTTGATATAGATATTAGCCGTCAAACTCATTTAAATAGGAGACCAAGGGAAGTAGGGTTTCCTAAACCCATCGGTAAATAGAAACACTACGTTAATTAAAATTCTCGTGGATTGATTAGAATATTATGGAATTCATTAATTAACCAAATAATCACATTAATTGATTAATTAACATCTGACTCCATGCAATCGCTCGGGATGGCTCTCTGGGCACATATACCAACACGATAATGTGATGCCTTTAGATAAGGATCTCATGGCTATGAGAATGAGCCGTGATCCATCCTCGCACAACTGCTCAGCCATGTGGACAAGTCGCAACATTGTCTGTCCAGTGGCATGAAACCTCAAAGGCACAGGACCGTGCGACCCCAAGGTGGCGAGACATTGGTTGGTGACTGTTGGTGTATCCGAACTGCCTGATGGTGGTGGCCAATGACTATGGGAGTCAATCACCCTTGAGGTCACAGTAGAACACATAGCGAGAGACTTGGAACCACGGGCACAAGTCAGAGCATGAGGCATTGGATTCAATATCAACGGTCGATGTTGATCAAATAATGAAATGTAACACCCTTAACCATATTTCTCTACAGTTTCAATGGAAAGGTCCTAAAAATCATATCTTACACATACTTTGGCCAAATATGGCACATAATATATGAATTTTGATCCTTTTTATGATATGTATCCATTGGTACTTGTCTCATAATCTAAACATTATTGTAGCTCTTTTGTTTTTTGTAAAATGTTGCTTTGAGGCCTTTGAAGTTATTCTATGCTACTATGTGCTCAACCCTAATTTGTTATGTACCAAAACATAATGATTACTCTATTTTAGTAACTTTTCTTAACACTGGACTTGACTACATGCTTTGGAACATCTTGATGTTTCCTTAATGACTGCTTCTAGCCTAAATGACTCTTTGTACACACATGCTTGACGTGGCTTAAACAATAATCATACCTTTATCTATTTTGTTAGCATATGGTTGTCCCACTTTGAAATCAGTAACCGATATGGGATTTTGACATGATTAACTATGCCCTATACCTTTTTGCCTTGATCTAACCATTATGACCCTAAAGATTCACCTTTGAACCTTGTTATGCCCTAAAGTATGATGATTGAGTAATTTGTGTTTGGAACTTAAATACTTATATAAAAGTGAATTATTATTATTCAAATCGCTATGTGCACTCATTAGTCGGCCCTTAAATGACTTGTTTCATGAAATTCCATGTAGCTTACTCATGTACTCTCTTGACTACATGTAGCACCTAGTGTGATCTAAATGTGAATGCTACTTGTTTGAGATATAACCTTGTTAAGAGCATTCCCAAATGTTACACATGTATCTTAAGACTAAAAATTAGTAGAATTATCATGATATTACTGTATAATCCTAAATTGATCCACTTAGTGCTTCTATGTCTTAGACATGTACAATATTGCATGAATGAAGTATGACTAGTTATGATCTTGCATGTTTAAATGATGATGATAATCTAAATCACATTCTTCCTCTATAATCAAATCAGACCTTATCCTTTCCTAGAATTACACATGATGTGGATGTATCACCTAGACCTAAGATGTTGATGTGGCCTTTGAACTATGATTGATTGATTTCTTGCACGTATGGAACTTTGGACCTAAGTTGGTCTATTTAAAACCTAGTTCTAGACTTCTAGGGGAACATCCACATGATTTATATCATGTTTAACTTAATCAAACCTAGTGATCTAAGACTTTGTGTTCTTTATGTTTAAATCCTAGGTCCATGTTGGCTTGGTTCTTCTCTAAGTATCTTACTCAAGAATCATAACTCTTAAGGTACACCTAATCTCTTGACCCTACTATGTTATTGGCTTTTTTGTATGTATAGTTGTATGAATGATTGGCTAGATAATTATTGGTTTGAGCTACTTGTTCCCTATCATTAGTACTTTGTTTTTCTTGAAAATATAATGAACATACCTTTAACATAATTGAACTTGTCCATTATAAAAACCTTGTGTACCTATGTTTATTCTCAGGGTAGGGAACTATATAGGCATGTTGAAAATAGGGTTATCTCATTGACTTAGGTCTTCAGGTCCCTCACGTATATAAAAGAGTTGGCTAATGTTGAGCACCCTTACAGACCCTTCCTTTGAGGAAGCTAGTCAATTGCCATAATATGTTGTTAAGTATAATGCAAATACACTTAAAACATGCTTTGTATAAAACAACATCGTTAATTGTGATAAAGAGAGGCATTATCTCCCCCTTTCCCATGCCTATGATTAAGGCCAAACATTTGAGAGGGTGGTATACCAAGGCGGCAGTTGGGATTTGAACTCGGGTCCCTTCGTGAGGAGACATTGTGCTTGACCACTTGATCCACTCCTTGTTGTCTAAAAACACCATTAATTGTTCTCTCCTTGTTCCATCTTCTTTCTTATTATGGTGTTTCTATCCAAGCAACTTTTATATTACTCATAAAATGTGGTTACTCATAAACTTTTATATGGTGTACTTAATGCTTTAACATTAATATGTTTATTTATCTAATTTTTTGTTTCTAAATGAAGATCAACTACACTTAATATTCTAAGCTCTAAAATAAATCACCAATTGTTATCTTGATTATAGAAATGGGTACATGCTTCTCTATCCCCTTTTAGTATCTTGTTATATCGTGTTGTTACTACTTTTACATATATTGCCAGTGTGAGATAATTGTTCCATTCTACAGACAGACGTCCAAGTCCACTCGCCTTTGGCTTTATAGCCATTAGGAGTGTGGAATTAGGGTAACAAACAGTTTCATGACAAATGGTATTAGAGCAAAACACATAGGCCTCTATATATGTTTAAGGCATATCATCTCTTAAGAACCCAGGAAGAACTAAAACCCTTTCCTCAATGTTTAGAGAGTCTTCTAGCATCTCATCTCTTATTTAACGACCACCTAAGCCACACATTAGATGATTAGTTAGCTTCTCATCTTCTCATGTGATTCTTCTACACACAACTATCAAATACATGATCTCTCCATTATGGGTAGCTTATGTATGGGAAAACTAAAATTTGAATAAATTGGTAAAAGTTGAGTAAAGTGATGAAGATTCCATTATCTGACCTTAAATTGAAAACTTGTTCCTAATGAAAAGTACTCTTCGAGTTAAGAACTAATGTATGACCCCTCCGATCATGTAAACTCAACTTTACTGAATCTAGACCACATGCTTTGTATCTTTGAGGTAAAATGATAATAATCTTGATAATATGAGATAAGGAGAATTTGCACATTATACCTCATAGTTTATGAGGTCCCTTTTTTATTAAATCCATGGTGCCCTATTCTTGACCAAACCTTAAACATGATTAAGAAAATTTCCCCTACTTGATATATACGATGAGTATGCCTTGGAATAACTATGATCTTAGACTCTCAAAATCATGATGAAAGACTTTAGTACAAGAGGCATCTTCCCTATTGATTCCTAAGCCTCTTAGTGATCCCAATTTTAAATGATATGATGGACATGTATCTCACTCTTGTGCTATTATGCTCTACTCTTGGAGTTCCCAATTTGACTTCTCTACTTCTAAAATATACCCTTACCTTGATCAAGAAAGGAAGGGAAAACAATCATGACCTTGATCTTCCAAAAATCTTGAAAGATGGTTGCACTATTATGATCTTGATCTTTGATCTCATGAATTTTGATATGTGATTGGATGATTGATACTCTCCCTATTGTGATACCCTTAATGGCCATGACTAATGTAAACCATTGTGCTAGATTGGGGTGGTAGTTGATTTATGCATCCCCTACTATAAGCCACATCCCTATTATGGTTGCCTCTAAATATTCACCTTGATTATTTAGAGTTTGGAATGGTGGCCGTCCACCCGATTTTGATTTCTTGACCTAAGACTCTAATAGGTCAAACACATGACGGTATTGAAACTCGATCTTGAATCTTGATTTAATGACGATCATGAAATAGGATGAGGTTGACTATAGATAGCGGTTAAGTTCCTAGAAAGACCTAGATCTAGATCATTCATAAACCTTGAATATTATGATAATGAACTCGAAATTGATATCTTTAAATATTGTTCTTATCTTGAATAATGCTTGAAACGTTGCTCGAAATGTGGATTGATGTTTTTCACTTGTTATGGATGAATGATCACCCCTAAGGTATATAGGGATTTAGTATATGCCCTAAAACACAAGTGCACTCTATCAGAGTAATATAGGCCAATGAGGCCCGTATATCAAACACATGGAAATGTAAATCTAGAAACTATTACTAACTATAATGCAATCAGCTAGACTGATGAAAACTTCAACTGAATGGTTTCAATAACTAAGAATGCAGAAGGTGAATCTAAAATTATTGGTGATTGATTGAAATTGGACAGAATTTCTTAGGATTATGGTTTGACCTCAGTTAACATTGCAATTAACAACATAACATTAATAAATATCTCTCCTAACCCTGGACTAAGATCTAGTAGCAATAATTACCCACTCTCATAGTGTAATTCACTACCTAATGCAATACCAATCCTACTCTCATATCGATTGTGTTATTAGTTAGGTGCTTTATTTGGTAATCTCTTCACATCCATAAGCCCCCTTTCTCAAAGAGCGATATAAAACACATATTTCTATGAATTTCTGACCATTAATTTCCTCTTTCAAAGCAATTAAAGGTCTAATTAACTACCTATGGTAATCAAACATGGATAGTTCATGACAATCTCATAGAAATAAGTCTACAAATTAAGAGAAATTGATATATCAATGCATAAGAGTCAATTACAATGTATAACAGGGTTACTCTCGGGTCCTAAGGAATAAGGGGTTTAGTCCTGCATGATTTCCATTATCAATTACATGGAAGAGAAAACAAAAAATGTGGAAAACAATAGTAAAACTAAAGAACCCCCTGAAGAAGACAGTCCATAGGATCCCCTCTCGTGCAAGTGTGATTTGCTACCTTATGGCTGCAAATCCTTCCACTGGAAGTGCCCGGATCATCTAGAATGTGGTCTTCTTCTCCTCTTTCTTCTCTCCCTGCTCTTAGATTCCGTCCAATAGAATAGAATGTGATATATAGGGTTGGACGAAATCCCTCCAAGTCATAGAAGTGACTTAGGGTGAAATAAATCCACTATCATCAGATTAGACTTGATTTTCGGATCTTCCTGATCCCAACATGTTGGAACTATCGACTTGATTTCGATACTATTGACTCCTTAGATAGTTACAGCCACCTAGCAAGTTGTCAATACTACAGAGCTTGAAGTCGATAATATCGAGTTTTCTCTATTAATCTTTAATCCATCACTATGATTCTATCGATAGTAACGACTCCCAAAGTCAGTACTACCGAGAATTCTCCATTTCTTTCTTTGCATCTCTGAGAAAGTGTCAGTACCACTGACTCCAAAATCTATAGTACTGATCTGTGTAGATTCTTGTAAAACTTTTCAAAATCCATAAAATCCAATTATAAGATATTGAAGAATAGTAAATCATTTAGAAACATTAAATTACATTTATTTGATGCAATTAAGTGCACATAATAATGACAGTAAATACTGCACAAATTAATATGAAAATGACTAATAAGGGCACAAAAATCATTGATAACTAGCTTGTGAAAATGACAATCATCAAGTGCATCAAACTCTCCTAAGATTAAATGTTGCTCATCCTCGAGTAGCACACCCTCAGATCTATTTGAGACAAGTCAGTAGTAAGACAATAACTATGAATTTCATTTCTCAACCATCCCCACTTGGTAGTCACAAACTGGCCTTCACTGACCACTAAAAAATCAAATGCTCTATAGAGACCAAAAATATCCATAAAAGTTGTCCACCCCTAGATCAATAAAAACTAATAAAAGAGAAGTTAATATCATGGACAATCAGGTATTTGCTTGGTGCATCATGTGATTCCCTGTTCTAGATTGCTCTTTCCTAACTATCAACTACTTGGAAGCAGCTCTCCATGTAAGAATGAATGCAGAGAATAATCATTTAGGTGGCCTACCAATAAGAAAAATTTATGGAACGAAATAGGTGGCTCTGAAGATTCACAAATAACATATGAATTATTTATGCAAAAATAAAACATGATGAAACTATATGGAAAAGAAAATGAGAAATGTATGAATCCTAATGCCTAATATCATGGGTGAAATGATGCATGTATCAAATATCTCATCAAATTGAGGAGAATGAAATAATAAAAAGAATGCATCATGTGAATGTTTCCATCTCTTTGTAAAGGGATTAGGGCATTCTTTCTCCCACTTTATTTCAAAACATTTAAATTTGCCTTTTTTTCATTAGCCCCTTATTTTAGCATGATGGAATGTTATGCTTGGGCTTCACTAACATATCATTCCTTTTTTTCTCTTTTTTCTGATGGTATGGATGTATTTCCCTGTACTTTTGTTTTTAGAGGAAAATAGTGTAACTGCATGATATATAAAAATAAATGATATGAAATTCATGCAATCTACATGTAATTGTTATGCAATTAGAATGATATGCACAAAAGTGTTTATGCATAATAACATTTTTTCATTTTGTAACTAATGCAATCAAATGGAAACTAACTATCATGCCACGTGTTATGCAATGCAATGCAAACAAGAGGAAATAATTCATATTACTTTATCATCTTAAGGTGGTGAGTCAAAATAAATGAAAAATGGATGGAATCACATAATTAAGAGACAATGTATTTCATTAACTATGATACGTCCCTCTCTAATGACCTATGAATATGGTAATCTTAGGATTTCTTTCTTAAAATTTTTAGCGTCTTCTTTCCTAAATTTCAATTTTAAGATCATGTTAATTGTTTGATCAATTTAGGCTCAAACCCCATCTTCCTCCACATTACATGAACACTTCAGCTTTCCATTCATATCAAATGTCCTTAAGATGATTAGCCCTTACATTTCCTCTAGGTGGTGCGACTCAATAAATTTGCAACAAAGCCAAAGACTTTATATTTTATTTTCAATTTTTAATTTTCATTGCAAACACCCGAAAACACATATGAAGGGATTCATAAATTAAGATTCACTTCTTACTCTAGATAGATTGTGGACCCTACAACTTGGAAAAACAAAATAACTAACAAAAAAAAGATAAAGTCATTCCCAACACCCCCTTAAGCTTAAACTTGACTATGACCTCATACTCAAAATCCAAACCTAGAGGTGGAACATGAGTACCATTTGCTCTGAAGGGTGGTGGTGGTGGATGATTGGTGGATCTTTGGATCAAGTTATGCTATCATATATCCCTCTTGTTGGTGAAAAAATACGAAATTTTCTATCCTTCTTTGAGCTTGATGAGGTAGTGCCACTGAAATGTGTGTCGGTGGTATCTACCACCTTTTTCTCTAAAGCTCTATCACTTTTGCTGAGAAAAGTCAGTAATATCGAATTTGTTCCAGGGGTCCAATGATTTTTCTTAGAAAAGTCGGTAGTACCAACTTTGGTGTCAATAGTATCGATTTTCTACAGACATTTACCTCATAAGGAGTCATCAATATCGAATTTGGTGTCGGTAATACCGACTTTGACTCTGCCTGCACACCAAACAAGAGCGTCAAGGTACCTTTTTACATCAACTAAAATCTAACATGAAAAATATTAAATGCAACCAACAAAAAGATCTAAACAAATAGTAAATAACAAAAATAAAATTGGGTTACCTCCCAACAAGCGCCCTTGTTTAATGTCCTAGGCTTGACAAGATGACTTTTCTTCATCCGAGGTTGTCACAGGATGATTGTGAAGATTCATTTGGAAGTCTAAACTCCACTCTATCATCGTTTATCCCGAATGTCAAGTAACCTCTACCAATATCATTGATCACGTTGGTTGTACCTTGGTATGACCTTCCTAACAGGATCTCTGATCCTTGAATCTCGAGAATATCCATGACCAAAAAATCAACAGGAAAGATGAATTTGTTGACTTTGGAAAGAACATCCTCGCATATACCATACGGCCTCACAATAGATCCCTGTATCAATTCGATTGTCATGGATTTTTTTGTCGGCTTCTTCAATCCCAACTTTTGAAAAGTGGCAAGAGGAAATGACATTTATGCTCACCCCAGAGTCACGTTGTGCTTGTTGGAAATGTAGGTTTCCTATAGAACAAGGGATGTCAAAACATCTTGGATCTTTTCTTCATTGTGGCAACCTTCCTTGGATTATGGAACTCACCACTTCATCAACACACAAAACATTTGTATCTTTGATCCATCTTTTCTTGTTGATGATATCCTTCAAAAATCTTCCATATGCTAGAATTCACTCTACTGTCTCCACAAGTGGAATGTTGATGTGGAGCTTTTAGAATATGTCTAGGAACATCTTAAAATATCTTTCTTCTTTTTGCGGCTTCAGACTATTCGAGAATGGAACATGTCTCTTCTCTACATGCTTGTGTGGTGGAATATATGGCACATTGGGGATCTCCTCCCTTAGATTGCTTCAATGCCACCTTCTCGGATAGAACTTGACACATCTCCTGTGAATGCAATGGCATGCGACTGCTTCTCCATCTGAACTTTGGGTGCTTCCTTATTAACTGTGACTATTCCACTACAAAGTAGAATCTTCACCTATTCTCCTTGCACATGCATCTTTTCTGGAACTATAGGCGGCGCATTACAGTGGTGAAACCTTGAAGTTGGTGTCTGGCATGTTGCATCCTCCTGGTCTTCCATATAGACTATTGGGAAATGGAACTTTTTTTGCATACACCCAAACTGGATCTAGAATGTGCTACTTAGATGACTCTTCACTATGATGTTCCGACTCCTTAACCATAAAGATAAACTTTGCTTGGTGATGTTGATGAGCTGTTTCTGCATTCCCACGAAATTCTTGTTGAATGGGATTCTTTGAGGAGGTCACCTCTGCTGCTAGCTGAAAAATTTTATTTTGGATGCTCTAGATTTGCATTTCATGATTTTGTTGCACCCATTTTGTATGGTCCATTAAGGTCTCATTCTGACTCACTATCTTGCCAAGCATGTATTCAATTCTATCTATATTACTAGGACCCCTGTCCTACTGATATTGTTGTCCCAGGTACATGCAATCCTTCTCTTCACCTCTAGATGAGGTGCCAGATTTTTGTTCAAGCTTCCTTGTGAGGCAGTCCAACTTCTTATTCAATGCTTCTATGACTTTAAACTTCTTGATGCTTTTAATTGATGTTAGGACCTCTCTTTCCTCACCCCATGACTGATTCTTAGCCATGTTTTACATTATCTCATGACACCTGGATGGCTTGTTGTTTAAGAAGAAACATGCTCATGCACTATCTGGACTAGTCCTCTCCCCTTTATGTAGGACATAGTAAAATATTTTTGCATGCCCATATAAATCAATTCCATGACGAGGAACTTTCCCGAGCATGTTTTTCAAATCACTCCCAAGCTTCAGAATATGACTCCTCTATCTACTTCTTAAAGTTGTAGATATTTCCCACCAATTTGTTGGTCTTCTGGGGTGGAAAGTAGCGTTCAAAGAAGACATCTATCATCTAGTCCCATGTTTCTATTGATTCTAGTTTGAGATTTAGGAACCATGCCTTTGCATTATCTGCTAGTGAGGATGGGAATAATTTCATAAATATGACGGTCACTGGCACTCTATCAATCTTCACCATGTCATAGCTCTCAACGAACTACAGATATGCATCATTGGATCCATAGTGTTGTGGACATAGAATTCTTGTGATTTAACCAACACAACCAAGCCATGATCTATCTTGTAGCTATCCATATTGATATCCTGCCTTTTTATTGGGCCCAACTAAGCTGTTGTAGAAGATGCCTTTATCTTCTCCCATATGGTCTTCTCTTCAGCTTCTATATAATCCATCTCTACTTATTATGGTTGTTCCACTGAAGGTGGTGGAGTTGGGATGAACCTTCTCCCTTGAAACTCCAAACTCTTGGACCCTGTGAAAAATATCCTCCTAATCTGCAATGGACGGAGTAGACTCTCCATAATTAGTGGTTCAGGTGTGAACCATGAACTAGTACCTAAAACTTAACAATGATGTGAGAACACAATATACTAGTGAATTGTCAACAGAAAACTTTTCAATTATGCTCTTGAATGAAGAAAAGATGGGAAACTAATTGGCCTATAGTGGCCAATAACAAAACTCGTAGTGTTGGATTTGTCATTTCCCCAGTAACGGTGCTAAAAACTTGATAGGGATTTACTATACTCCCTAAAAGACAAGTGCATGCTATCAGAGTAATATAGACCAATGAGGCCCATATATTGAAAATGGAAAAATGTAAATCTAGAAACTAATTGTAATGCAATTAGCTAGACCGATGAAAACCTTGTTGGAATGGTTTAATTAACTCATAATGTAGAAGGTGAATCTAAAATTACTGGTGATTGATCACAATTGGATTGAATTCCTTAGGATTACAATTTCATCTCGGTTAACATTGTAGTTAATAATATAACTTTAATAAATATCTCTCCTAACCTGGACTAAGAGCATGTAGCAAGAATTACTCACTCTCACGTTGTAATTCACTACCTAATGTAATACCAATCCCACTGTCATATTGATTGTGTTATTAGTTAGGTGCTTTATTGAAAAATCTAGGTAATCTCTTCACATCCTTAAACCACCTTTCTTAAAGGTCGATATAAAACATGTATATCTATGAATTTTCGACCATTAATTTTCCTTTTTCAAAGCAATTAAAGGTCTAATTAACTACCTATCATGTTCAAGAATGGATAGTTCATGACAATCTCATAGAAATAAGTCAAGAAGTTAAGAGAAATTGATACATTAATGTATAATAGTCAATTAAAATGCAAAATTGGGCTACTCCCGGGTCCTAAAGAATAAGGGGTTTAGCCCCACATGATTTCCATTGTCAAGTACATGGAAGAGATAAAGAAAAATGTGGGAAACATTAGTAAAAATAAAGAACCCCTAAAGAAGATGGTCCAAAGGATCCCCTCTCGTGCATGTGCCAATTTGCTACCTTCCAGTTGCAAATCCGTCCGCTGGAAGTGCATGGATCTTCCATAACGCAGTTTTCTTCTTTGATTTTTTCTCTCCTTGCTCGCGGATGTGATCCAACGGAATAGAACATGATAGATAGGGTTGGCCAAAATCCCTCTAAGTCATAGAATTTACTTAGAGCAAAATAAATCCTCAATCACCAGATTAGACTTGATTTTCATATCTGCCTAATCCTGACATGTTGGTACTACTGAATCCTTCGATAGTTGCAGCCACCTGGAAAGTTGTCGGTACTACTGAGATTGAATTTTATAGTACTGAGTTTCCTCGATTAATCTTGAATCTATCACTGTGATGTTGTCAGTGGTATCGAATCCCAAAGTTGTTACTATCGAGAATTCTTGATTTCTTTATTTTCATCTCTGAGCAAGTCTCGGTACCATTGACTACAAAGTCAGTAGTACCGAGTTGTGTAGATTCTTGTAAAACTTCCTAAAATCCAAAAACATATGAACATAAGATCTTGAAATATAATAAATCATTCAGAAACAATAAAATTACTTTTATTTGATTCAATTAAGTATCACAGGATAAGGATAGTAAATACCTACACAAATTAATATGAAAATGACTAATACGTGCACAAAGATCACTGATAAATAGCCTGTGAAAACGACAATTATCCAGTCATTAAAAGTCTAATAGGAATCTAAATACTAGCTTCCAAATGTTTGGACCTATGACCTTTAGGTCCAAACTCAACTCTCAAAATTGAAGGATGGAATCTTGACTCATGATTATTGATCTTGATTTTGACTTGACTACTATGATCTCCCTATTTGGATCTTGATATCACCCTTGATAAATGATTGACAAATTTCATGTTCCCAAATTTTGATATATAATAAGGTGATTATGTTGACTTACTAGATCTATGACTTAATGGTGAGCTCCATGTGGACTAGGGTTAGACCTTCCATAAATTCTGAGCATGAAATCACGATACTGAAATATGATGTTGGTTGTGAATTGTTGAAATGTAAACATCTCAATCATGGATCCCACCTAGGACAATGTAGAAGCTAGAACCCTAAATTGTGGGAATGAAAGTCATGCCTTACTCTTGAACTCTATTCGATTGACCTAAAATGGATCTCTTCAAATTGGTGATTTATATGACAATCTCTCCAAATATGTGACTCGTGCGATGATCTTTCCCAATTTAATGATCCATGTGACTATGTGTTGACTTTGATTCTCGATTTCATGATTTTAGAATAAGATTGATTTGGTAAGTGGTGATGATACCTTACTGGATAGAGTGATGATTTTGAAATTGAATATGAAATCTCAATTCTTGACTTATGGATTGATTCAATTTTGGGGACAAAATTTCTTTTAAGGTGGGCAGGATGTGATAACCTAGAAATTCAAATTGTGGATATAACTTCCATTTTGACCTCGCTCTTGTTCTCGCCATCAATTTTCTTTTTGTATGTGTTCTGAGTTCCTTTTAGTCCACCTAGTATGCATGTATCACCTAGGTGATACTCAATTTGACACAAATCAACCTTATACGCATACCACACCTAATCAGTTTTCCCCTATTTGATAACATCTTTGTAAATATTTCTACCCATTCTTATACTCATGTTATAGATATCTCTCTCTCTTATTTCCAACACACTTTACGTTTCTCAATTCAGAGCTATGATGACAAAGTTATGCTTCTTTGAATACCCTAAAATTATAACCTACTTTATAACTAATTTAACTTTTTATTCTAAATCATTGGCCGGCCAGTTAGGGCCCAATAGATGGGTGCACGTGGCCTGCTAGTATTCATCTCCTTGGCTATCCAACTTCTTCCATCCTAACCAATTGTAAGACACTTTTTCTAGATCCATGATTCTAGATGGTTGGATCCCACATCTACTGATTCTAACCCCAATCCAACAACCGTGAACCTCTCTCCCACCTTCGTACTATTATTGGCAGTTGTGCCACTGTCTTTGCCAACCACCACATCTAATGGATCCACCCTAGGACCCCTTTCGCGCCTCTGTTTACCTAATCAACACCACCCTTTCCTATAAAAATCCTCCCACGACTCTTTACCTCTTTTTTCTCGATCTTTTGCAACCTTAACACTCGATTGTTTCCCTCCTCCTCCTACATGCTCATGGCAGTAATTGCTTCACCCCTTTTGGGCATTTTCCCCTCAAGCCTCATGGGCACAAGCCGAATGTCCCCTCACCTCCGCATTGGCCTAGGAATCATGGGTGGCTAACTCACGCGTCGTAAGGAGACAGGAAGCTCCCCCAACCGGTCGACTCTGGAGAGGTGCTATCTGGCCAACCACCGCAGTTCACACATTGGGTGACCTCGTTGGGGATGACATTGTGATGCCTTCCAATGAGTATTTCATAGTTGTGAGCATGGGTTGTGTTCCATCCTCACACAACCGCTCAACCATGTGGACAAGTCGCAACGTTGATCGGCCAATGGTGTGAAGTCACGTAGGCATAGGCCCATGCGACCTCAAGGTGGAAAGATAGTGATCGTTGACTTTTGGTGTCTCCCAACAACATGAGGGTGGTGACTAGTGACTGTGGGAGTCAGGAAACCTTGCGGTCATGGTGGAACCCGCACGCGAGCGATTGGGAATTGTCGGACAAGTCAGAGCATGAAACACTGGATTGAAGATCAACGGTTGATGTTGATCAAATAATGAAATGTAACACCCTCAGCCATATTTCTCTATATTTTTAATATAAAGGTCCTAAAAATCATATCTTGCACATAATTTGGCCAAATATGGCACATAATATATGAATTTTGATCCTTTTATTGAGATCTATCCATTGGGACCAGTTTCATAATCTAAATCTTATTGTATCTCTTCTATTTTCTGTAAAATGTTAATTTGAGGCCTTTGAGGTTATTCTCTAATACTATGTGCTCAACCCTAATCTATTATGTACCAAAACATAATGATTACTCTATTTTAGTAACTTTTCTTCACACTGGCTTGACTAATTCTTTGGAACATCTTGATTTTACCTTAATGTCTACTTCGAGTCTAGATGACTCTTTTTACACATAATCTTGATGTGACTTAATAAAAAATTGAACCTTTATCTATTTTGTTAACATATGGTTGTCCCACTTCAAAATCAGTAACCTATATGTTATTTTGACATAATTGATCGTGCCCCATGCCCTTTTTCTTTGATCGAACCATTATGACCCTAAAGATTCACTTTTTAACCTTGTTATGCCCTAAAGTATGATGATTGAGTAATTTGAGTTTGGATCTTAAATACTTATACAACGGTGAATCCTTATTATTCAAATATCTATGTTCACATATTATTCAACCCTTAAATGACTTGTTTCATGAAATGTCATGTAGCTTACTCATGTACTTTATTGACTACATGTAGCACCTAGTGTGATCTCAATGCAAATGGTACTTCTTTGATATCAAACCTTGATAAGAACATGCCCTAATGTTATACATGTATATTAAGACTACAAATTAGTAGAATTATCATGCTACTGTTCTATAATCCTAACTTGATCTACTTAGTGATTCTATGGCTTGGAAATGTACAATATTTCATGAATGGAGTAAGTATGACTAGTTATGATGTTTCATGTTTAAACGATGATGATAATCTAAATATCATTCTTCCTCTATAATCAAATCAAACCTTATCCTTATCTAGTATTACTCATGATGTGGATGTATCACCTAGACCTAAGATGTTGGTGTGAGCTTTCAACTGTGATTGATTGATTTCATGCACGTATGGAACTTTAGACCTAAGTTGATCTATTTAAAATCTAGTTCTAGGGGAACATCCACATGATTTATATCATGTTTAACTTAATCAAACCTAGTGATCTAATACTTTGTGTTAATTATGTTTAAATCCTAGGTACATGTTGGCTTGGGCCTTCTTTAAGTATGTTACTCAAGAATCATAACTCTTAAGGTACGTTTAATCTCTTAACCCTACTATGTTATTGGATTGTTCGTATGTATGCTCGTATGAATGCTTGGCTAGATAATTACTTGTTTGAGCTACTTGTTACCGATGATTAGTACATTCTCTTTGCTTGAAAATATATTGAACAAACCTTGAACATAATTGATATTATCCATTATACAAACCTTGTATACCTACCTATATTCTTGGGGTAAGGGCACAAGGCATGTTAAAAACAATGTTAGTTGATTGACTTAGGTCTTGAGGTCCCTCATGTATATAAGAGGGTTGTCTAATGTTGACCACCCTTACAGACCCTTCCTTTGAGGAAGCTGATCAATGGCCATAATATGTTGTTAAGTATAACAGAAATGCACTTTAAACATGCTTTGTATAAAACAACACTGTTAATTATTCTCACCTTATTTCATCTTCTTGCTTATTATGATGTTTCTAGCCAAACAACTTTTATATTACTCATAAATTATGGATAAATGTTTTTCATAACGTACTTAATGATTTAGCATTAATATGTTTTGTTTATCAAATTTGTAGTTGTCAAATGAAGATCTGCTGCACTCAAGACTCTAAGCTCTAAAATAAATCACCAATGGGTTATCTTGATTATAGAAATGGGTACATGCTTCTCTATCCCCTTTTCATATCTTATTATATCCTATTGTTACTTCTTATATATATATATATATATATATATATTGTGTGTGAGATAATTATGTCATTCTATGGACAGATGTCCAAGTCCACTCGCCTTTGGATTTGTTACCATTAGGAGTGTGGACTTTGGGTAATACACAATTTTGTGACACTATACACTGGGTCAAATGGACATCATGACAATATCTCTTATATTGATACAAGCATCTATCATTTATTTTGCTATCTTGTGAATTAAGCACTTCAGACTGGTTGATATCTTAAGAAGACTTTCATAGACAAGTTTGAGAATTCAACTAACGGTGAAAACATATTACAACACAATCATTGAATTTGTTGTACATTGCTTCTAAGACTTGCTAATATAACTTTACAAGTGGATAGATTTCATAAAGAAAACTTCATTTGATACTCACACCAACTAAATACAATTAGTGCATGTTATTAGAAAACCTTCTTCCATCGAATTTTTATTAATTAGATGGACAGTGAAGAAATAAGTTTTCAATTGAACTATGAGCTTGACTAGATGGCAGGTTGGCCAAACTATTGTTCATGTGGAAGATAGACTTTTTAACTCTTTATGTTTTAATAAAAGTATAGTTCCTATAGAACTCTTTGTACTCACTCCAATAAAATTATAGTTCCTCTAGAACTCTTTGTACTCACTCCATAGTTAAAAAAGAATGAGAACTCTATTAATGAACAAAAACAAAAAAATATTGACATGGTTAATGCCGCCAATTAGCAATAATAAATATCCATAATTAACTTGTATGGATAGAATGTCTTAGAAAAAATCCAAACATAATTGATCATATACTTAACTATTTGATATCAACATGAGAACAATTCTCTATATCAACCCCACGTGTTCTTTAAAGTGAAAAAACATCATTCTCTAGCCTAAATGTGAAACCTCAATAATATCATATCCATTTCCATAATCAAAAGTCATATTTTGACCACTTTTCAACTGGGCATTCGACATTTAGGTGTAATTTTAATAATGTTTAGGTACCTTTTTACTTGAGAGAAGTATGGATATATAGGGAACTAGGGGAAAGTCTTATTGATTGGAGGATCTTATCTATAATATGAGAAGAAGAGGTGAGCATGTTAGTCTCATATTTTATATAAATGAATGGTGATTATGTTGTTGTGCTTTTTGTATGAGGCCAAACAGAGTTGATAAAAGAGATAGACATTACTATAGATTATATTAGGAAACCAACAAGGATGGATTTGTTGCATATTTGAGACACATTCATATGCTTTTGTTGCAATTGGTAGATTTATTTTTGACTTAATCATAAAGTTTCAAATGACAAAGTTGTTATAAATGTTCAATTACATTAATATTCACCCTATACACAATTGTCAATGGATTATCTTTGAAATGGCTTCAGGGATTTTTTAGATATCTTGAAAATGTGAAGAACACCATAACATTGAAGTATTTCATGTCATACATTCTCCCATCTTGGACATCTCCACCTACATATACAACAAGATGTGGACACAATTCTCATTCAAAGGTATAACATCCGGTATGTCCAAGGCAATTTACGAACCATGTAATCTTCCAACCGATTAGATGAGAGGGTGTGTCAACTATAATAGGTGCTACCCCTATTCGAAAAATGTTAGTATTCTCCTTTTGATTTCCTTTTTCTTGCATCTATCTGCCGGCGAATACCATGACCTTGGTTTTCTTGTGATTGGCTTCATCTTTATTGGTAGAAACCAGTTCCCCTATTGATATCTGCTTGAGTTTGGACCTATGAAGATCTGACATTCTTCGTCAGGACAGTTGCTGTGATGATGATCTGATTAGCTTTAGATTAGCGTCTAAGGAGGCACATTCTAGGTGGTCTTATTGTTAATGCTTTCTTTATGCTATATTTAAAGCTTGAGGGTGGTCATTTATATCAGTCCCTTGGATGATTCTTTGGTCCTTTTTGGTCCTTGCTCCTGGGGTTAGTTGGTATGATGCTTCCCTGCGTGGTTATGCTATCATATATAGGCTTTGTTTTTAGGGGGTTTTTTGTACATAAGCCCAAAGTTTTTGGTTTAATACATCAACATGATTTTTGGCCGACCAAAAAAAAAGTTAGTATTCTATATTTATAGTATACAATGAGCGAGTATAATAGAGTCTCTTCCTGTGATTCAACTTATTATACTGGAACAAAATTATTTTTCACATTTATTTCAAGGTAATAAATTGTTTCCCATGAAGATACCAAATAAGTTAAAGAAAGTACAATTAACATGTTAAAAAAAGTAATGAAGTCATTCCCCATATATTTTCCAAGTTTTAATATATTATCAATTATACATGTGATTTTTTAGACAAAACTAATGAGAAAGAACTTGTTACAAAGATACTTCCATCATTGACACCAAAGTCTGAGATGAAGGTATATTTTTGGAACAATCAAGTAAAATTTCAACATTATTGGTAGAAAGATGAAAATAAAATTTTATAAATATGAAATAAAAAGTTAGTATGTAAAAGTTAGAGGATGACAAAATCCAATAATGAGTAACTAGAATTCAATGTTGTAGACTACTTAAGTGAACATTCTACTAGTTACTGAGTAACTAGAATTCAATGTTGTGGGCTACTTAAGTGAAAATTCTACTAGTTAAGAGACACACTTTTTAATACCTAAGAATCATTACAAGGAATTTTCTTCTAATATAGTTCAAATTTGACATTGACTATATGTGTTGAGTGTGGAGAGAAACTATATAGAAAGAATGAATGTACAAACCATAAACATACAACAAGTGATACTTCAAGAGGAAAGACTAAACTAAATACATTAGTTATGTGCAGATGGGACTTATCTGAAAACATATCTAGTGAAATAAATACTCTAATGATTATAATGTATCTATCAATTTCTCATGGAAAAAGTGGACAAAAAAATTGATATATATGAGTTCAAAATTATTTTTTTGTATAGAAAGAATTTATACATGTATATAAAAAATATTTGTAAAATGATTTAATAGAAGAACGGAAATAATAGATAAAAAGTTGATCACTTGTATGAGTTTTATGTCTTACGTTTTCAATTCATAACTTGAATTTTTGATCTTTTGATATTTCTAATTTTTGTTCTTGCACATATATAACACAAGATCTTTGAATTCCAGTACATATTTTTATGAGAGAGATGGAAACTATTTAGATATCAATAATAATCTTATGGGATCATGTAGGTTTTGATTTTATAGTGAATGAGAGAGATTACTTATTTTGTAAAACAATTCATCTTTAACTAAGTATCACAAAATTAACTAATCAAAATACTGACCAAGAGAAAATTCCACTAGGCTCTTGGAAGGGAATAAGGGAAGTTATACTCTCTTGATAAGTCATATAAAAATATTGGTAAAAGAGTGATGTAGATCTACGTGAATGTGGAAATTGGTTACCAATGTCTAGTTGGATATTAGCCCTCTTACTTGGTTTTTACTATGTATTTTAAATTTTATAAAATTCGATCACATAACTATATCTTGCAAGTGTAGAACTTTGGTTGTACTTGAGTTAGGTATCTTAAGAAAGGATCACAGGAGTGACATATAAATTCTTATAAGGTTTTTATTATCTTATTGAATCAAAATAAGTGACCGGTTATGAAGTAAGAACAATAAATAAAATTCACAATGAAAATTAATTAATAAATGAGATTTTAACAGGGGTATATGTCTAGATTGGGTCTTCTGTCACCTCAAACACACTACTTAACCAACTACAACTATTACAATATAGACATCAACTAACTATGTGACTATCATGATTACAATACCCAACCTAATCTCAAATTTGGATTGATCATGCAAATTTAGTGTAAAACACCTCTTTCAAGGCTAATTGTCAATACATGCAAGTTATAACATGAAAACCAATCAACTCCACATCAACATCCTCTTTTGAGCTATATTGGGTTTCACTAATAAATCACCACTCAAGTTGTGATCTAACATGGATGTTAAATCTGGAAAGACAAATTTTTAAGATAGTGATTGAGGGATACAACACCTAAAGACATGGAACTGGCCACTAACGTTTAAGATAGATGTGCAGGGCTCAAGGAGGGAGAAAGTTCTATCATTTTTATAATAAGTGGAAAAAGGCATATTATAAGGAGGTTTCCTAACATAAATATTGATATCTCCATCAAAGTCGACCTCTTCAACTCCTTCTAAAATCTACACCACTACTGTGTCACATGCTACATGCAACAATAATTAAACATCAATGAGGTGGAATGAGGGCATTGGAGTAGTCTAGAACTAATTATATTGTAGGTGGCTGCAAAAATGTGACACTTTCATAGGAAGAGGATGAACGACATGATGAGTAAGAGATGTGGAATGACAAAATGGTTCACAGTCTACTAGTAAATTCACATATTTTACACATTGATAATTAAATAACTTTACTTGAAATCAATAAAAAAATTGTGTCTACTAAGACTTTATTTTTTATATTAACAATACCAAATATTAATACTTCGGAATAAAAATCGTAGGTATATGAAGAAAAACTGTAAAACATTAAGATCACTGAAATGATATGCACGATATAATTTTGTCTTTGAGTAAGGAGATAAACATATCATATATTCTTATATCAAGTGTGTTCCATGGATTGAAATCTCAAGTCATATAGTGATCCTCATGCAGATGTATGTAGAAATTCTTATAAATGAAATTATTCCATTAATATAATTGCATACTTTTTTTTTAAATTATAATTCATAATGTATTCTAAATATGTGGTTTTTTACAACCCGTTTTAGTCTGTAACTATAGGGAAAAGTGTGTTTTAGAAAACCTATCCTAAATTTTTGCTGATAATAGCTCCTAAAAAAATAATATATACTGGAAGTTCAAATGGACGTTTTTTTACCTTCCCATGTGACATCTTTATCTATCTTACATCACTAATTATAATGTATAAATCTTCATTTATATATTCCTTGGACTTCGTGTTCTCAACTAATTTGTGTGTTGTTAATGAATATACTTAAGATAGTTCCTCTGACTACTATTAGTTTAATCATGAATTATATACACTATTGGATTAATAAATTGATTAAATATTTATTTCTTTAAATATTTAATATTTGTTTGGTATTAGCATATATGATTCATATAAAACATAAGTTACAACTTGGCAACTTAATTTGTAATACTATTAATTCTGAAACACCTATTTTTATTTTATATCCCTTGTTTGGAAAAATAATAATGCATGAAGCTTGAAAATTGTTTTACATGATATCTTTAAACTTACATAATACAAGAAAACCCTCAAGGAAACTTAATCAACTTAAATCTTAATAATAGAACTTAATACCACAATGAAGTCTTTGTCAAGAGAATATTTTTGCGATTGAGTAGGGAAAGTATACTTAATTTATATAAAATTTGATTTGAAGACAAACAAAATATAATAGGTTTGATTTTGTCTACAACATAATGTATGGTGATATTTTACAATATTGATAGAAAATAAAGTAAAAATATCATATGGTTTTATGCTCTTATGTGAATTTTTTGTTTTATACATGATTTCCTTCTCAGTCGAGGTAATATAAGTTACTTTTATAAATTTATTTCTTATGATCTACATAAAACATAAAAATGTCATGGAACCAATAATTAAATATGATGTCAATTATCCATATAATTACCAAAATCATTTCATTCACATGATGTTAATGTGATATGTAACCATAAAATATTATGCAAAAAAAGTTTTGTGTTTGTTGTTCAACCATTATATCTACTAGGATATTACATAATCTAAATAACATAACAATAGACACGTATCTATCAAGATTGTTAATTTGATTTATGAGGAAAGTCTGAGAGATTTGAATCACATATTTGACCAATTTTTAGGTATGATTTCCTTCATGGGTCAAACATTCATATTTTGGGTCATTCTGAAAGATCTTAGATGAGGTTGGATTCAAAGTAATAGAGATATAGTCATTTTTGTTGTATGAATAAATTATACCAATAAGAAAAGCACATTGAAAATATGTAAAAGATGTCTTTCCAATAAATAAATAAGATTATAGGATAAGTACTTTGACATAGATAAGAAAAACAACAATGGGAGAGTGAATAAAAAGGTTACATTATAAACCAAAAATATTGGCTTCTTTCTCAAAGATATTACTTGCCCTTGGTGAGATTTTTTTCTTTCAGAAATGTAATCTAGTGTGAAAGCACCAAATTAAGGGCAATTTGAAACAAATATTACCAACAATGAATCAATCCATTGGGGGAATGGATGGTCTAGGATGTGCTGAATTTATAATTTTTTACTACCATATCTTGATCAAATTAATATGAGTGAAGTTGAACTAAACTTGAGGTTTGTGCGAGAAAAAAAACATTTAAGGTCTTGCTGAGTATAGGTTAGTTTCATTTGACTGGCATCTAACAAATACACAATTGGTTATATGTGTAATACAAAGTAGTTGTTTTTCAAAAATATTTAATGGGATGTTTTTCCATTCTATGATGATCAATGAAAAAGATTTTCTACAACCATCAACTGAATATGAACGTAATTACTTAGTTGATAATCATGATTGTGATTTATATATCATAGTGAATCATTTTATTTTAATAAAAAATAATGCCATAGTTGATAATTTTACCATAATATTTAATTCTGAGTAAAGGAGAATTAATTTGCAATCTAGCAAGGATGGTGTAGATGAATCAACCAGTTTAATAGTCATAAAGTTGATATGATCCTTGACATGAAGTTTTACCAAAACTAGATGTCCCTACTCAAAGGGCAAAGGTGTAATCTTGTTGAATCAAAATTACATCGTCTAGTCAGCTAATTTAGAACCTTACATATTCTAACAAAATTCTCAAATATAATGAGGATGGGGAGGCCTTCCGCACTATAAGATATTGAAAATTGACACGATAAAGCATAATTGAGAAAGCACTGCGTGGTAAAGGATGTAAAATCACATAGTGTATGAACTAAAGTTGTTGTCTTTTAGTTGGTCACCTACAAATGGACCATAGCTCAATCAAGAAATAGGTTATTTTTTCTAAAGATAATATAGTTAATTTATTAAAGCATAATTTTTTGCCAATGATAGGATTGATTAGACAAGGTGCTTACAAAGGTTTATTCTTCATTGGCTTGATGTATCAATCTACCTACCTCTTGGGCTTAAGTGGATAATGTTTCTCTTTAATTTTAGTGTGAAAACATGTCATATGAGAAGACTTTATAAAGATAGGATCTTTTTAAATGAGGAGCTAACAGACAACCGTATGTGTCTGTCTTCAGGATGTGGTTTGTAAACTACAAAAATCCATCTTCTAATTCAACCTTGTTCATGTTTTGACGAGTTGATGTACAAAGACTATGAGTGAAGTGTTCTATTCAATCAAGCCCGAGCACACATGTATCTATTTCTCTTGGTTGAGCTTAATCTGTTTTGTAATTTGTAAATTTGTAGCATTGAGTGACATCCCCATACTGAGTTTCCTATATTGGACAACGATAATGAGAAAATAGACAAAGAAAGAGAGGAGAAAATAACAAGAGAAAGATGTAAGGTCTCTTTTTGGATAATCAACACATGAGCCTGTAGCAAGGAACACATCATCAAGTAGCCATATCTCAGCCAGGTCTACGGGGCACCAACAATCACGATATCCAAAACTGAAATTTAGTCATTTCCAGTTCTATAGGCTCCATTTGTTTCACCGTATGGTACCGATACTGCAAGCCGACTTGTTGCAGTGTATGATTTGCTGTCTGTTATGCCATTTAGAGGATAAGTAAGTTGCCGTAGAGTTTAGTTAACCAAACATTTTTCAATTAAATGTGCTGCTTGAAATCTTTGCGATAGAGAACATGTTTGTCTGAGCTCCTTTAATCTACTATACTATCATACTAAACGCGAATATTCGTTTCCGTCCCAATCCCCTCCCTCTTATATCATTGTATACTCCACTGGTTTTTTCTCGGTTCCGCTCCCCTCTACATATAAATCCGTCTGTAAGCGTGCCTCATCGTCTGTTGAGCCATCTTTCATTCTCATCATCTATCCTCTCTCTTTAATGCAAATTTTTTTTTTGAAAGACACAACATTCATTACATTAAAGTCATACGACATCTACATGTAAAGGTAGATATACCAACCGAACACTAAAAGGTAAAGAGCAGATACAATAACCAGAAACTCATATCGGAACGTGATAAGTACAATGATGTATTGATCTCTCTTCTATATCGCTGACCAAAACAGCTTTTTATGAGAGATTCCTTCAACCTGAGATTATATATGATATAAAGTATATGCTCCAAACCAGTGACCGAAGAAGGGATCACCTTCACACTTACTTCCATACAACACAACCAAGAAAAACAACACAAAGGTGAACCACAACAACACACACGCCTACACACAACGATGCAACAAGACATGAAGCAAAGCAACAAGAAAGAAAAACACACACAGAAAAACCGTCAAACAAGTAGTGTGCACCACCTAGGTAGCTTCCGGGAAGGGAGTCAAAACCCCAACGGAACCACCACCAGGAACAAGAGGGCCCTGGCAAGTGCGAGGTGGGGGGTAGAGGGCACAGGGAACCCCATCACTGCTTCCAACCAGCTCCGCAGTCCCTACACGCTCAAGCACCGCCTGAGTGGAAGGACAAACAGAGGGGTGAAGGCACCTCCAGCAGCACAGTTCCCCCGCTTGATCTCCAGTCCCTATCGACGCTCCAGGGGCGCCCAACTCGCCGGCCGACCACCAGGTAACGAGCACACCTGCATACGAGAAAAGAGGAAAGAAAAAGAGGAAGCTCAGCCACCGAGAGCCGCCGCACAGGAGAGGCCTCAGGCAGGCAGGCACCGTGACAAAACGAGTAGGGAGAGAGGAGGATCGCCCAGGGGGAGAAGGTTGCACCCGACTGCCAGCCGGCCGCATCCCCCCCCCCCACGAGCAAAGACCGCCGCCAAGTAAAACCTAGCAGAACGCCAGAGCATCGCTAGCGTGGAGTGGATGATTGTATCTTCTCATCTTATCATTTTGCCTTTTTGCATGCATGATTAGAATAACAAATAGAATGTGCCAACGGCCAAAATTAGGCTCCATCGTATATGGAACAACCATAGAGAAGATATTATTATACCAATACAAGATAAGTTAATCTTAATTAACCCCACAAATGTTGTGATAGTCACAAATTTTAACATTCTAGAATCGTAGTCACCCACTAGATGGGTGTGGCGTGGAATGGTCTGGGTCTTCTTCTTAGACATTGGGAATCAACTATATCGAAGTATTCTAAATCATTGACAAGATGTAGGACGGCTACGATAGGGGCATGGCGTATGTGATAAACTTAAAAGGATTAGGTAGTTACCTGGAATTGTAATAGACCACGCTGGCCTCGTTTGCCGCCCTGAAACTGGGCTTTATCTCTTTCCATCATTGCAACGCTTCGGCTATATGTAGAGAATGCATGTAATATCTCAATCGGTATGTTTCCAATTCATTTCTACCCTTGTATTTTCTTTGTGATGATTTTTGGGTGTTGTCAATTGAGTTTGTAGAAAATAACAAAACAACCTACACAGGTTTGTGGTTTTAGGAACTCCTATATTATCAGTCCCCAATGCTTCCGCCTATATTTGAAGACAACCAAGCATATTTTTACATCAAGGTTTGTTTTCACATACACACCGTGGAGTTATAAAAAATTCAGTACCCTTTTGACAAATAAATATTGTATCTCACTTTACCAAAAGTAAGGTTCCCAACACATTATTTTGATTAATCGGTTCATTATGTTCATAATGCATGAATCTATAAGATCTTTTTATTAAAATAAATTGGAACTTAGAGTGCATTGCTAATGTATCCTACATTGTTTGAGAACGTAGCATAATTTATTTTTCCTTTACTATGGATGTTATTTTGAAGTATTAACAAATATTCAAGTACTAGCTTTGAATTTATTTTAATTTGCATTTTGTGAGAGTTTATAATATTCCATGATAGACTACCAGATGCATACATGCCTCAATAATATAAAATTGTTTTGTTTAGAATTTACATGTGATTTCTGAATCTTTTCCTACATTCATTTCCCACAATGAAAATTAGTTAATTATATATCGTCCACACAGTTTCAAGTTATACATGACATTGTCGTTAGTAATGATTATTGAGACATATTTTTTTTGGTCGGGAAAAGAATTTTTTTGGTCGGATTATTGAGACATATTGAATACTTGATATAAATAATTTTATAATATAAGTTGGTCTATGTTATTATTTTTGTAAAGAACAACAATATCTAAACTATAAATATGGCAGTTAGATTAATGCAATTTTGATATTATTTTAAAATCTAGATGTAGGTAGGTGTTCAAATATTTTAGGAGTACATGAAACATTCTTTCATGCACACACCTATATGATATACTAAGAATGTTATGAATGAAGTTAGAATTACCTCATAATCTTTGATAAATGCTAATATGTTTCTTGATTTCATCTAAGAATTGGATGGAAAAATAAACATCCCATCTCTTTCATAGAAGACCTCACCATTTCTCTTTTCACATCATGTCTTATAACTCTCCAGTGAATAAAAAATTGCCTCATTTCAATCTTTACAATGGTGAAAGAACTAAATTGTTTGACAATGATGATGTCATCACCAAATTCATATGATGGACACATTAATAGATGATATGGTTATATTAGACACAAATATTACATTATGAGGTATGAAAAAAGATGTGATCTTGTTTACAACCTAAAAGCCTTTTTCCCGTTGATGCATTTATGATGTGCAAACATTATAGTTTTAGTATACATCTTGATATATAATGATAAGATTTAGTGTTGTGTGCTTTAGATATTCTCGACAATTGACAATGGGGTTGATTTTCAATCAAACAAAAGTATTATTGGCTCATTTAGGTTATGCTTTCTATGTAGGACAACTAATGAAGTGGGAGTATTTTCTTTGAGCTAATTAGCACTCAACATTGATCCTCTTCCTTTGATCGGAAATAGTTTTGTTATTAACCATAATAGATGTTCAACACCTGTATCTCTTATTATGATAGCAATCATTATGAAAACCTTATTTAAAAAAACATATCTAGATGACAAGAGTGTAGTAAATTGGTGTGTACGATTTCATATATTTCAATAAACATTTCCATGTGGGACAATGGTGGAATCATTGGTCCGGAAAATATATGGACTGGAGTTTCTTAAGCAATTTTTCATGATTGGTTTAAAGTAAGTGTTGGAACTTGAGTTCCGTGACTTCCGGAGAGTTACAGACTTACGTACAAAATACAGTTCCTAAGTTCCCTCTTAAAAAGAGAAGAAATGAATTTCGAGACAACTAACAACATTTCTTATATAATTATATTTTTCATTCATTATAAGTGGCACATGTAACAATATTTATGATTAGAAATATTAATGGTGAAGATATAATTTGTTGCTAAAACCATAACATAATATGAAAAAATATCATATACTATAATCACACTATGTAAAATATTTAACACTATATCCACCATTATCAGTATAATCTACAAAATAAAAAAGTACAAACATCATGAAAAAAATACTGCACCATGTAAAAATAATGTGATTTACGTAATGTATTTTTATTCTTCATGTTTAAACAATATGATGTGAAAAATGATAATTAACCATGCAAAAATAATATAGTAAAAATTCTCTACAGAAATAATGTAAAATTTAATATTCTACATTGCGTTAAACAATGATGAACCAAAATGTTTATTTACAAGAACATGAAATGCGGATATTATTACAATATTTTGCATACACAAAGTAAAATAAAAATATTGTGATGTGATTTTAATCATAATATTTTTATTAAGATTATAATTGTATCATAATAAAATATTTTTAAAGGAGCAACATCTGTACCATAACTACTTGTTATGGTTATTATGATTTAAGAATATTATAATTTTTTTACGGATATGATTTATTTTTTTTATGTCTTTGCCATGATCACTTATTTGTATTATACAACAAAAATTAACAATATTTTTAGTGATTTCCATATTTACATTTACAACAAACCAATCACATGAAAGTGAATGGAACTTAAGTTCCAGAAACTAAACTAGAATTCCCTAGAAAATGAGTTCCACATAACTCATCACTTACACCAATCCAATAGGAGCCTTAAAGGTTCCTTATGTAGTTGTTTCTTGACAAGTTTCTAGGTGAAGATGATCCTGATATAGTTGACAAGTTTTCTAAGATTGATAACTTCCTATGAAATATATGTGAGGTACAACCATCAGCTTACAAGGAGAACCATCTAGGTAGGTGGCCTGTCACTTTTTACCAACTTGTGTTATATAATCTAAGTGTACTCTTGAAATATGATATTGAAATTGCAACACTCTTAACATTTAGAAAATCATGAAAGATATGTTATTTTTTTCTTAGGATAGTAAATAAATTGGGATAATATTTTTATTTTATTTTCAAACTTTCTTAAGGATGCACAACTACTGTTATACAAAAAACCAACAAGGGGTCTATATATAAGACAAAAATACATCAAATGCATCATAAAAAAAGAGATGGTGCTTCCCAATCTAATATACACAAGGTATAAAACTAAATCAGATAATATCACAAACCAAACCAAGATCAATATAGATATTTGAAATTATATGTATAATTTCTTTGTTGTAAAGATGCTTCTAAGTATTCCCAATGTCAAGAGACACCTAGGAATTAATTTTAGTCATTTTTCTTGACCATTCGTATTAAGTACCAATAATGTTTTACATGTGGTTTTGTATTGTGCCCTACATTCACTAGATACACTTTTAATTTTGAGTTACAAAACTCTAGGAACCACATTTTTTTATACTCTAGTATAATAGGTACCTTATATTTTTTTATTAAGAGAGCTTCATATGATCTATGCTAACATGATTTATTATTTGTTGATAGTAGGGTATGAGATGGATGAACATATAAAGGATAGTACAAGTATGCTTTGGCATAACCTTGTTTTCATTTAGAATGGATGTTTTCAAGAAGAGGCTAAATGTACGTAGTTTAAAAGAACAATTTTAGTTTCAATGAGAAAGTCTGTATCATTTAGATGGGGGGTTATTAAATGATATAGACATAAGTTCATGATATCTTGGATATTTGAGGGACATGCTTGTCTGGTTCCTACTCACGACACCCTTTACACACAATGCTAGTATTACTGCCCAAAATATCCCTCTATCTAGATAACAATATATGTAGGAATCATGATGTTATACCATAGATGACTTGAGTAACATTCAAGATTCTATATTCTAAAGCAAAACTGATGCAAAAGAGTCTTCATCATTAGGAAGTGTTGGAGTTTATATCAAGATAATTTATTTAGAACAATGTAAATGTTCATCATGCACCTGAAATCTATAATTAAATGCAATATATCAATATTCAATAGGGAACTATACAGTTTGTGCTATCTCAACATGTTTGGAGTGGTCCTCTATATTATCTTTGACAATGGGAATTCCATCATCTTTATTATTTTCTTCATTCAATCAATAATATCATCACAAAGTCCAACATAAGACCATAACCAACCCATTAATTCTAACATAATGTCACATTTATCATTTGAGAAATGAGTTTCTTCACAATTCTTCTTTGAAGGTAAACAACAATATGTGCCTTGATAAGATACAACATGTTAGAAGAGTTCTAAATAACTTTTGAATCTTAACAATATAGAAGGAAAACATGATTTAAAGATAATCAAGCAATGAATCAATGTGGGATCTCAATCATGCACCTACAAAGATCAACTCCAAGAGAGAATAATGAACAATTGTATTTCTAGACTATTAAGTATGACTCATTCAGTAAGTGTGTATATTTACATGTTGTTGCTTTCCAAATTACATTTCTATGCATATACTTTGGTAGTCATCTACATGTTTATGGCCTCATCCCACAACTCATCTTGTGGGTCTGATGTGATATTAGAATTACCAAGTGAAGTATATATGTGTGAAATGACATGTAGCATGATGACCATGATTCCTTGTAATCATAGGATATACCACTTCTTTCTCAATTGGTCACATGTACAACATGGTCAAATCAAAGTACTCATTTGAATAGCTAGAGTGAATACCCAACACTATAGATATTAATTTATTTTATTTATTTAGTAAAATATTTATTTTAACACTTATCTTCAACTAGATCTTCAAATAAGTAGATAGAATATATTGAAAAATCTCACTAGATTCTTACTATTAAGATGCACAAAGACTTGTATAATTCAACGTCATTATGCATGTAAGACCTTCATTGATGATATCCTCTCCTCTTTTTAGATGTGCTATCTAAAAAATCTATAATGTGATACAATCGTATTGTTATCTACATTAGAAATGATGTACTGTTGTCTAATTTACAAAAAAATATTAATTCAAAAGTGAAGTCAATGGGTACAATACAAGCTTGTAGCCTTATAGTGGCTTCATGGAAATATAATTTTGCTCATTTTGTCGCATCATGTTAGTAGCTTTCAACATATCTTTCATTAAGAAATAAATAAATAAATATAAAATAACACTATACAGAGATATTTTTTGTTTAAACCATTTTTTGTTTAGAAATTTTGAAATAGTAAAATATCAATTTTATAAATATCGTTGTTGTATTAAAGTCCGGATATGAAAATAAAAAATTACCTGAGTATAAATTCATCCTCATTTTATCAAATTGAACAAATGTTTAGTTCAAGAAAACCCTATTTGAATCCACACTTTTCCTAATTTGACCAAGACATGCTAAAAAACTAAGATAACAATTTCAAATAGAGCACGTTAGTAACAAAAAACAATAATGGTCAGCAACATAAGGGTGATTCTAATGGTAACACACTCTTGCAATATGTTTTGATACTGATATTATAAGAAATCAATATATTTATCATTCATCATTACTCATTTGATTACAAGCATGAATAGTGTATGTCATCACAAAGTATACCAAGCATATGAAAATGTCAAAACCATGGAAGTTAGTTTAATGTTGTAGTTTATTATAAATATATTCTGTAAGATGACCTATAATAAAATAAATAATGATGCTAATGGGGTAAATGAATTCCTTAAAACATGTAACTTCTGACTATATCTACTCAATGGTTATGGATGATGAATTAAATTTTTGATGAAATTTTTCATTGTAAGTAATTCCTAAAATGAAACAACTATGATTTTTCCCTTTAATATGCACACATGATTATTCTCTTTTGTTAGTATGTAGAAAATCCAACGTTCATTATGATACAAGAATTACATATTGATCCATATAATTTGAGACTCATGAGGTTTCATTTACTTTCCTCTTTCTTTTTATTTTACACCTCCCGTCTACATTGTTAAAATATAGATGAAGCAGGTACGTGCTAAGTTACAAAATGTCTCATATTAGTTCTCATACATGCATACTTTTTCATTGCAGGTAATAGAGAAAAAGAGTTCAATTAAAATTTTGAAATACAAACTATTTTATTCTTTATTTGTGTCAAAATATTTTCTAGCCAATGAGTTAATTTTTTGAATACATTGTATCACATGTCCATATTGGAAGAAAGCAAAAGGAGACAATATGATATGAAACAAATAACTATTAATGAAATAAAAGTAGAATATTATCTTAGACTTATAATAATTCTCATCAAGACAATGGAAATTTACACATCAAAAGAAGTGTTGTTGCTGTTGAATCAACAATAAAATCATTGTGGATATTAAAAACTTGATATTGATACATTAGAACACTAATTTTATTTAAATAACTTTTATGAGATATATCATACTCCAAACACCACTTAAATATAAGTTTTTCTTATAAACATGAAAAAAATTATGCCATAATTTTAATTGGTTAAACTAAAAATTAAAGTCCTTGTTTATTATAAAATACACATACTATATGTAATATTGGCAATGCATGATTAAAAGTTGTGTAAAATGATAATATCTTAATGTGTAATTTCATTTATAATGAAAATATAAGTTATAACCCAAGCAATTGACTTGATTAACTTTGTTATGTTTCTATCATCAAACAAGTATATAACCGTATGTTAAACGAAAAATATTGCAGATCCTACATATAATTTTCATAACCATGCTTAATCCATTATAGAAATATTATTGGACAATAAATATTATTAATGAATTAGAATAATTTTCCACTAAATTTTTTTATCTAGATATAAGTATTTCTTTTTCAGTAGTAAACTTTTTGTAAAGGAACTTAGCATTAGTTTAAAATAATATGAGATGTTTAGGTTTTTATTGCAATATGTATTTGTTTATTAACAACTACAAATTTTAGGTATATTTTCTCCAAGTGTACCCAACAACAAAAAGAAGATTTGTATTTGAGAATAACTTAAACATTCTTTCCACTAAAAGGATAAAAGGAGAAAAATTACTTATACTTTTTACTGTAGCACATGCAAAGCACGTGAATTTATTAGTAGATTTCGTAGTACTTTTTACTATAGTACGTGCAAAGAACGTGTATTTACTGGTAGATTTCTTAGTACGTAAAAGGATAGGGATAAGAAATTTTGTCCACATAAAAAAATTTACTTATCGACGTACTAAATAGTGAATATCTTAATGTCAAGTTGACAATAGTTATTTCACGTAAAGTTAACATATCACTTGTTAATTTACTAGTGACAGCTAAAGTCATCACAACTGCATAACAAACACATACATAGTCACCTATGATGGCAGTTGAGGAGATTGGCATTAGATGAACATTCGAACAACCACCATTCTCCTCTGGTCCTCATTGTACTCTCTCTCTCTTCTCTATCCTCTTTATGCCTCTGTTATAATATACCAAAAGAGGATGAGTGAGTCAGTGAGGAACATATCCTAATTGTCTCATACTTTTATCCCATAGTGCCACTCTATCATGACCATGATGAACCTATTTTATCACATAGCATTTCACCTTTATCAAATTGGTGCTATACGGTATATAGTATGGTTCGTAGTTGGGAACGTTGTAGGCATCAACCATCACTTGAATATCTAATTTAATTATCATACATCACACCTTCGATTTATGCCACCGTCTAAAACTTACTGACCCTCAACTCTTAGTGCAATCCTTGGAGCCTGTTTGACTGTGGAGGTAGAGGGGGAAATTGTGAGGGCGACTCCGCCGCCTATAACCGCTCCAACATCGTGTGGAGGTTATATCCAAATATCCTCTTCGTCGATCTTGGACTGTGTTGACACCATTGCTCTAAAATAGGCACTGGAGATACCATTTTTCTGATACTGCCTAGGGGGCTTCCAATTGAGTCGTCTGATACTTCAGCAAGGCTGGACAAGGTAGGGCAACAGACATTGTGAACCACATCCTAGAAGACGTGGAAATGAAGGAGGTCTCTGAACAGTATGAGTGCGTGAAGGATGGTTGGGGAGAGGAGACAACAGGCTACGGCAAGCTCTACACAACGGGAGGACTCTATCCAAAGCGTAGCAAACCTCTTCCAAAATGAGGAGTGGCAGACTAACACTGTGGTAACGGAAATGATCGTCCCCAATTCCAATCCGGATACTGAAGTTAATGCCATAGATGCATAGAGACCAACTCCTTATTAACAAGCACGGGACGGAGCTTGGGGAGGCAATGAAATCGGAGAAATTGAAGTCTGTCGTGGTAATTTCTTGGCCCGTGGATGACAGATGGGAAGAAATCATACTCTCTCTTTGAAGAACCTGCCAACAACAGTTGAAATGTTCATGTTTGTGGCATGCAAGGTGGTGGATGAATTAGGACAGGGATCGAAGAAACAACGGGCTTGGTTCTGGGTCTCAGACCTACCTTTGTGTTGCAGAGATGATGACTCAGTTGTTGAGATAGGGGTAACCTTCAAAACTCTGATTGAAATTTCTAAATGGAGAAGATGGGAAGAGGATGAATTAGGTATCCTTATCCTCGTTGACGCTTTCAATGAGGACATTCCAAAGATTATATCTCTGATGTATTTCAACCGACACCGTTATGCCAAATTTGAGAAGGTGGCTATGGTATACGAAGATGATGATTCAGCAGTCTTGGATCAAACTGATTGTGAACTAACGATCCCAAATGGAGCTTTCATTATTATTTCGACACAGTCTGGGCCAGGATTCACAAGGATCTATGAACTGTGGAAGTAGGGAGAAGATGCGCAACAAACCCCATGATGATCACCAACCACTCTGTCACCTTGTACTTATGCCGCGAGAGGTAGCAACAACATCCAAGATGATATCTAAATTCCAACACAAGAGACTGAAGATGATTTTTATCCGCAACGCATGGACAGCGACACGGAAGGTAGAAGACATATTCTTCAGATAAGGCGGCTGGAAGACTTTATTGATATTTCTAATCTGTCACCTAACACAAGGATGCTTAGGAATAGAGGTAGTTCTAGAGATTTGGACATCAATCATGGAAGTCGATCAAGGATGCACGGATCACATAGAACCACGAGAAGATCCCAAGTAGGCAGATAGATCCTATGATGAGTAGATTGACAGAGGCTGGGACAACTCGGATGCAGATGGGGAACATGAGTATGGGGATTACAGCCCCAAGAACAGAGCGAGGTGAGGGAGTTTTGCTTGATACATAGCGGGTAGACAACTGAGGAGACCAAGGATCTATTATAATGTTGAAAATTTTATTTTGGAATATTAGAGGTGTCGATAATAATCCCACGAGAAATGTCCTCACACGCATCTGCAGGAAGCATATATCTGTTGTAGTGGCTCTTTTTGAACCTTTTCTACATGTTTTACGGTCTGGGGAGCCCCTTGATATTATTGGTTTGGACTAGACAGGTGATAATGAAGAACATGGAGGAAAGGTATGAGCCTTTGTTGATATGTTTTTCAACCTTCTATTTTTCCATCTATCTCCCAACAATTGATGATCAAGTTGCGAGATTGTACGGATGGGTGCTCCTTTGTGACTATGATTTATGAGAAATGTAACACCATGGCAAGAAGGGAACTGTGGACATACTCAGTTGAGTTGGATGCTCTCATCAATGACCAAATGTGGCAGATAACATGGGAATTTAATATTTCAAGAAAGTATAGAAGGAAAAAGGGGAGATAATGATCCAGATTTTTAGGGAATATTAGAATTTAACAATTGGGTGATAGATTTTAACGTGATTGAAATTCCTTCTGAAGGGAGTCATTTTGTATGAGTGGATAGCCAACATCATACTCCTACCACATGGAAATGGCTTGATAGGGGTTTTACCAATTCTTCTTGTCTTGAACCTACTCGTTTTGTAAATATCATTCACCTGACTCACTTCATAGTGTCAGATCATTGCCCTATTCTTGTTCAGTTTGGGAACAACCTTCTATCAAACAACCATGTCCTTTCTACTTTATGGATGTTTGATTGTTCCAGTCTACCTGCATGGACGGTATCGTGAAGGGATGGAACATGGAAGGGTGGGGTGATGCTTATTTTAGATTTTATTCAAATATGAAGAACCTGAGATATACCCTAAAGGAGTCAAACAAAGAGGTTTTTGGGAATATTTCACAAAAGAAGCATGACTTATAAGATATAGTACATACTCTTCAAATTGAATATGATGCACAACCAGAACCACTATAGAGAAAATTCTTCTTGAGGCTGAACATGAGTTAGAGACTATTTTGAAACAAGAAGAAGCCATATCGAAGGAAACGTCTAAAATGAAATGGCTGCCAGATGGTGATCAAAATACTAAATTTTATCACATAGTTGTGAAAGCCAGAAAAAAGAAAAGAAAGGTCACTCATATTTTTGATGATGATGGATCCCCTATTAGAGACCTTTACTTATGTCAAAGAAGGTGACCTTTTACTTCAAAGAGTTCATTTTTGTTACTGAAACACATGGCATGGAAGTTGTCCAAACATTCTTTCCATTCTATACACAGATGATACTTTCTTTCTAATGGCACCTTCTACTGAAGATGAGATCATCTCCATGATCGAGATGATGGATTCATCTTCTACGTCTGGGCCTGATGGTTTCTCCCTTTATTTTTCTTTAGCTACTTGAAATATGGTCAAGGATGACTTTATTAACCTCACAGAGTTCTTCTTCATAGGAGGTAGTTGTCACATAAGCTTTTTATATAGTTGTTTAGCTCTAATCCCCAAAATTGATCAAGCCCATGACCTAGCTAAAGATTTCGACCGATCTCCATCAAAAGTGTATCCCTCCATATTATGGCACAGATTCTCAGTAATCGGTTAGCAAAATTTCTCCCTGTCATGGTATCCTCTGAACAAGGGGCTTTTTTCAAAGGTAGGGATATTTTCCATAAGATTGAGCTCACTAACAAACTTACCTATGATTTGAAGAAATATGGAGCTTTCCAGAATATAGTGATCAAGTATGATTTATCGAGAGCTTATGACATGATTGATAGGACTATTTTTAGGTTTGTGCTTGACCATTTTGGGATGATGCATGTTGTGCTTGATCTTTGCTTGAGCTACTTTATAGGTTCATGACTGGGTGTTACTCTCAATGATATTAGCTTGGATTTGTTTCAAATGCATCATTGACTCAAACAAGGAAACCCATTGTCACCTACCCTTTTCATCTTGTTTGAGGAATCCTTGCGTTGGAAGCTGAAAGTTGATCTCCTCAGTGAGCCATAGACAGATTCTTGACTAGAGGGAAGGGTTAGGCCACTACCATACGTCTATATGCTATTGATATTATTATTTTCACCAGGTCTTCCACTTCCTCCCTCCTGAAGGTTAATGATATCTCACACAATATGAGCTAGAAATAGGGAAAAGGGTCAATAAAGAAAAATTCAGCTTCCTAAGTGGTTTTGATGCTACCCCAAATATTAACTTGATCACAAATATTCTTGACATACAGTCTCTGGGTGATACATTTACATACCTTCATATTCCTATTGTGAAAGGCCAATTGAAAGTCAACCATTTTGATTTCCTTTTAGTGAATATTAGAGAGAAAGTGGCCTTGTGGAAAGGAAATATATCATCCTTCAGAGGGAGAACGATGCTCATTACTCATGCCTTATCTTCTATTACTTTATACTCATGGGCATCTAGTATGTACGTGCTAGTGTCCTTAAGAGAATCAATTCAAGTTTTCCTCTTTCCTATGGAAGGCCAGAGACAATAAACATCAAGAAGCTTGGGTTGTGTGGGAGTCTATTACCTACCCTATACATGAGGGGGGCTTGGGTATCTCATCTCTTAATGTAACATCCAAAGCATACATATATAAATCTTGCTAGGATATTTTAGAGGGGGGAATTTGGCCCTTATTCTATACGGAGAAATAGAAGAGTACATATAGGAACAATAATGGATCTTATCCTACTTTCCTGAAGCTCAGATCATGCACATCTCCTTTTTGGCGCAAGGCATGGAAATACTTTCATGTAGTGTTCTCAAAGTATAGGTGTATCATTGGATAAGGATATATTTCTTTATGGAATGATGTTTGGTGCTCCTAGACCTTGAAATTATTTCCTAGGGATCCTACAGATCTGGCAATGGATTTTAAGGTGGCTGAGACCTAGAGTGATGAACCTGGTTGCGATTGGTACTTTTCGAATCAAATTCTTACATCTGACAGGTTCCATATTATTATAAACATGTTGCTATAATCTCTTTAATGTCTGATAGGATGATATGGACTACAACCAGAGGATGTCATTTTATGATGAAATCTGCTAAGCTTCTTATTGTTGATGGTGTTATATCTCGAAAGAATTGGATATGGGAATGTGGTGCAATTCCTCGTGCACAGACTGTCATCTGGAAGCTTGTGAGAGAAGCTGTTACACCCGGATCTCACAATTACCACTAATCACGAGATTAAGGTATAAATTGAGGATTTAACATAATACAAAGATCACCCTTAAATTTTTCTTCTTTTTCAAACTTTGTTTTCTCGCATTGAACCACATAAACTAACTTTACAAGAGAATTAAACTTTATTTTCTCTAATATAATCTCAGCATTAATGATACACATCCATACATTCATTATGTTTCTCACACTTCCATGTACATACGACATGACAATCGTTTGTATTCTCTCCTATTAAGGAAATAAACATACAAAACATAATTTACAACTCTCTCTCAGATCTATACAAGGACTTAGAGTGATAGGGACCGACTGAACTTAACTATACTCAGACTTAACTCTTATGGAAGATCTACTTTGATGCAATGATATCTTCTTCAAGTCCATGTGATTTCCCTAAAAATTTTGAGTAGAGGGGTGAGCCTACTCGCTCAGTGAATGAGTACTTCAAAGAAACAGTCTAAAGCACTAATATAATTACAAATATACTTTTGAGCAATTGATATCAATTATAACAGCAGAAAGCTTTAGAGAGTCTAATAATCGACAATCATAAATATGGCAGGATACTCTAAATATCTATAAGAGTGAATCAATATATGAAATGCTTGATTAATCATAAAGAGAACTAATCATTCAGAAATATACAAAGAATAATTGAATAACTATACACACTTGTTTGACCTCTCATTTATTTAATTATGCCCTGATCATATGCAGTGTACTCTACATATGAGGACTCGTAGTGCACTACGATCACACCATACAAGACTTAGCGGACACACCCAGGAAATGCTAAGTCTGACTACTCTCCTGGTCTGCAATAGGGAAATGGCTCTCTGGCCTAAACTGGACTCCTCCTCTAACCTGAGCACACAGGAGGAGAGTCAAGCCACCTCTTAGCTTTTCTGTACTCTAGTGCCGCCAGGACTTTTGGTTGATGTTGGACACTGCAAAGTATAATTTAAGGAGACTTCTACTAGGGCTTCGTCCCCCGTGCCACCTGATAGCACGTTCTGAACCCCGTATACTGGATGCTTCCAGGGTTAGGTTGTTTCACCCCTAAGGCGCAAGCCTCACATAGAGGTTGTATGGTGTTCAGGGCTCCTAAGCCTATTATTTTATTATTCCTAGAAAGCTCTTTCTACATTGTACCCTTCTCTTACTTATACTTGACTCTGGTATCTATATGGTGTCATGTCTACTTATTTGAAGTTATAATACAACATGTATATCATTCTAAACTTGACAGAGCAGTATATTCAAAACATTATAATATACTGAGTAATCAACATACTATACATGCAAGCAGACTAAAATTCTTAAATAAACAGATTTCATATCCACTTGGCACATACACACTAGAATCTTGCATATCGACCCAAATCTTGAGTTGTGCATCTCATAACTCAATTAAGAGTTAATTACTTATCATGACAAGAATTATTAATAATAACTGAGAACATTAATATCACAATACTTAATTTATTGAATACTCACTACTACAGAAATGCCTTTTAGCGTCGGTTGTTTAACCCCCTTTGGTGTCGGTTTCCGAGCGACACCTATGTGGGCGCCGCTAAAGGTTGAACACTTCGGCGTCAGTTTTTTAACCGATGCCTATTTAACGTACAGGCGTCGGTTGTTTATAGAAAACCGACGCCAAAAGGGTTCGCGCCACAGAAAACAGCGTCATCTAGGACACATTCTGTGTCGATGTTTAATTGGTAACTGACGCAGAAAGTGTCCTAGATGACGCTGTTTTATGTGGCGCGAACCTATTTGGCGTCGGTGATCAACTAAACAACTGACACCATACTTCAAGATGACACGGCCGTGCTTCCCTGCACGGCCGTGTTTAGTACTATAGGTGTCAGTTTTATATGAATAACCGACGCCTTTTCCACCACGGCCGTGCTTTCCTGTACGGTCGGGTTGTTTGTAATATTAGGCGTCGATTTTTATCCAATAACCGACGCTGTAGGTCTTTGCTGACGGTTTTCTGTAAATAACCGACGCCTATATCTTTTTTTTTCATATCAGTTTGCAGGCCTGCTGTGGCTGGTCAGCAGGATGAGAACCTACAGTTCAGTTTTCTGAACATTCTTCTCTTAACAAACAGGCCACAAACCTGCAAAATTAACAAAAAAAATTTCACACAAGTAGATACATTCAGACATCAATTCAATTCTCACATTCACACATATAGAAACATTCAAATACATGTATTAACATTCAGAAATATTCATTTACAAAGTATCATTCAGTATCGCTATCAACATCCCAATTATATCTTACAATTGCCACTGCTTGTATGGCTTTTGCCCATTCTTCTCTTATTTCATTTAATGCTTCCATCGTATATGGAGCATGTATATTTTTTAAGCGTTTACCTATAGTGTGGTCAGTTTTAAACACCTGCAAAGAGAATGATGAATATATATAAGTAATAATATAAAAATAAGATTGATATATTTCATACTAACTAATGAGATTATATATAATACCTCATGTATGGTATCGATGTCCAATGCGGCATGTCGGATAATCATCTGCATAAATCGCATCACATAGTATGCGCATGCCCAGCCGTTGTCTTGTGTAGCGTACTATAAATTGAAACATACAAAATAATACAACTAAGTACAATTCACATCAATAATATATACATTGGAGTCGGGAACTTACTTGTACGTTCTGCCAATTTATTGGCTGGTTCATTTTCCTTGGGACCGTTCCTCCAGCCTTTTTGAATGCATCTAAACCCCTACATGTTAATATAACACAGTAAATTGCATAAGTAAATAGTAATGTAATAACATATGTTAACAGATACAAAAATGAAATATTTCTCACCAGAATAATGACATTCTCATTATGTGTCCAATTTTAGTGTTTAATGTACTTCCTGCGGGATCTAGATAATAAACAGTGAACGTCCCGGGGACAATAACTAGTAACTCCCAATGTCTACCGCTAGAGGTAAAAAGTTAACAATTAATAACTCAAAATGCACAATAAAAATGGAATTTTCTTAAGTCCAAATTATAAATAAAGTAAACATACTTGACATTCAATGGAGCTATTATTATCGTCTTCTTTTGCTGACCAAAAATTGTAAAAGCATCTATACAGTATTGTTGAACACTATCAGGGTCTTTAGCTACCATACTAATCAATGATGGAATCAAAAATCCCACATGATCAAATGCAAATTGTTTGCATTGATCTTCGACTAAGTAGCTGCAAAACATGTATTACGTATGCATTAATATATAAGAAACCAGATCACCGGATCTTACACAAGGTATATGGATGTATAAACAAGATCTCACCTTATCCATGTCTCTATCATTGATGTATTCAGCCAAGCATACATAAACAGCTCAATAATATCTTGTATAAATAAAGAGCTATCGTATGATTGACCTGCATAATCTGCATCTAAAGAAACAATTATAGGGCAATGTATATTATGTGCCCATAGCCAACATGACATTCCCCTACAAGCAGGACCTAACGGGTATGTTAGGTCAGTTGGAACCCAACTTGGTAATGCGGAAAGTGGAGGTGGAGGCCTAGGTGCTCCTGGTGTCTTCTTTTTAACATGTATATATAATTTCAGATCAGTTGACCTCATATATACACATTAACAGTCTAAATCAATGTAAATTTATCTTACAATTTTAGTAGTGTAGACGACATCTGCTTTGGGCCACAATATGACCCCACCTTCTGCCTCAGCAAGTGTATCAATATCTAGGTGGGGATATGGCAATGTAGCTTCCCTCCAATCGGGTAACACACGTAATGGGCCCACACAAACGTAGCCCTGTGTCATTGGAGTCCCGTGAAACTTTTCCCCAGGAAGGGACGGGTAAGCCTGTGCCTCTGCAACAACATAGTCTTGCATTCTTAAGCGGCATGGCTTCAATGCCTACAAATTTACGTAAAGAATGTTATACATATATACATATCATCTTGAAAACATATCATCTTGAAAAGACTAGCTACAATGTCATGGGTGTGGCAGACTCCTGAGTAAGAGCAGACTCCTGAGTAGCCGCAGACTCCGCCTGTAGTCTTTGGCAAACGCTTGTATAGCCTTTTGGACCCATAGTGTGGTCATGCACATTCAGTGCACGCCTTGCTTTTTGTGCGTCACTGAGGGCCTAGTTAGTATGCACATTAATGATTTGGTTAGTAGCACTAAATTTTAATCTTGAATAGGTGAATACAATGTATATTAATTAAATTGGGAGTGACGCCTAATACCTTGAATTCTTCAGATTTTCTTGAAGCAACAAAATTGTCCCAATCTTCTTTGTCCAAGAAGCACTACAAAAAAAATGGTCTTTAGCTACAATTATTCTAACTATATATATTTTATTTGTAGCTAAAATTACTTATCTTTACAATCTATAAAAATGTAAGTAAAACAATTATAGTTAATTATAAAAGCTACAAAAATTCATTACATATATGAATCAACAACAAATTAAAACTCTTCCCAACTCATCTCCCCTCACTGCCAAATTACTAAAACGCCTGAAAATTTGAATTTTGTATATTTACGCGCACTGCTCGCCAGCCATCTGTATTGGCGCGATTTATTTCACGCGCAACACCCCCATCCATCCCGATAGCGCCCCCTTCCCTGCTTACCCATTGTGCTCCCTGTCAACTCTCATCTCCCCCACAATCCCATATCTATTCGCCATTTTCCCCTCTCATCCTCTTCTCATCCCACACCCCCATCTTTCCTACTGTGTTCACACCCAATCTTGCAGATCATCGGACTCGAGGCGCTGGAAGGACTAAATCCTGTGAGGAAACATAAAGGTGAAGGTGAGGAACAAAGTTGAAGCACAAATTCTGAGGTATGCTTTGGCAAAATTAGCTACATTTTCTACACAGTCTTTCCTTTTCCTGATCCCTACCCATCGTGTTCTATGTCTCACTCTATTCTCCCCTCAAAACCCCCTATCGGATCGCCCTTTCTCCTTCTCATCCTTATCTCCTCCGGACTCTCCCATACATCTTTCTTTGTTCGAACCCAACCTCGCGGAGCATCGAACATGTGAGGAGCAATGCTGAAGCATAACTACTGAGGTATACTCCTGCCAAATCATCTACATCTACATATTCTACTTAAAAGGCAGCAGTCTATTGCTCAAACAACAGTGTATAGGGCTGCAGGGGGCATCTATTTCCACATATACGTATTACATTAGCTAAAGGTATCAGTTTCCATCTGGAAGAGGTGGCCCAGTGAATCAGCCCAAGGGCTACTAAATAAAGAAACCCATGCTCAATCTTTGAAACCATTAATGATTTACCTCTCTATCATTCTTCCTAAGGTTTAAGTGGTATAAGGTGAAGTACGGGTCACCCTGTTCCATTACTCCTTTTTCTTTAGAGGCATTGGTTCCTCAGCTCAACTGTGTGAAAAATTGACATCTATACCTATCTCTACCCGAGTCTTTCTTTTTTTCCCTATATTTTTTCTGCTCTTCCAGCAAGAAGTGGTTCATGTACACTATTTGTATAATAGAGTTACTACTGATGTATGAAAAATGATCTCTTCTATGAACATTGATAATGCTTCCCCTCTCTCTCAATCTTTACTTTTATCAAGAGGAGTTCTTTTATTCATCCCATTCTTCTGCAGGCTTTGTAAGTTGACTTGAGGAGACTTAGATAGCCTATTCATCAGCTAAGATGGGGATCCAAGCATTGGTAAAGTATCATGCGATTTTGACTTTGTAAGAATCTACTTGTGATGTCATAGGTCAACAATACTGCACTGGTTATACGAGGCTATAAAGAAATTTTCTTTTGCCGGTTTGAGCATGCTTTTAGGAAAATGATTGTTATTCTGCCCCTATTGATAAAAATCTAGTTTTGCCAAGGAATTGAGTATTTCTATGTTTGCTTATAAATTCCAGGTTGAAAAATAATTTGAAACATCTCGCTGACCAGTATGCTTTGATCGGAGCACCAGTTTTCACAAAAGGTTCATGATATATATCCATTTTTATATATATCCAACATGGTTTTAAGTAAGGATTCTTTTACTAATGTCAACCTCTGAATCATTATTCATTTCTGATCAAACTTGTGAGGGAGTTGTTTATAATTCTGCTCATGTCTAATGTTTTTCCCCAATGACATCTCTACTACATCTAATCTAATATATACGTGGGGAGGCCATCCTTAAACTTGGAGTAGACGCATGGATGACCAAGATGAGTGGCATTTGGATCTCCTTGAAAGAGAAGTAGAACTTGCCACTTTGATAGATTTCAACATATTCTTTTTATCTATTTTTATCTTTGGATATGGTACCGATTTCCTATGTGACTCACCAAAGTGCTTCGGATATGTTTCAGGAATTCCTATCATTCTTCCTTCTTTATAGCTCTAGGTCAATCTGTATCTATTCATGAGTTCTTTGTTAGGTGGTTCTAAAGTTCAGTGAAAAGGTAAAAGCTCTATCACCTCCACCGGTATATTTTCTCATATTCTCAATATTGTATACAAGCTCCTTGGTAGATGTATGTGAAAGCTGGAAGGCTCTAAATTGTACCTACGGTTAGTTGTGCCTCTTTTTGGTATGTATCATAGCAGTAGGGTAGCACATGATTCTAACCACGCATGGTCATAGAAAATTTTATGATATTTTATGCTTACTCATGATAACCATCTCAAAATTGTCTTGAGTACACTATCTCTATCCAACTATAACTTGGTTGCTTAAAGTTGTTGCAATATTTGTGCATTTCAGAAGCTCTTTTGGTTTTTTAGTTGAAACCAATATTTGTATTAGTTACCATCAGTCTCGGAGATCACCTTTGAATCATATTCTCTTATGTTATTCTCATTTGAGGTTGGATGGTGTCTGATCTGTTTATTTGGCAATTCTAACGTTCAGTGTGATAGTTCACCAAAAAATAAAAATTCAGTGTGATAAGTTAATTCTAGATAAAGCCGTCAAAGTTTCATATTCTGCTCTAACTTGAAGGGTGTTTTCTTGTTAAATTTGTATAGTCTATACATATAGTTGTTATGGGCTGGATGGTGGCCTCATATTTTTCGCTGATTGGTTCTAAAAACAGACAACAAGATTCTTTATTTTATCCTGGGCTATTGTTATTGCTTCCTTGGTGGAAGAAGAGCAATGGATTTGGACTGCAGCACACTGAATGTGGTCAATACCAAAAGAAATAGAAAAATTTAGAAGTAAGGGGTATAAAAATTTAGGTGTAACTCTATTATCATTTCAGGATGTTTGAGCCACATCTAAAGTGGTCGTGGAGATTAGAGATTGAGCACCCTAGGACAAAATTAATGGTCTTGACGTCATTGTCATTGTCCTCCTAATTATCTCTTTCAATGTTGAATTGGGTTTACATGTACTCCTTTCGAGTTAGTGTAAAATGAACAAGGTCAAGTTGAACTTGTTTAAAGAAAGATATGCTAATTCTTTATGGCTTAGTATCAGGACTGTCACAAGTCTCTTGGATAAGGTTTCTTTATCACTTCTTTTTTGTCTAAACTTTGATGCTTTGTTTTTGTTCTTCAATCAGTAACAATACTTTTTTTTGTCTAAGGCTCGTTTTTCTTAGTGCAAGAGGTTGATTGCAAATTGAAAGAAGAGGTTCTTAAAGGCTTGATTCTTGGATATGCTTCTTATTTTCTTCCTATTATTTGGTTTTCCCTCTGAGAAAGATTCAAGTGTTTTGGAGTCTTTTGCAGCTATTACAGAAAATTTCATAAGGAAAGCTTATGTGTTAAATGAACTAGGTTTGATTCTTGAACCTATTTAGACTTGCACAATAGTTCTCTTGTGAAAGGATTATCTTTGTATATACTTGAACTGCTTGATGGAGTTTTCTTTACCCCTTTGTTATTGTGAGGAGGCTAATGCTAGAAGGTTGCTACATGCTATGGAGCTGCTACTTCTTTGGTTTTTCTTTACAGTATGATGCAGGTTGTAATGCTCCTATCTGCTGGTTTTCTAACAATGAGGGGTTTGTTTATGACTCATGAAAGTGACACTTCTTGATGCTATAAGCTGCATTCATTCTACATTTTCTTGATCCTATCATGCATCTTTATAGAAGCTGAATATGAGGCTTGAACTGCAGATTTCCCTGAATAACTCGAGCTTCTCAAGTCAGAGTGTGGACTTTAAAACTATGTCTTGCTGAAGGGCGAAATGATCTGTGGTTTACATTTCTGATGACGTGACTAGAGGTTCTTATGAAATTCTAGCCTGAACTTTTTGGTTCTATTTTGTTGCTATTGAGATTGCGATCAATACATTTCATCCAAGGTTCAACTGTTTTACATTTTTCTTTTTCTTTTCCACTATATTATATAGATCATAGAAACCTATTATTTAATTTTTTTCCTGTAATGTTGCATATAAAGTCAATGACTCCTTGACTTCTTCTTTTTTGTATCATGGAAATAAACAAAATTGGATGAGGTATTTGATTAGTTGGATGAGAACTGTATAATATATAACTTTGAACTTGTGATAATTTTTTTGGAAACTACTTTTAGGCTATATATTCATCTTTTCCTCCAAACACAGGTCTAGCCAGATAAATATCCTCTCTTATTATGTTACTATCCAAGTTCCTCTTCTACTTCCCAATGAGGTTCCCCAACTTCTTGGAGCTTCTTCTAATGAATCGAATGTCCATGTATTCATGTGGGTTATCAGCTTCCTGATCCATAAGCATTGAGCTTTATATTTAGGAGGCACATTGTCTTCAACTTTTAGAAAATTGTGTCATACTATTTGCTTGCAGGATTAGCGGTCCACTGATACCATAAACTGCTATCAGGCCAACTATGTCCACTAAAAGCTCCACCTTAGTATGTATGCTCCAGTACTAACCTTGTAGCCCCTGTGATCCATTCTCCTTGGTGATTTTTAAAATAAGACTAATCACATATTTGTTGATTCTCTTGACTATAGACACATTGATATTCAATTTTAAGAAACTATCAAGGGGCTTCCTCCATTCATGCTCAGGGTGTCTATATTCCTTTGGTCATCTTCCTCAGTCACCTTGAAGGCAATTCATTTCTTTGGACCAATTTTCTCACCACGAGTGTAGCTTGACATGTCATGTATTGTATATTCCTGAATATATCATTGTTCCTCATTTTCAACATCTACCACAGCTACCAAGATCCAATTGCAAAACAAATAGGCAACTACTTGCAGTGTTTATCATTATTTAGGTTGCTCGAGACCCAATGGAGTAAATACACGTAGTGAACATGTCCACTCCACAAGTATATTGAATCCCATCTCAGATAGTCTTTGCCACATTTCCATCCGAAGCTTGTGGTCATTTATTGATTCTTTGACATCCTATTGTTTAGAATCACTAAAAGGTACGATATTAAACTAGTCATAGCATTGAACATCTGAACCATTTTCCTAATCAGGTTTCATAGTAAAAGGACACAAAATTCTTCCCAATTTCCATCTATATCGTAATACAAAAAAATCTCTCTGAAGTCAAGCTCAACTACAAATTCAGTAGCAGTAGAAGTTGATCCCATTGTCAAACTTCCTTTATTATTAATGTTAATGCACTTTTAGTGCCCTCCTTTGTCACTAATGTTTATGTACTTGTAGTGCCCTTCTTTTTCGTTGGTATTAATGCACTTGTAGTGCCCTCTGAATTAGAGGGCACAATGCTTAATTGTGTCATGGTGTGACCATGACCAGCCACATCCAGCTGATGCTACTGTTAGTGACTAGAAAGATTAGTGGTTACTGTTTGACATGTATAAATCATTATATGGAGCAGTCCCTATAGTGATCAATGTTCCACTCTTGCTATGTGAGATCTGGGTGTATTCTGGATAGGATCTATCCATGTAGTTTCGTTTTTTGGGTGAACTCTCATACTGCATTTCTATATTGCATTTCTGTATTACATTTCAGTAATTATGGTCTGCTATTTTGCAAAAAGCCAATTCATATTTTGACTTGAACAGGCCCATATTAGGATGGACTTCTGAATAAAAAAACTCTTACATATATAAAAACTTCAATGTGTTTGCTTTGATAGGTAATTGTTCTTAATGTATGTTGACTACATCCTTCTAGATATCAACTGAATCCAAAATGATAATTTAACTGCAACACCACACATTTTGATCTTTGATGATACTATCTGTGACTAAGAATTTAACATTATGTCATTATGCCAGCTTACATGATTCAGTGTCTCATGCATAGCAAAAATATAAGATACTACAACTTCAGTAAAGGCAGCACCTGCACCATTGTCTTGCTCATTCAGATTCAACTGGATTTCAATGATTTGCAGTAGGTGAAGAAGGCCCCGATGTCTGTGCTTGTCTCACATTCTGATTTCTCTTATCAAGTGACTAACATAAACATCAAAGGTTTGTGACGATTTACCACTGATTAGGCCCCTAATAAAGTGACTAACACAAACATCAAAGGTTTGTGACGGTTTACCATTGATTAGGCCCCTATTGAATGGGGAATAATTTCTACTCATCTCAGAAATATAATCTTAATTATCCGTACTCAATAGGGGCATCTAAAACTTCGAGTTCCACATTCTCCAATTTTAGTTTGTGAGCATCTAAAACATTCATTTCTTCTTTTTTAGGTTGTTGGGCAGTAGAAGACTTCTCAGAGGAAGGGTTACACCATCACCAATGAGGCAGGTAACAAAATCAACCATCTCTTAAAGATCCTTAAACAGCCAAGAAATGACAATAAGCAATGTTAGAACATGAATGCATCAGCATTTCCAGGTAATGAAAACCTATCTAGATCCATATCCAATAAGCTCCTTTATCACCAACATGTATTTCCACCATATTTCTACTAAATTATTTATGAGGAACTGTGCACGAATTCGATGCCACGTTTGACAAAAGAATCATTTCTGGTGACTAAAAAGTTGTAATACGCTTTTATAAGTACAACTATCTAAAAAGTTGTAATATGCTTATATAAGTAATGTCAAATATGATCATGAAATAGTCGTCATCTGTAGGTCACTTAGATTCCTACCTTTCTCCAAGACAAACCTTGGTTTTCCAACTCTACAGCTACAAATGAGATTCTTGATTGTATGCTAGTAGCTCGTTGATATAGAACCAAGGCAATTAATTGATGGAAACAGTTTTTGAATAGTTGATTTATAATATTGGATGATGGCTTGCACTTTTGTTCACTTTATAACTATATTACTACTGCATAAATGATTAAATTTCAACATTACCAATGTTGTTTGTCATGCTATACGACCATAAGCATGTATTAACCTATAGAGCTTGAAACACTATACTAGAAGTTATCCTCATGATACAGTTTAATTTTCAACTTCCGTTAAGTTACAATAGTCTATTTTTTTGGTGATCTTGTATGGTAGAGTCTAAACTACCATGTAACGAGAACAAATATTTTAATTTGAAATTTCACTTCAGTTATGCCAATGTAATCTATCTCGATCTTCCCAACTAATTTATGATATCCCTGTTTGCAGGTGATATGCACTGCTTTATCCTTGCTGGTATCGATACCATTAGGTGAAGTGTTCTATTTCCACATGTTGATAATCAGAACGGTAAACTGACCTGGTTCTTCATTGGCTCGTTGCTTCTTTGTACCATAGTAATTAACACATTAAGTCACGAATAGGGAGCCACTACATATCAGTTTGCTGTTGCAATGAAACTCAAGTGAACGATCTGATCCATCAGTAAATGAGGATCCATAAAGTTTGGATTTTTTCTCATATTAATTCAACTGTAACTGCTATCAATTGAGTGAGTTCTTTGGGACTGCAGTACAGAGGTGCATGATACACCCCTCCACGAAATTTTTCTTGATAAGGTAATACTGGAAATCATTGATATTTATTATATAGGTATTTTTCTTCCTGATGCATGCCAGTGTGCGACCCTGAAAAATGAGGCCTATCAAATTTTCTCCTGGTCTTTTCTCTTAGTAATGTTCCATGTAAAAGCCTGGTCACACAACATAAAAAACAGGCTGCATAAAGCAACAGGCACAACTCTATTTTTTAGGGCATTCTGTTTTAGGAATAGCATATGCCTTTAATTTTATGCCTTTAATTTTTTAGGGGAGGAATCTGGCTATCACAGTGAGGTAAGTCATGTCATCAATTGAAGGGAAACCAAGCTACCACACTGCCAAGTTTAATATAATTTGTGGTCAAACTTTTTCTCATCTCATTTGCTGCAGGATCTTGAAGATGAATCCGTGGGTGGTATGAAGAAACAGTCCACAGCTCGAGTCAAGCGAAGTCGAGCTGCTAAAGTGCATAATCTATCCGAAAGGGTAAGCGATTGCAGGCAGTAAAACTCTGCAATGTATGTCCGAAACCATTGTTTTAATAGTTCAGCAATAACATGTGCAATTCTTTTTTCACACCAGCGCCGAAGGGACATGATCAATGAGAAGATGCGAGCACTACAAGAGCTCATACCCAATTGCAACAAGGTAAACCTTCACTCTTTCTGTCTAGTTTGCCTCTAGTTTTCCAGTCAATTGGTTAGTAAATAATGTTTCTGCAACTGAGATGCTATAGTTTTTCAAGGTGACAAGGCGTCGATGCTTGATGAAGCAATCGAGTACCTGAAAACTCTTCAGCTCCAGATTCAGGTACTATCTCTTCCAGCTTAACATGGGTCTCAGTTGTTCATGGTGACGACTACTTAGCAACTTCATTACTCACTGGTATACTTCTCGTCATCCAACAGATTATGTCCATGGGCAATAGCATGTGTATGCCTCACATGATGTTTCCTGTTGCAATGCAACAGCTGCGCCAGCCTCACCTGGCACATATGCTACACTTGGTCCTGGGCATGGGGATGGGCATGGGTATGAGCATGGGATTCGGGATAGGGATGGTTGATATGAATGGTTCTCCTTTGATGCCTTCTGCAATGCAAGGGCCTCAATTTCCTTGCTCCATGATGACAGGAACCCCGGGTCTGCATAGTATTCCTGGATCCCCTGGCCTCCAAATGTTCGGAATTCCTACCCAAGGGATCCCCATTCGGATGCCTTGTGGACCATCATACCCTTCCTTGGGAGCTCAGCCGACTCTGTCAATCTAGTAGAAAACCAACTAACATAAAGTTTCTATCCAACATCTGCCCTTTCTCTAGTTTACTTTATCAATCATAAAATGGGTTAAACATACTAGCTTGTTTAACTATGATGATTTTGACACAGGTTATGTTTGCGTATAATATACTATATAATTACTATGAGTTTTATTGAGTAACAATATACCCCATCTACTGTCCTACTCGATATAATAAAAGTTGTTTAATTACAACATTAACTATAAGCATCATTTTCATTATATAAAATAAGATAAATACTTTTTATTTACGTCAAGAAGCTTCTAATTTTATTAATAATAGGAAACATATTGATATCAATGTAGATGCTTTAGGTATATTCCATAGATCTGGATATAGAGAAATTAAAGTGTCCCAAGGAAAACAGATTGCAGTTAATATTGTGTGGATGATTATTATAAATGATTATACAAGTATGGGTGTTTTTGCTTCTAGGTTTGATATATTATCTTCTGACTGATAATCTGATTGAGGTTTTCGAATCCAGTGCTCTGGGATAAATATATCTATCATACTCTAAGATATTCTATTGAATCCCTTTTAAGATTCTAATATTTGTTTACATGTATCCTTGAATGCATACCTTGCATTGAATCAACATGACCTTATTGTGGTCTCAAGCTACCTCCCTTTATCAACAACCTTCATCTTGCATGCAGAACTTACTCAAGAATGTCTGAATGTGAGAAGGAAGAAAGTGAGCTTGTATCCATCTCATCAGCCTATACTATGAAAAAAAGGGGAGCCATTTGATGGCTATGCTTAATCAACAACAACCTAAAATCCCATGTTTTTAGTTTGTCACCCACTTCTTTTTATTTGTACTGGCTACAGATCATGATATCATGCATCTAGTCATTTCCAATTTGTTAGCTTTTTCCAATTTTTAAGGACATTTTCTAACTCACTCTTCTAACCTACTTATTTAACATATTCTTTAGGTTATTCATCCAATGACGTGCTCTCATTTTGTGCCAACATAACCCGCACCTCAAAGCAAGTATATTGGCAAGTACGTGTCCCCAAAATCAACTTGATTGTGGTATGCTTGTGGCTGTCTATCATCACTGGATTAAGGAACATACATCAACATGGCACGCTTATGGTAAAACACCAACTCCCTTCCCTCCTAGTACTAGTGTTTTACCTATATTTAATGCAATGATGAAAACTGTTGCTAACATAAAGAGGCATGATGTCAAGATTTTGGTTGTTGTTACAATTATCTTTTGTCTACTATGAGTTACATTCTATTTGGTTCTGCATGATTTGGGTACTAGGCTTCTTTTTGTATAGATTCTATCACGGTTACTTGGGATAAATTGAATCTCTCAAATTCGCATCGAGGTATTTTGAGTCCTCTTAATGCTTCTTTCACTTCTTTTCCAGCAATGTTAATCCTTAACTACATTTTTATGTGCTATAGAGGTCATCATGTATAGGTAGGAGCTTTTCTTAAATGCACTGGGAGAAGAAAGTTTATTGAATAGGTAAGTTATGAGTAGGAGAAACTATGTTTGCTTGTTTCTTTCGTGAGCTATATCTCAAAACTTGTATGTTTCTGTGTAGGTATCCATGGTGGTTCACGCAAAGTGGATGCTCCCATCAACTTGATGGCATTTGAGATCCACAACATACAAAAGTATAAAACGTATAGATTATGAGAAGAAATGGCAATATGTTCTGATCCATGGGATTCACCAACCAAAACTAACCATACATGAACCTCTACATGAGTTGCCAACAGGAAAACTGTAACTCTTATGCTCAGTCCTATGTGTTGAGAGCTCTGGGAGTTGATGAGGACATGGCACATACCTCTACCATGTTTGGGATTGGAAGATTCACCACTAAAGATGAGATTCATAGGGCTGTTGAACTCACTGTGAATTAGGTGGAGGAACTAAGGAAGATGAGCCCTCTTTATATTGTGCTTTGTAGTCTGCAGTGCATAGATGTAATCAGAAGAAGATATTGTATACTTGTGTCTTTTTTCCATGCATATTGTAAAACAGGGGCCAGGTTAATGTCCTCCCCATGTGTACTCATTGTTCAAATATAAATAAAAGTATCATTGTTGACAAATTTGTATTGAAAACCCCTCTATATTGGCAAGTGACTGACTGACTACATAATGTCTCTCACTACATATGTATGTATAGTACATGGTGTCTTTCACTACACACTAGCTATAATTACATGTGTAGCAAGTGATAATTTTTGCTACACATGAACTACAAATACAATTGTAACCAATACCATCTCTCCCTACATATTATAGGTACAAATTGAATTGTAGTCATACATTTGGCTACAATGGAAACTACATTTTTATGTGTAAGGACATTTTTACCTACAATTAGGGTTACATATGAATTTGTAGCCAGAGGCATAACTAACTACAAGTTTGAAAAATGTAGCCTAAACAATTAGCTACACGGGTATTAGCTATATATTATAAATGTAAGGATAATTGTAGCCAAAGATTTTGGCTACAAATTTTGGGGTTTTCGCTACAATTTTTTTTTGTAGTTAAAGACCATATTTTTCGTAGTGAAGTTCCATTGTTTAAGGGCTGACTTCTTCTTCTTATCACCCTCTTTTATGTATTCTCTGTTCAGATTTGTCCTATAATTCCTAAGCATCTTTCCAGCGCGTTGCATCACACTTTTACGATGCAACTTCTCATCCAATGAAAACAGATTCTGTAAAATAGAAATGTTATTAACTAGTATCCAAAATAGAATTGCAAATAATAGAATTTGTAATCTACAAAATAGAATTGCAAATAATAATAACTCACGCATAAATCCTTCCATATCAAGTCTTTTTTCCCCTGAGGAACTTTATGCCAATTATCATACTTAACACCACAATGGCTCCGAGTGGTACACCCAAGATAGTTTACAAAATTATTGCGGTTCACTCCAATTGCATTTCCTCCATTATCAAACTCCACAACCAATTTGGATCCACTGCCACTTAGCGCTATTAACTTCTTCAACAGAGTGATGCCCCTTTTCTTGTTAAGTGTTTGGTGCTGCGCATCAAGTTGCTCCAGTGCTTCAGTGGGTACATGTGCATCATCAACCTAAAATTTGACAAAAATAAGCACACTGAATTAGCCCAATATAGAAATATAGGATATATGACATAACTAGAAGATAATGAATTTTATAGAAATATAGGATATGTTTTTAGAACTTACATTGGTATCCTCGCCATGCTCGTCATGGACAGCATGCTCATCATGGACTTCATGCTCATCATGTACATCATGCTCATCATGGTCAACCATCTGAAAATGTCATTAAAAAGGCAAACATTTAGCATTTATATTAATTAGAAAAAGGCAAACATTTAGCATTTGTATTAACTAGAAAAAGGCAAACATTTAGCATTTGTATAAACATACATGTCTCTAAAATTGTGATCTTTTATCAATTAACAATCCTTCATTGTGATCTCCGCGCACATATAAGTCATCATTAGCTTCAATATTTTGTGGAGTTGCCAACCCAACTGAGAATGGACTGGAGTCATCATACTTATCATAGTACTGTTCTTCATCTATAGGATCTTCAATGAACTGTCTTTTACCATGAAGAACAACCGACCAGTTATCATTTGTAGGATCATCGATATAGAATATTTGTTTCGCCTGTGATGCCAATATGAATGGTTCACCCTTCTCGCCAATCTTTTCAAAGTTCACCAAAGTGAAACCCAATTCATCCACTATAACTCCTTTGGTGTTATCAACCCAATTACATTTAAAGAGCGGAATTTTGAAATCTATGTAGTCAAACTCCCAAATGTCTTCAATGACACCGTAATATGACATTTTAGCTTCACGTGGACTCTTATCCTTTGCACTTGTAAAGTACATAGTCGACGCTTGAAGAGTGACCCCACTATTTTGGACGACACTCTTATCATCTTGGCGCTTTGTGTAATATGTGAATCCATTACTGTCAAACCCTTCATAAGACATAACATTCAGTTTTGGTTCAAAGGCGAGGCATTTAATAGTTTCTGTAATATCATTTGGTGTTTGAGATAGTTCATGTAAGACTTTATCTTCAAACCACTTAGTAAAAGTCTTATTATGCTCTCTAGCAAGCCACATTGAACTTGCTTGAGGATGTTGTCTCTTTATGAAATTGGTATGTTCCTCGATATAAACACTCACTTCGTCCATATTGTGTAAAATATACAAGTGAGCTTGTTCCAACTGCTCACGGCTGATTACTTTCACCCGTGATCCCAAAATTCCTTTGCCCTCCTCAATATTCTTGTCATTATCAAGAGTGTCATTACCACTGAGAAAGTCATTGCAAAAATCCATAACCTCTCTCGCCACATAACCTTCAATAATACTCCCTTCAGGTCGATAACGGTTTCGAACATCACCTTTAAAAATGCTCATGTATCGTTCAAAGGGATACATCCAATGCAAGAAAACTGGTCCCAACATTTTCACTTCCCTAGTCAAGTGGACAACAAGATGTACCATGATATCAAAGAACGAAGGAGGGAAATACATCTCAAGCTGACATAGGGTAACAACCACTTCTCTTTGCAAATTATCGAGAGTATCAGGGTCAATAACTTTGCTGCATAGACTGTTGAAAAAGAAACAAAGTCTGGTAATTGCAAACCTTACATGCTTCGGCAATATAGATCGAATTGCCACGGGCAATATTTGTTGCATTAGAGTGTGACAATCATGAGATTTAAGACCTATCAACTTCAGATCTTTCATTGATACCAATATACGGATGTTGGATGAGTAACCATGTGGCACCTTAACATTTACCAAGCATTCACAAAAAGTTTTCTTCTCCTTTCTAGACAACGTGTAACAAGCGGGAGGTAAGTATGTTCTTTTATTACCCATTTCATGTAATTCTATTAATTCTGACCTTATTCCCATTTCACGTAGGTCCAGTCTGGATTTTATCCCATCTTTAGTCTTACCTGGTATATTTAACAGAGTACCAATGATGCTATCACAGACATTTTTCTCAACGTGCATTACATCGATACAATGCCTGACTGTCAAAGAACTCCAATAAGGAAGATCCCAAAATATTGACTTCTTCTTGAATGAAGAATTGTCACTCCGTGTGGCCATACTACATTGTGATTTCTTACCAAATTCATTGACAATGTCTTTTACTCTTTCATAAACAACATCCCCTGGTATAGGTTTAGGTGCACTCCGTTCATCATTCCATCCATTGAATGCTTTGTGCTTCCTACGATACAGATGGAATTTTGAAAGAAACCTTCGATGACCAAGATATACAGTCTTGCCGCCATGTTTTAGTCTTATTGAATCAGTGTTTTCTTCACATATAGGACACACTTTAGCTCCTTTGACACTATATCCAGACAAATTCCCATATGCTGGAAAGTCATTAATAGTGCAAAACAACATAGCGTGCAAACGAAATGTCTCTCTTGCTGAAGCATCATAGGTCATCACACCTTCAACCCAAAGTTTCTTTAAGTCATCAATCAAAGGTTCAAGATAAACATCGATATCATTTATGGGTTGTTTAGGGCCCGATATCAACAACGACAACATAACGTACTTATTTTTCATACACATCCAGGGAGGAAGATTGTATATAACAAGCATGACTGGCCAAGTGCTATGTTGGCTGCTCAATGTCCCGTACAGATTCATCCCATCTGTACAAAGCCCAAGTCTTAGATTCATATATTCTTCACTAAATTTGGGGTACAATAGATCAATCTTCTTCCACTGTGGGGAATCAGACGCATGTCGTAGGATCCCATCATTATTTTTCTTAATATCTGCATGCCACCTCAAATTCTTCGCATCTTTCGGATTTGCAAACAAGCGTTGAAACCGTGATATTATAGGTAGATACCACAACACCTTGGCAGGAGAACCAGTTTTGGACTCCCCCGAAGTCGTCAATTTATACCGTGACACACCACATTTTGGACAATCTTTCAAATCTACATAGTCCTTTTGAAATAATACACAATCATTCGGGCATGCGTGTATCTTCTTGGCCTCCATTCCCATTGGGCACAACATTTTCTTTACCTGGTATGTTGAGATTGGCAGCTTGTTTCCTTCAGGAAGCATTTCTTTCAACAAAGTCAACAATGAAGTGACGTTTTTTTCGCTCCATTTATTGTTAGCTTTCAACTTATACAATCTCAATACAGCGCTAAGCTTCGTAAACTTAACACAGCCTGTGTATAACGGTATCTCAGCATCATGCATAATGTTTCTAAAGATAGGAGGTGGATCGGTGTGCTCTACCCTACAACTATCCAGCATCACATCAACGATGTCTGCTGGAACTGGTTCGTTCACATTTACGTCATCGGAGGCAATTTCTTCTTCCACCCAAGCACTGCTATCGACATCTACTGGTTTCGATTTTGAAATCTCTCTATGCCAGTGCCATTCTGTATAGCCTTGTACAATCACGTTGCACATGACATGACTTTTGATTTCCTCACCAATGTTGACTTTCAAGTTGTTACCGCAATGCCTACATGGACAGTAGATCCTATCTATAAGTTTTTTCCTATGTTCCTCGGCAAATCTAATAAACTGATCAAGACCAGATATAAACTCTGGGGTGCAACGATTACGAATGGACATCCATGATCTATCCATTCTATGATCAAAGAGAAAACAAGTATATATTAGGAAACAAGTATATATTAGGAAACGATTAGGGTATACACTTACATCCTAAGTGTATAATGTGATGTCATTCTTATATATAATAAATGTGTACCACCTATCCCATCCTTGAACATCTAATCTCACTAGTAAGTGTATAATGTGTATTGGGTTTTCAAGAAAATTTTGGCAGCATTTCCCCGCTGTTCTCTAAGTACATATGTACTTAGAGAACAAACGGGGAAATGCTGCCGAAATTTTCTTGAAAACCCAATACACATTATACACTTACATCCTAAGTGAGATTAGGTGTTCAAGAACAGTCCCAAACCGGGGACTATCCAAGATTTACTCCTAATGAGTCAATCTTGGACGGGTTTCTAGGCCAACAAATACATTTGATGTCATTCTTATATATAATAAATGTGTACCACCTATCCCATCCTTGAACACCTAATCTCACTAGTAAGTGTATAATGTGTATTGGGTTTTCAAGAAAATTTCGGCAGCATTTCCCCACTGTTCTCTAAGTACATATGTACTTAGAGAACAAACGGGGAAATGCTACCGAAATTTTCTCGAAAATCCAATACACATTATACACTTACATCCTAAGTGAGATTAGGTGTTCAAGAACAGTCCCAAACCGGGGACTATCCAAGATTTACTCCTAATGAGTAAATCTTGGACGGGTTTCTAGGCCAACAAATACATGTATGTTGTCATTCTTTACAAATAATTTTCAATTCCAATAAAATGCATAGTTACATATATGCATGTTCATACAATCATTATAATATAATTAGATTTGGGACAAAAACATATTAGAATTTATACATAATTCCAACTCTAATCAAATACATTACATGCATTTTTATCACAACAATTTAATCGATGCAAAAAAAGTAGAGAAGGACCAACCTTGTCAGAGGGAAGAAGGCAGAGGCTCCGGTGGCTCTGGATGGAGGAGTAGCTAGTAGCGACTGCGGTGGAGGAGTAGCTAGCAACGACAGCAGTGGAGGCTGGAGAAGTTGTTACGGAGGCGCGACGACAGTGGAGGAGCAGCTAGCAACGACGACGGCGGCGCGACGACGGCTGTCGTGGAGGCTGGAGAAGGTGGTGGTTGCGGCGGCGTGGCGGCGGCGCTGGTTGCGGCGGTGGTTGCGGCAGTGGTTGTGGTAGTGGTTGCGGTGGTGGTTGCGGCGGAGTGGTTGCGGCGGCGCACAAATCGGCGGCGTGGTCGGGCGACAGTAGAGAAGAAAGGGGGAAATCGGCTCGCGATGAAACAGAAGAAAGGGGAAGAGTCGGGTGATCGTGGGATATTAAGTTCACAAATAGCGTCGGTTGTTTGAATAACCGATGCCTAAACCTCTTCAGCGTCAGTTGTTTGAAACAACTGACGTCCAATTGGACAATAATTGCACGAAATTATTTGGCGGGAACCACTTTCAGCGTCGGTTATCAACGGATAACCGACGCTGAAAGTGACACTTTTCGCGCAAATTTTCATCACCCATAGGCGTCAGTTTCTATCTAAATAATCGACGTTGTATGTGACACTTTTTCTTTTTTTCTCAAAAATTGGATTTCGTGGGCGACTTTAGGCGTCGGTTTGTTATAAACAACCGACCCTGAGTACAAAGTGGTACCCGTGTCTGGCTGGTCTTCGAATATAGATGTCAGTTTGCATAAATAACCGACGTCTAATAGTATAGGCGTCGGTTTTCCTAATGAACCGACGCCTAGAAAATCGACACTAAATGATGTTTCTGTAGTAGTGACCCTACTCTTAGGGTTTCATTTAATCACCACAAATACTACAAAGAAAGGTGTAATACATCTATCATGTATTTTTCAAATATTTAAAACACATGATATCTAGGATCTCAATCCCTTATCACATTATTGGGAATTCTCATCCCTTCACATCATTATCATAATTAATTGATCTGGGTATTCAAACCCTTAGATCATCACATAGCATTGTTACCTCTGTAACAGGTAACCATTACCTCTAGGTCCTTAGACCAAGGTATTCATTTCACTGGTTGTATAAGTATTCTCATGGTTCACAAGGCCATCACACATCTTTTCACCTCTCACTAGGCAACAACTTATTCACATGGCTCCCACAAAGATTTCATGCGACATAAACATTCATTGAATAAAGGCTACTATCAACAAATCATATAAAATCAATATATGTATGAAACCTTAGAACTGAGTTGAATTTGGGTTTCCATGCCATTCACTAAGATATCATGCATTAATAATAACATTGAATAAATAAAGTCTGTCATATCTAGAAAATCCCTTCAAATAGATTTCACGATATCTATTCACAAATATCCAACTTTCTTCGCATCTAGGGTTTCACCCTCTTTACTGAGATATCAAACAAACACTATTCACTTCGAATGAAATCCAAGATAGTATCTGACATATATGTACTATGAATTTAGATAAACAATCATTCATAACCAAGGGATCTAGATAAGCAATTTTCTCTATTTACGTATACATCAAATTTCAGTCATAGACAAATTCCCTATATTTCAGTTTACTCTTATAACCTTTATGAATACTTAGGGAATTTTCATGAAGATGTGTTGTATACATTTCTAATATGATTTTATCATCTGAACTTCATCCAAGTAGAGGAAGAATCCATTTCATATCATTTTGCAACAACTTAAACAAATAGACAATTCAGGGTTTGTAGTCGCATACTAGCAATTAAAGATTATGGATGAATTAACCAATTTTCATGCAATATAATGTTTAAGGAAGTTCCCACTCACCCTAAGGTGTAAAAACACCTTAAAAACGTATCTCATCCCTAAAAATCTCGATCTCATATCAAATCCCTAGCAATTCACCCAATTCTTCTTCCTTTCAACTCAGAAACCCTAAAAATGAGGGATTATGAAGAAAGAGTGAGAAAAAGGGAAGTTTTGATACCATTTTGGATCAAATCAGAGGAGGGACGGAATTTTAATATGTGAGAGAAGATTCACCATGAAACTATATCCAAAGAATTTAAACTTACATGATTTCATCATTCCTCAGACCGCAAAACCCTAGGTCAGCATCTCCATCAATTTCTCCTCTCAAACCCTAACTCTCTCTCTCTAGGATTTCGTTTCTCTAGATTGAATCACGAATTATGAGAGCTCCTTGTGTGTTAGGTTGACCATATAGAGCAATTGAGCTGCTTGGGTCAATTGCACTTTGACCCCTTACTATACTTTTTCTTATTTTAGCAAATTTTTTATATCATAAAAAGGTTTCTGTAAATTCATGTATTTCATAGATCAAACTTCCTCCAAAAATTATAAGAATTTAGCATATTGTGTATAATTTAGTTAAAAATATTTAGTTAAAATTTGAGATTATTATAGGCTTCCATTAAATGAATAAAAATTGTATAGTTCACTGCTATCTAGAATTTTGTAGAAATGTCAGTTACTGTAATTCATCTACTGATAAGGTCTAAACGCATCTTAAAAATATGTCTATTTTACATGTTGTTTATGATTGAGTTTCAGATATCCATTTAAAATTTTAGATCATTTGGAGTTACCAATTAATAAATAAAAATCAAACAATATACAGCTAAACAATATTCTGCCAGCATGGTCGGTTGAAGTATATCTCGACCGAGAATGACTTTCAAAGAGCATCCCAAAATTCTGAAAATTTTCACTGAAATGAAAGATTGCATTATACATATTATATCCAAATTTAAATTAAATCCAAAATTTATAGAAAATATGAAAAATCATTTTCCGCACTACTATCCTGATCAAATTCCATATTCATGTACTATCAAAACCCTAATTTTTTTTCCGATTAGGGTTTACATTTCTCAAACCCTAATTCTTCAAACTAAAATCATATTTAGAGTTTCTACTTAGGTTTGAAACATCACAATTGATCTACTATCATTAATCAAGTCTAAACGATGTTCAATCTAATCAAGCATGTAATCATTCAAGTAAACCATAGTTTACCAATTAAGCATAAATGTGGTCATTACAATTCTCACCCCCTTAAAAAGTTGCATCCCCAAAACATAAATATGTAAACAAAATATATTCAAAGTTTATTTATAAGCTTCTGAAATCTTACTTGTCATTATATTCTTGTATTTCATACTTGAATGTAGTTTTCGATATTAAGTCCTTTATTTCTTTTTTAATCACAACATGTTAAATCATGACTGCTCATTGATAACAAATGAATTATCTATGTCACAATCAATAATAAGATAGAGAGAGAAACAACCATTTCAATATTTTCATACTCTTGAGGTGTTACCTCAACATTGATAATCCGATCCAACTATCTCAATTCATACGGCTCAATATGTATTATTGTTATGTATTACCTCTAAGTCACAAAAGAGAGTTCACCATGTTGTTTTGAATTTTTACTAGTGTGCTACTCAAATAGCAAAACAGTCTTGAGTTGAAAGACTAGATTTAACAACAATTGTACAATACTACTCACGACATACCCATTGGATCATGGATGCATAAGGTGAAGTATTATCATCACATTCCATACTATTCTCAAATATGAACCCACACATAATTCAAGGTGTAACAATTAGATTATAGCATATTAAGGTTTCAACAACAGTAACACAGTACTCCATGATTGTATTAGTCATTCAAGGACTATTCATACCCAATTACCATCACTTAATGATATTAAAGCTAGGTATAACAAGCTATACCTCATTAGGGTTACATATCAATACAATATGGTTATCATCCCTTCTATTCATATGAGTGAATAGGTAAGACTACCTTATTCAGGGTAACCCTCCATTTATTTTATCATCATTTGAACATATCACCATACAACAATTGTACAATACTAAGATGGATTACTGGTATGAATGACTACAACTATCAGACACCTGAAATTAACATATTGCTTGTACATGTACACTAAAATCATACGTAGAACCAATTTACATCCCTTAATATATCTTCAACAAATTATACTTCTAAAAACAAATTCACATATTACTAAAAGCCATTTTTTTCTCTTATCTCTCTTCTCATTCATTACTACTTACTTTTTGCTACTTATCCTTCTCATTTTAATCATGTAGATTAAACATCCCTAAAATTGAAACATACAAGCTAAGAATAGATTATTCATCATTCTTGATATCACTGCAAGAATTTGTTTTAGATTACACTTTGCTCATCTTGCACTTCTTCTTTTGTTCAAAATGCACTTGTTACATTTCAAATTTATTTCTTACCCCTTTCTTTGAATAATGTTCATATTGTTCATCAACCTTTCAGATTAGCTAGGATTACTATCAGTTCTAGTTTACTTCTCATAGTGCAAATCGCATGATCTTATTTTATAGAGATGTGCTAGTATTCAAGGTCAAATCACTAGTGACAACCCTTAAACTACTACAACTCTAAACATTCTAGGGTTTGGTCCATATCAATAGCATGACGTTGTTGTGTGTAACTTTGCTCCCTTAATTTGAAAGTCAAACTTTAGATCTCACAAGTTTGACTAAAGTCTTCCTTATCTTTTCAATTGATTTCCTTTCTCTTACTTGGCCATTTAGATAGATTACATTCTCAATTTACCCTGCCAGGGTTTCATCATCCTATTGTATGTCATTATTACATTCACTATATGCCTCTACTATGATGGTTATGCATCAGATATGATTCATTTTCCTATCACTTCATTCCCACATTGCTTTCATTAAGGAAGATATGAAAGAGAATATGATTTTGAGACTTAGAATTCTTATCTTCAAACATTCATTAATACATTTCTCATATGTAGGTTTAATTAATTATCAACAAGGATACTTGACTAATTAGCACTTTCTTGAATCTCACAACCTCTTTCTTTTATAATCTATATTACTCCACCATGTTTCAAACCTTTTCATTACTTCCCATAATCCACTTACCATATACTACTATTCCACATATCATCTTTAACTTCTAGTTTTCTCTTATGATCATGTTGCTTCTTTTAGGTGTATGATCATATATACCATGTTGCACATATTTCTTTTTATCCTTCTGCTAATGTAAAGTTAAAATTCTAAATCCATAATCTCTCTACTAGTTTCAACTCATGTTTAATACATTACATATCCTTCATTTTAAATCAAACGGCTCATGCATGGGTCAAACTTAGTATCTCTTTTAATCAAGTTTTTATCTCTTGAATATAGTCTACCTTTGTATGACTTATTCATTGGTTAAGATACACTTTTGTTCTTCTTTTAGAAATTAGTTTGTTGTTCTATAGAGACTTAGAATCCAAAGGTAGTAGGATGAATGTATTAACTTCACAATAAAGGTATGCATTCCATGGTCTCAATTATATCATAACCCTCATTCCTTAATCAATCTCATTATTTCCAACATTTCTGTTTGTTTTAACTATGTTTCTTATCCTAGTTTTATGATTTACATGCTCATCTAGTTCTCTTCACTTTAACTTTTTTGAAGACTCTTTTCACTTCTATGTACTTATCGAATACTTAAATCTTTTCTTCTATTTTCCCTTTGCTTTGGAGTACATAAACACATTGTATTCGATTATATAATCCATTCCTCATGATTGATTCTTACTATCTTGGCCCTTACATACTTTTTTCATATCTTTTCCATATTTCATATTTTGAGTTCATATAATACTAATGATTAAACTTAATCTGAATCTTATGTCGTGTTCCTATATTCCCAATTAAGGGTTTGTCATATGAGGCCCCAAAGTTGGATCTCAGACATCAGTTTCAACTGATTCTTAGCTATTCTAATCTTTCCCATATGTTTCAACATCTTAGTGTATGTACATTCTCACTATGATGTGGGTCTAATTTATCCAAAGTCTACTCTTATTATATTTTTAATAGGAGTCATTAGTTCCTAATCATGCATCCTGCCAGCCAGACCAGGACAAACCTGCAGTCCTGAAGCTAAGAGCTACCTAAGATTAACCAACTCCTATTAATCTTAAACATGTAGAAAGACTATCCACTTAGGAAAGTTCATTCAAAGATCATTTCTAGTCTACTTGATACAAAGAATGTAATCAATAAATGTTACGACTTCATAGTGTACAACAAATCTTAATGACCCATATATATTTCAAAATACTGAATATCTAAATTTCAACATATAAGAGCTTTTCTACTCATCTCCAATAAAACAACAATGTGAAATGAAAGTTCTATCTCATTTTATATTTACGCTCTTAATTCATGTTACTTATCTTGTTTCTAACCCTAATATTTCTAGGGTTTCTCTATAGCCCATCCTTCCACTGTATACCTGCCCAGGGTATACATGAAAGAATAGACAGAGTAGCTTGATACTGGTTGATCCAAGTTCTCAGATGTCGGGCTAGGATATCCAAATACTCAAATCCCCAGAGCTAACATCATAACATCTAATATCTGTCACACTTATGAATCTAACTTACTAACTTAATGGTCCCTGACGACTCAGCCTAAGCTTTAATACCAAAGTTTTTACACCCCGATCTCACAATTACCACTAATCATGAGATTAGGGTATAAATTGAGGATTTAATGTAATACAAAGATCACCATTAACTTTTTCTTCTTTTTCAAACTCTTTGTTTTCTCACATTGAACCACATAAATTAACTTTACAAGAGAATTAAACTTTTATTTCTCTAATATAATCTCAGCATTAATGATACACATCCATACATTCATTATGTTTCTCACACTTCCATGTACATACGACATGACAATCATTTGCATTCTCTCCTATTCAGGAAACAAACATACAAAACATTATTTACAACTCTCTCTCAGATCTATACAAGGACCTAGAGTGACAGGGACCGACTGAACTTAACTATACTCAGACTTAACTCTTGTGGCAGATCTACTCTGATGCAATGATATCTTCTTCAAGTCCATGTGATTTCCCTAAAAATTTTGAGTAGATGGGTGAGCCTACTCGCTCAGTGAATGAATACTTCAAAGAAACAGTCTAAAGCACTGATATAATTACAGATATACTTTTGAGCAATTGATATCAATTATAACAACAAAAAGCTTTAGAGAGTCTATTAATTGATAATCATATATATGTCAGAATACTCTAAATATCAATAAGAGTGAATCAATATATGAAATGCTTGATTGATCATAAAGAGAACTAATAATTCAGAAACATACAAAGAATAATTGAATAATTTTACACACTTGTTTGACCTCTCATTTATTTTATTATGTCCTGATCATATGCAGTGTACTCTACGTATGAAGACTCATAATGCACTACGATCACACCGTACAAGACTTAGCAGACACACTCGGGAAATGCTAAGTATGACTACTCTCCTAGTCTGCAATAGGGAAATGGCTCTCTGGCCTAAACTGGACTCCTCTCCTAACCTGAGCACACAGGCATATAGTCAAGCCACCTCTTGGCTTTTCTGTATACTAGTGCCACCAGGAGTTTCGGTTGATGTTGGACACTGCAAACTATAATTTAACGAGACTTCCACTAGGGATTCATCCACCATGCCACCTGATAGCACATTCCAACCCCCGTATACTGGATGTTGCCAGGGTTAGGTCATTTCACCCCTAAGGCGCAGACCTCACATAGGGGTTCTATGGTGTTCAAGGATCCTAAGTCTATTATTTTTTTATTCCTAGAAAGTTCTTTCTACATTATACCCTTCTCTTACTTATACTTGACTCTGGTATCTCTATGGTGTCGCGTCTACTTATTTGAAGTTATAATACAACATGCATATTGTTACGACCCCACCTTCCGGTAACCCCCAATTAAGGGAGACCGGGAGGTTGAAGCCGCACCCATAAAATTCCGGATCAAAGGTTCAACATATAACCAATAACAATTATTAAATTCTAGCAGACTATACTGAAAATGGTAATAAAATTTTTCTTTATCATACCTTTGAAAAGTCGGAAGTACTAGACTTCTAACCACAAAAGATCTACTCTAACTAACTCCTCCTTGTTCTTTAGTTCTTGAATTCACAATGTGTCACTTTACTGTTTTGTACTTTGGAATATGTACCTAAAACACCGACAAACAAAACAACAGTCAGTCGGTATGTGGAGGATCCAATAATCAAGAAACTATACTAACAATGTAATCAAGCAATTAATCTTTTTATCAATCAAGATTACATTTTAATATAACATCAGCGATCCACAAGTTCCATAACCTCTGTGCTATCCCTGCAGTGGACCTGTATACCAAACTACAACCCCTCATGATCCACCAAAATGGTAAACCAGTTTCTAGGATTGAGTTACATGGTAAACCGAAGAGTCTCATGAACGCACAAGGCAATCCAGTTTCTAACTCTCGGTATGCGGAAGAGTCTCATGAACGCACAAGGCAATCCAGTTTCTGACTCACGGCAATCCTAGACCTTTCTCTAGGTATTACCCCCTTTTCAGCCTTTTTAAAACACCAGAGGTGAACAAGGATCTAGCCAGTTATATGCATACTTATGATGATAATCATAGTCACTTTATAGTTGCATGAAATAAATAAACACTCAACAGTTATTTCAAGCAACCGGTAAATCATTCGGGAATCGCCGGGAAACTAAAGCGATTATTCATAAGCGTAACCACATACCTTTCAATTGCACTTTTCAAGATAGAAAGAGAAACCCAATCAACAAGCAAAACCTGAAATAAAAGGACAGTTTCCTTTTATTAATATTTATCCACTTCCATTATTCTAATTAGGATTCCAATTCCATAATTAGGGTTTCTTTTAGAATTTAGGGTTTTTTTTCTTCTTTCATCATTAACATTCTTAATTTATCAATCCTCATAAAAGTCCTACTTTCTCATTAAATTTCCTTTATTAGACAATTGATTTCCTTCTTTCATGGAAACATGGTTTTTAATTTTCTTTATCTCAAATTAGGGTTTCCATACAAAATAACCTTCTTTTGAACATTATAATTCCAAGTTAAGCATTTTTGCAATTAAATAGCAAAATAAACTGCCATTAACATTATCAGGGTCAAACTTACCGATTTGACTTGCTAGATTACCAAAATACCCTTTCAACTTCCAATTAGGGTTTCTTATCCAATTTTAATAAACTTTATAGCCAATTAAAGTACTTTTGTTAAACCAGGCGGAATTAGGTTCTGGAAATATTTTTATAGTGTTCCTTGCATTTTTCTATGCAACTTTCATATATTAATTTTTCTCATCTGATGTTATATTAAAATGTAATCTTGATTGATAAAAAGATTAATTGCTTGATTACATTGTTAGTATAGTTTCTTGATTATTGGATCCTCCACATACCGACTGACTGTTGTTTTGTTTGTCGGCGTTTTAGGTACATATTCCAAAGTACAAAACAGTAAAGTGACACATTGTGAATTCAAGAACTAAAGAACAAGGAGGAGTTAGTTAGAGTAGATCTTTTGTGGTTAGAAGTCTAGTACTTCCGACTTTTCAAAGGTATGATAAAGAAAAATTTTATTACCATTTTCAGTATAGTCTGCTAGAATTTAATAATTGTTATTGGTTATATGTTGAACCTTTGATCCGGAATTTTATGGGTGCGGCTTCAACCTCCCGGTCTCCTTTAATTGGGGGTTACCGGAAGGTGGGGTCGTAACACATATCATTCTAAACTTGACAGAGCAGTATATTCAAAACATTGTAATATACTGAGTAATCAACATACTATACATGCAGGCAAACTAAATTTCTTAAATAAACTGAGTTCATGTCCACTTGGCACATACACACTAGAATCGTGCATATCAACCCAAATCTTGAGTTTTGCATCTCATAACTCAATTAAGAGTTAACTACTTATCATGATAAGAATCATTAATAATAACTGAGAACATTGATATCAATACTTGATTCATTGAACACCCTACCCTTAGGGTTTCATTTAATCACCACAAATGCTACAAAGAAAGGTGTAATACATCTATCATGTACTTTTTAAATCTTTAAAACACATGATACCTGAGATCTCAATCCCTTATCACATTACTGGGAATTCTCATCCCTTCACATCATTATCATAATTACTGGATCTGGGTATTCAAACCCTTAGATCATCACATAGCATTGTTACCTTTGTAACAAGTAACCATTACCTCTAGGTCCTTAGACCAAGGTATTCATTTCACAGGGTGTACAAGTATTCTCATGGCTCACAAGGCCATCACACATCTTGTCACCTCTCACTAGGCAACAACTTATTCACATGGCTCCCATAAAGATCTCATGCAACATAAACATTCATTGAATAAAGACTACTATTAACAAATCATATAAAATCGATATATGTATGAAACCTTGGAACTAAGTTAAATTTAGGTTTCCATGCCATTCAGTAGGATATCATGCATCAATAATAACATTGAATAAATAAAGTCTACCATGTCAAGAAAATCCCTTCAAATGGATTTCACGATATCTATTCGCAAATATCCAACTTTCTTCACATCTAGGGTTTCACCCTCTTTACTGAGATATCAAACAAACACTATTCACTTTGAATGAAATCCAAGATAGTATCTGACATATATGTACTATGAATTTAGATAAACAATTATTCATAACCAAGGGGATCTAGATAAGCATTTTTCTCTATTTACTTACACAGCAAATTTTAGTCATAGACAAATTCCCTATATTTCACTTTACTCTTATAACCTCTGGGAATACTTAGAGAATTCTCGTTAGGATGTATTGTATACATTTATAATATGATTTTATCATCTGAACTTCATCCAAATAGACGAAGAATCAATTTCATATCATTTTGCAACAACTTAGAACTAATAGACAATTCAGGGTTTGTAGTCGCATATGAGCAATTAAAGATTATGGATGAATTAACCAATTTTCGTTCAATATACTGTTTAAAGGAAGTTCCCACTTACCCTATGGTGTGAAAAAACCTTAAAAATGTAGCTCATCCCTGAAAATCTAGATGTCATATCAAATGCCTTGCAATTCACCCAATTCTTCTTCCTTTCAACTCGGAAACCTTAAAAATGAGGGATTATGAAGACAGAGTGAGAAAAGGGAAAGTTTTGATACCATTTTGTATCAAATCAGAGGAGGGATGTAATTTTGACATGTGATATAATATTCACCATGAAACTATATCCTAAGAAGTTAAGCTTACATGATTTCATCATTCCTCGGACTGCAAAATCTTAGGTCAGTATCTCCATCAATTTCTCCTCTCAAACCCTAACTCTCCCTCTCTAGGATTTCATTTCTCTAGATTGAATCACGAATTATGAGAGATCCTTGTGTGTTAGGTTGACCATATAGAGCAATTGAGCTACTTTTGTCAATTGCAATTTGACCCCTTACTATACTTTTTCTTATTTCAACAATTTTTTCCTGTCATAAAAAGGTTTTTGTAAATGCATGTATTTAAGAGACAAAATCTCCTCCAAAAATTATTATAATTTATAATGTTGTGTTTAATGTATTTAAAAATATTCAGTTAAAATTTGAGATTATTCCAGGCATTCATTAAATAAATAAAAATCGAATAGTGCACTGCTATCCAGAATTCTGTAGAAATGTCAGTTACTGTAATTCATCTACTGATAATGTCTAAATGCATATAAAAATTATGAAAATTTTACATCTTGTTTAAGATTTATATTTAGATCTCCAGTTAAAATTTAAGATTATTTGGAGGTACCAATAAATAAATAAAAATCAAACAATATACTGCTGAACAACATTCTGTCAGCATGATCAGTTGAAGTATATCTCGGCTGAGAATGACTTTCAAAGAACATCCAAAAATTCTGAAAATTTTTAATGAAATGCAAGAGTGAGTTATAGATATTATATACAAATTTCAATTAAATCTAAAATTTATAAAAAAATATAAAAAATCATTTACCACACTGCTATCCTGATCAAATTCCATATTCATGTACTATCAAAACTCTAATTGTTTTGCCGATTAGGGTTTACATTTCTCAAACCCTAATTCTTCAAACTAAAATCATAGTTAGAGTTTATTCTTAGGTTTGAAACATCACAATTGATCTACTATCATTAATCAAGTCTAAACGATGTTCAATCTAATCAAGCATGTAATCATTCAGGTAAACCCTAGTTTACCAATTAAGCACAAATGTGGTCATTACAATTATCACCCCCTGAAAAAGTTTCGTCTCCAAAACATAAATATGCAAATAAAGTATATTCAAAGTTTATTTTAAGCTTCTAAAATCTTACTTGTCATTATATTCTTATATTTCATGCTTGAATGCAGTTTTCAAAATTAAGTCCTTATTTCTTTTCTAATCACAACATGTGAAATCCTGACTGCTCAATGATAACAAATGAATTCTCTATGTCACAATCAATCATAGGATAGAGAGAGAAGCAACCATTTCAATATTTTCATACTCTTGAGGTGTTACCTCAACATTGATAATCTGATCCAACTATCTCAATTCATACAGCTCAATATGTACAATTGTTATGTATTACCTCTAAGTCAAAAAAGAGAGTTCACCATGTTGTTTTAAATTTTTACTATTGTGCTACTCAAATAGAAAAATAGTCTTGAGTTGAAAGACTAGATTCAACAACAATTTTATAATACTACTCACGACATCCCCATTGGATCATGGATGCATAAGGTGAAGCATTACCGTCACATTCCATACTATTCTCAAATATGAACCCACACATAATTCAAGGTGTCACCATCGGGTTATAGCATATTAAGGTTTCAACAAAAGTAACACAGTACTCCATGATTGTATTAGTCATTCAAGGACTATTCATACCCAAGTACCATCACTTAATTATATTAAAGCTAGGTATAAAAATCTATACCTCATTAGGGTTACATATCAATACAATATGGTTATCATCCCTTCTATTATATGAGTGAATAGGTAAGACTACCTTATTTAGGGTAACCCTCCATGTGTTTTATCATCATTTGAAGCATATCACCATACAACAATTGTATAATACTAAGATGGATTACTGGTATGAATGACTACAACTATCAGACACCTAAAATTAACATATTGCTTGTACATATACACTGAAATCATACGTAGAACCAATTTACATCCCTTAATATACCTTCAACAAATTATACTTCCAAAAACAAATTCACATATTACTAAAAGCCATTGTTTTCTCTTATCTCTCTTCTCATTCATTACTACTTACTTTTTGCTACTTATCCTTCTCATTTTAATCATGTAGATTAAACATCCCTAAAATTGAAACATACAAGATAAGAATAGATTATTCATCATTCTTGATATCACTGTAAGAATTTGTTTTAGATTACACTTTTCTCATCTTGCACTTCTTCTTTTGTTCAAAACACACTTGTTACATTTCAAATTTATGTCTTACCCCTTGCTCTGAATAATTTTCATATTGTTCATCAACCTTTCAGATTAGCTAGGATTACTATCACTGCTAGTTTACTTCTCATAGTGCAAATCAGATGATCTTGTTTTATAGAGATGGTAGTATTCAAGGTCAAATCACTAGTGACAACCCTTGAACTACTACAACTCTAAACATTCTAGGGTTTGGTCCATATCAGTAGCATGACGTTGTTGTGTGTAACTTTGCTCCCTTAAGTTGAATGTCAAACTTTGGATCTCACAAGTTTTACTAAAGTCTTCCTTATCTTATCAATTGAATTTCCTTTCTCTTACTTGGCCATTCAGATAGATTACATTCTCAATTTACCCTGCTAGGGTTTCATCATCCTATTGTATGTCATTATTACATTCACTAGATGCCTCTACCATGGTGGTTATGCATCATATATGATTCATTTTCTTATCACTTCATTCCTACGTTTCTTTCATTAAGGAAGATATAAAAGAGAAGATGATTTTGAGACTTAGAATTCTTATCTACAAACATTCATTAATACATTTCTCATATGTAGGTTTAATTAATTATCAACAAGGATACTTGACTAATTAGCACTTTCTTGAATCTCGCAACCTCTTTCTTTTATAATCTATATTACTCCACCATGTTTCAAACCTTTTCATTACTTTCCATAATCCCCTTACCATATACTACTATTCCACATATCATCTTTAACTTCTAGTTTTCTCTTATGAACATGTTGCTTCCTTTAGGTGTATGATCATATATACCATGTTGCACATATTTCTTTTTATCCTTCTGCTAATGTAAAGTTGAAATTTTAAATCCATAATCTCTCTACTAGTTTCAACTCATGTTTAATACATTACATATCTTTCATTTTAAATCAAACAGCTCATGCATGGGTCAAACTTAGTATCTATTTTAATCAAGTTTTTACCTCTTGAATATAGTCTACCTTTGTATGACTTATTCATTGGTTAAGCTACACTTTTGTTCTTATTTTAGAAATTAGTTTGTTGTTCTATAGAGACTTAGAATCCAAAGGTAGTAGGATGAATGTATCAACTTCATAATAAAGGTATACATTCCATGGTCTCAATTATATCATAACCCTCATTCCTTAATCAAGCTCATTATTTCCAACATTTCTCTTTGTTTCAACTAAGTTTCTTATCCTAGTTTTATGATTTACATGCTCATCTAGTTCTCTTCACTTGAACTTTTCTAAAGACTCTTCACTTCTATGTACTTATTGAATACTTAAATCTTTTCTTCTATTTTCCCTTTGCTTTAGAGTACATAAAAACATTGTACTCGATTATATAATCCATTCCTCATGATTGATTCTTACTATCTTGGCCCTTACATACTTTTCTCATATCTTTTCCATATTTCATATTTAGAGTTCATATATTACTAATGATTAAACTTAATCAGAATCTTATGTCGTGTTCCTTTATCCCCAATTAAGGGTTTCTCATATGAGGCCCCAAAGTTGGTTCTCAGACATTAGTTTCAATCAATTCTTAGCTATTCTAATCTTTCCCATATGTTTCAACATCTTAGTGTATGTACATTCTCACTATGATGTGGGTCTAATTTATCCAGAGTCTACTCTTATTATATTTTTAGTAGGAGTCATTAGATCCTAATAACGCATCCTGCCAGCCGGACCAGGCCGAACCTGTAGTCCTGAAGCCAAGAGCTACTTAAGATTAACCAACTCCTATTAAACTCAAACATATGGAAAGAATATCCACTTAGGAAAGTTCATTCAAAGATCATTTCTAGTCTACTTGATACAAAGAATGTAATCAATAAATGTTACAACTGCATAGAGTGAAATGCTTGATTAATCATAAAGAGAACTAATAATTCAGTAACATACAAAGAATAATTGAATAATTGTACACTCTTGTTTGACCTCTCATTCATTTATTATGCCCTGATCATATGTAGTGTACTCTACATATGAAGACTCATAGTGTACTGCGATCACTTCATACAAGACTTAACGGACACACCCAGGAAATGCTAAATCTGACTATTCTCCTGGTCTGCAACAGGGAAATTTCTCTCTGGCCTAAATTGGACTCCTCTAACCTAAGCACATAGGTGGAGAGTCAAGCCACCTCTTGGCTTTTATGTACTCTAGTGCCACCAGGACTTCTGGTTGATGTTGGACACTGCAAATTATAATTTAAGAAGACTTCCACTAGGGCTTCGTCCCCCATGCCACCTGATATCACGTTCCGACCCCCGTATACTGGACGCTGCCAGGGTTAGGTCATTTCACCCCTAAGGTGCATACCTCACATAGGGGTTCTATGGTATTTAGGGCTCCTAACTCTTAATTGAGTTATGAGATGCACAACTCAAGATTTGGGTTGATATGCATGATTCTAGTGTGTATGTGCCAAGTGGACATGAAATCTATTTATTTAAGAATTTTAATCTGTTTGCATGTATAGTATGTTGATTACTCAGTATATTACAGTGTTTTGAATATATTTCTCTGCCAAGATTATAATGATATACATATTGTATTATAACTTCAAATAAGTAGACGTGACACCAAAGAGATACCAGAGTCAAGTATAAGTAAGAGAAGGGTACAATGTAGAAAGAGTTTTCTAGGAATAATAAAAATTGAACCTTATAGAGGGAAGTGTAATGTAGAGTGAATGATCCAAAAAAAGATGGATAGTAGGTACATTAGAAACAACCATGGTTTTATTCGGGTGGCTTTTAGATTCTGGTTGAATGTGATCCAACATACAAACACTTCCATACAAGGATGCATAATGGCTTTAAAATAGTTAATGACAGTAACCTTAACATCTCAATTATGGATCTAGATGATAGATTCATCACATATATGATATGGGGAGGCCTAAACCGTTTGTATAATATTACTCACTTATCAAGGATATCAAACTATGGTGGAGGATCATTCTATCTTCGTGGAGCATGTTCCAAACGTGGTATATACAATGGCAAGAGAAATTGGCATATTGGATGCACATATAGACCATGAGTTGATGATTTTTGATTCCAAACAACTTCTTTTAAAAATTAGGGGACTCATGATTATAGAGAATAGAGGTATACCCTATATAGATGTTTCTTGGACAGACATACAATAATCTTTTATGGTTTGTATATGAGAGGCATGAAATATATGGTTGTTTAACATATTTTTTGATGGGGGTTTCATATGTTCCACATTTTATAAATGGGGATGGAAACTCTTGATTGATTCTACCTATATGAAGAAGGAAGGATGAATAGTATTACCTCCTGGTTTTATTAAAAAAAAAGCATACAATACTCATTGCACAAATGCTTGCAACACTTAGCTCTTCTCATGGCTTTATTAGTTACAATAGTTTGCAACCCTTACAATTGTGAGGGTATTGTTTTGTTACATTCCTGAATGAGTGCAGAAATACAAGGAACTAAAAGAAAGACATTGGACTGAAAATATAGCAAACATGATAGCGAGCGAACCCTACCCTTTCTAGAACTACAAAACATACCTAATAGAAACTAGGTATTCATAAGAATTGTTCGTTCAAGATCAGAAGTTGAGTTCCATCACAGAGCCACCAAGGACAGAGACAATTATGGCAATGAAATCATTATGGTTGAAAACTTGGGACTCTAGTTTTAGCAGGGAACCACAAGGATGAGATGGGTATGGATACTGAATCATTGTTGTTGAAGACTTTGGAGTCTGGTTCTAGAAGGGAACCACAATGACAAAAAGAAGTGGTGTAGCAATGTTGAATTTTGAGATTTGTTAAAATCTAATAATAATATTGAATTGATACAATTAATAAGTTGTCTTATACAACTTGAAATGTATGTATTTGTTTTGCACCAGAGTCCGTGAAATGTAAATTTTTCCTTGATAAATGATGACTAAATTATGTGAAAAGTATATAAATTGTTATCACTGCATAATTGATTTTTCATCCATGATATCAATTGGTTAAGATATGATTCTAATATGAATCGAATTGTACCTTGTTTCCCTTAATAAGTAGTTTCATGTAAAATCATAATCTAATATTCAATTTTACCTAAATTAGGGACATAATTTTGAAATTGAGTACATATTATCTACATTTGTGCTTCCCTTCATAATCATATTTAATTTAATGAACTTTGAACTTGTTTTATAATGGTTTTCATCCTAGGGTTGGTAACCCTAATCCTAGCGAGTGTGATGGTTTATGAGGGACAATTGAAATATTAATTGATGAGAGTCATGGACCTCTCAATGGATGTAATTTCTAGACTCATCAACTGTTGAGTGTCTTGAATTCCACCATTACTGAGATCTTTTGGTTTCAGAACTAGTAGAAACTCTGAAAAGGAAAACTGATGGTGTTTGTGAGTTGTCAACCAATGTGGCTTTTATGTGCTCAATGATAACAATGGTGAGAGGATCAATGAAGAAGCTTTTTTTACCAATGAAAGTCCTATGTTGACCAATTGTATCTCTAGACTCTAGTAATGGGTATTTTTGGACTTTTGCACTATTATACTATATATAATACCTATTATTCATCCTAGAGGCTCATTTGACCCCAAGATCTACAAGAAACATTAGAGGAGTCATGGAGGTCAATGAAAGACTCGTGGAGGTCCATGTCCATAGATGGAAGCTTGCATGTGGATGTATGCCAAAGATCAAGCAACTACTTGGTTTCCAAGCTTGTCTCTTGCATCAAACACATATGATCATCTCTCATAATTTCTTCTTCCTTTTATGCTTCACAACTTTGTCCTCCTTGGCCTAAGTACATGGTTTTCAATGGTGGTATGTTTCTCATGTAGGTAAATTACCTTCTTTTCTCCTCTTTTGCCCTTGTTTTCTCTAGATACACCATGGAGGATTCCTATTGGAGCTAGAAGGTTATCCAGAGCGTGGGAAGGTGGTCTCTTGGATGTGTTCTCTCTATTTCTCACCTTATCCTCTTCCTTTGTTTGAGACCTATAGACTTTCGTGGTGGAACCTACCCCATGTTTCTATATACACCTTCCTTCTTCCTCTATTTGGTTGTAAGGGAAGCTAGATCTTGGTTGGAACCTTAGTTTTGGTGTTGTTTGAGAGCTTGTCTAGGATCTAGAAGCTTGTTCATGGATATCTTATATGGACCTTATGATCATTGTCATGATAGGTGAGTGATACAACTTTTATCAACTTTTATCTAATTGTGCATGCAAATCCCTAGATTTGCTCTTTGTTTGATTATGAAATGCCTAAAGGTTGAATCTTTACAATTTGCTTTGTTATTATATGATGTATTTTTGAGTTTCCATGCCTCCCTACATCTTTTAGTAGTGATTCTTGATTATATGGGCATACCCTCATATTGGTTCAAAATCTAAATTCTTTGAATGTATGCATCGGTTCTTTATAGCCGTAATCTTGCTCTATAATCATAATATATGGTAAAAGATTATTTCTTGAGAAATGTTATAGATAAGTGAAAGGGAAATAAGATATTTCATGTCCTTTCTAAAATTCAAAAAGTGATGCTTTATCTTAATCACTTGTCCACTTAAACATATTTTTATTCAGGTTTGAAGTACATGTGGAGTGTTACTAAAACTATTATCTTGTTGATATGTTGGTTCCATATGATTTTTAAATCAATATACATGTCAATTTTGCTTCTAGGAAGTGGATATAGTTCAGGTGTATGGGATACAATTGATTGTCAAGGAGATAAAAAGACTACCGAGAGAGAATCGAACTATGTCCAAAGTCTGAGATTGTTTTCAATAGATATAAAGAAAACACAACCGGACACAACTATACGACTTGTCATTTTAGTCGATCCATAATCTCAAGATATCTCAACTATGTATAAGAGTGGCCCTTTTTTGTAATCTTGTATTTGATGTAACTCTAAGGTACCTTCAAGTTGTTAAATTGAAATTTAGTAGGGTGGCTTGCACCATAATATGAGGTAAAATCTAGATTTCCATGTGGTTTTGATATTCGTATAAGTTCTTGTCCTTATTAAGGCAATTTGTGGACAAGTTACACTTACATGGCCAATAGTGGTGGTTTGATGAGTATTTAGGGTTAATTTGCAAACTATCTTATATCTTCCAAAGTCATGTACACCTAATGAAGCATAAAGCCAAAACTCATTATGAATAAAGAAGAATAACTATATGAATGCACATAAAATGCATCTTGGTGGTAATTAGTAAAATGGATATGAAATAACTCATAGGTTTCTTAATCCATATAAGCTTAAATATTTTATGATAATCCATTTACAGTAAAAGAATTCTAATTGAGTAGTTCTCTTTCTCATATTTTAACCTAGGTCATTCATCTCTCCTTTCTCTACGATCTTACATGATTGAATAAGTATATTATAAAATGTGATATTACAACATGTACCTTGTGTATGTGATATATACACTTGTATACTTGATGCCTTGATTTTGATACCTTGAGTGAAATGATATGGATGTCATCATTGGGATGTTGACATTGATCAAGCATTAAAATTATCCCATGGCTAAACATGAATGAAATATAAGATGATTAATAAATGGTGAAAGAGATAAGGTGAGAGAAATAGTATGAACTTATGAGTATGATAACCTTGTCCTTAAATGATGATGTATACTTTATTATAATCATGTAGATTCCAAAGATATATGTAATGAAGACCGGTTGACTTGACTAAATGTTCATGAAGACAATTCACTGTGATAGTTGCTAATGATACCCTTACACTTGAATATGTTGGTATGTATGCCTAGAGAGCCAATATTATGATGATTGTAGTGGCATAACATGTAAATGATTTGATTAATAATAAAAGCATGTTTCCAATTTATTCTATTTTATTCAGTGTTGAGATAATGAAATAACATAATAAATGTCTAAATAATGATATTACTCAATGACGTATGTCATCAAGTATGTGACTTGAACAATGAGATCATACATATGTTAAGAGTATATATATTCTCATTATGTTCCTTGTCGGATGTTATTGTTGAAGGCTAATAGACAACAGTAACACATAAGGCTAGAGTGTGTGTTGGTTGATCACAGAATCTCATCAGTCATGATATGTGATATCAAACTAAGCACACATATACTTGTTAGAGAACAATGTATCAGACAGACCTACCATGAGAGTAACACATGGAAACCATTATAATGGTAGTCATAGTTAGCTTTCATAGTGTTAATGGTGATTGTGGTTCTTAGATCTGAAGTCACTACACTCATCACATGTTGTTTGGTGTGATTTAGTATCATCCACCATAGTCCTAAATATGGATTATTATAAAGGTGATGACTGGGTGCATTGTTATACATGGTGATAACTATGAGTGATGTATATGGAATTTGTCCCTCCTATGGGAGTATGATATCTTGGACACTTGATTATTGAGACAGAGAAAAGCATGGCGATGAAAATGTGAGTCAATATGTGATAATGAGCTTACATATATCTCAGTCAGTCTGCTATACCGAGGAACAAAGATTGAATGTTGAGAAGGATGACTGATCCATGCCTCGAGTTCAATCTAGATATCAGTGACTAAGGAACTATACAAACATAGCAACACCAAACATATATTGTAGGTTGTAGTTGTTGTCCAACCTTCCATTTACTTGGGTAGCAATGATTTGTGACTAGGCACTGCTCTTTTCTTGTGATGTCATAATTGGTTATGGACATTCACTACAAACATTGTATTGGACCTATAGGGTCACACACATAGTATACACCTCGAAGAGGCATTATGATCATGAATGATAATTGAATTTATTGTTAAAATGTTTAGGTATTCAATTCAAGTAGCAAATCAACTGACTGAACTCCCAACCAGTCGGTTCATGTGATGAAAGGACCGATTGGAGTGTCGGGTTGTTTGGACATTGCATTAACTGACTTCTGGATAAATCAAGATTGAAATGACCGGTTCACTGAGTGAACCAATCAGCTTACAGTCGTAAGACGACTAGTTCATTAGTGAACCGCTCGATTCAGATGTGCAATTTGATTGCATCAAGGATTAGTGCTGAAGTCATGTTGTATATTAATTGGATTAGAATTTCCAATACAATTGTGATTGGGAAACAAGTTGAAACGGCCAATCACTGGGTGAATTGATTGGCTCACATGCCAACTGGTCGGTTCACTAGTGAACCGACTATATCGCCTGTTGCAGGTTTCAAAATTTGTGAGATTTCGGTCCCTTCCACTATCACACAGACTGGGAACGCTGACCCTAACCCCTCCTATAAATACACAGGTATTGTGGGCTTCTCAGAGACACAACCCAATTGCTTCTGACAATTGTTGGCCTCTCTAGTTGTGGTAACCAAGAGAGAGCCTAAGAAAGTCCAACCTGATAAAGGGAGGGATAGAAATAGAGAAAAATTGAGAGAGAGCAAGTTGGTAACTAGTACACCAATGGGAGGGACAACTCCTTCATGTCTGTTCTAGAAGGACAACATGACTTCTAGGCGGTTTGTGTGGATTTCTCTAGTAGTGTGGATGCTTTTCCCACTAGGAGGCCAATGTTAGCCTGCTGTCTGTGGCAAAGAC